>JAKSZT010053830.1:27942419-28056556 GCA_026826555.1 Tolypeutes matacus | reverse complement strand
AGAAAGAGCGCCTGGCTCCTCCCCCCTGGTGCCCCCGCCTAATCAGGGGCGGCCCGACCAGCCCTGCCCTCCACTCCCAGAGCAGATTCAAAGGAGGGCGGGTTTATCCTTCAGGGCAGGTGGTTTGGGACGCAAAGGGAAAGAGGGCGGAGGTGGAACGAGGAGGCGACCAGTCAGCGAGACGCGCAATTTCATTAGAACCCCGTGGGAACGGCGAGCAGGCCTGGGGCCGAGCCTGCAGCGGGAAGGGCTCGCGGCCACTGGTCCCGTTCAGGTACAGGAAGGGGTATGCGCCGAGACAGGGATTCCTGGCGGGGCAGGATCACCCTTGGACAGACGAGTGGGCCGTCCGCCGCCTGGGACGCGGGTTCGCGCCTGGACGTGCGCTCGGAGCGCGGCAGGCGGAGGGAAGGTCGCCCGTGGCTCTGGACTTCGCACCCACTGCTGTATCGGGGAGGGGAGGAAAAGAGACCCTTTTTTTTTTCTGCGAGATATGAAACTATTCCCCCCAAATTGAGGTGCGCCCCTGCTGCAGTGGGGACTCGGGCTGGCAGTCACACTTGCCTTCTCGTCCGGGAGGCCCCGTGCACTGCTCTCCACTGAACCAGCCGTGCATGGCAGGTTACACACAGCCTCAGTGGCGGCCCCTTGGTTTTTCCCTCTTCACTGCATCGTTGCCTCTGTATTTAAATTAGGAAGTCTGCACAGCCTCTGGAAATAAACCTGTTTAAAAATGTGAAGAAAGCTGCCTTTTTTGTTTTTCTCAATGTTTTCTCATGAATACTTGAATGGGAGAAACTGAGAGCCAACTTGACGCTCAGGAGCTTTCACCTGCTAACATATTTTAACTAAAACTGTTCATTACAAATAAGCAGTAGTTATGGTTTTCAAAAAGGTTCTGTACTTCTGAGGCCCCTACACCATAGCAGAGACCCCGAGCTCGAGGCGGAGGCACACGCGGGAGCGCCCCCGCAAAGCCAAGGTGTCCTGGAGCTCCAGAGTCCCATCTGGGTGGCTTTGCCAGACCCGCCTTGTTAGAAAGTAGTTTGAGCTACACCACGACTTGATGATAGCCATCCCTGGGAATATATGAAATGTTCACATCTTTCCCCCGGCAGCACTTCTAACACACACTTCTGCTCCAAACACGCGGGGCTCGTGGTCCCGCGCGTTTGTCGGGCCCACCCAGCTCTGCGTCGCCAGACTGCCTGGTTCCAGGCCCTCCTCCCCCGTCGCCAGCCGAACTGGGCCTTGTGCTAACATGTGCGTAGCTTTTGTTCTGTTAAAATCCACAAGAAGAGTGTCTGTTTCAGAAATAGAAGGTTTGAATGAACTCACAGGTTCTGTTCCTTTTTGATTTTTTTAAGGGTGCTTTAAGTTTGCAATTGAAATTCTTTTGAACCAGTAATCCATAAACTGGCTGTTCTAATTCTAGTAGCATTGCAAATGACTTTTTTAAAAAGTGCTGATAATGTTAAACTCTTTAACTTATCCTAAATACTGTACTGTTAAGTCAGTGCATTAAGTTTGATAGTATGTGAGGGATTCATTTAGCATGGATTTCTTTGTTATGCTGTGTGGAGTTTTAAAAATTCAACCACCTTAAACTCTTGTACTTTGAAAACCATTTGTGTATTTTATTTTATTTTATTTTTATTTTATTTTTTTTAAAGATTTTATTTATTTATTCATTTATCCCGCCCCCTTGCTGCTTGTGCTCGCTGGGTCAGCCAACCACGCCGTGCGTGGCGGGCCTGCCCTCACCAGGAGGCCCCAGGAACCGAACCCGGGGCCTCCCATATGGTAAATGGGAGCCCTACTGATTGAGCCACAGCCATTTCCCTATTTGTGTATTTTAAAATAAAGCTGATAGTTAACAGGCAACCACCACCACCACCAAAAAACTCCAACATGAAATGGGTCCTGGTGCCTGGCACTGAGTTTGAAAGAATGGCTTGCCTTTTGGGTTTCTTACTTAACATCAGTCAGTTTTTATTATCAAATATCAGCTATCTAACGTTTGTTCTCTTTCCTTTTGTTGCCTCTTTCATAACAGCCATTAGATACTGACCATGTCGAATGTGGCAAAACAGAAAGGCACAGAAATGACATCTATTGGTTACAATGGGTGAAGAGTGACGCGAAAAGACAGACGATTACTGAAAACTTTCACAAAATGTGTTTTTCTTTCACATTGCTTATAGAGAAGTTTTATCCTGGGTAACAGGTGATGCCTTTTGATCTATAAACTAGAAACGTAAGAATTTTATCAGCACAGACACAATGTTGTGTCAGGTATACCGAAGATGATCTTTCACCCGATTTACTGGGTAGCTTTGCTACATAGGTCAGTAAGAAGGAAAACACATTTAGAGCAATCATTCAGGTAAGACAGATATACACTCAAAATAATTGACTTTAGGAAAACAAAATTAATTATACTCTTAATGCAGTTAGCAGTTATTAAGTGCCTGCCATGGGCCAGACACTGCTTAGACTCTGAATTATATAAACAAATGACACAGCTATCCTGCAGGAGCTCAGCATCTCCTGGAAGAGATGCCAGAATTATTGTAAGAGTTTGAAAATGGAAAGCATGGAAGTGGGCATGAGTAAGTCATTAATATGTATCGATATGCCAAATTATACATGAGTAAATCAATGTCTAAGAGGCTAATTGGTATTTCCAACATTACATAGCTGGTGAGCAAGGGGCAGATTCAAACTTAGGTGCAAAAGCAGTCCTAGTGGCTTTCTCCCTATACAAAAGTTTATGCATTCAGCAAATATTCACGTAACATCTAGCATGAGCGAGGACTGTGATAGGCTAAGGAAATAGTGTAATAGAATATTTTACTTAGTTGTCACTTAAAGCAGGGGTAGCCTAGCACTAAAGCCCACAGGTTTTATATTCAGCTTGTCTGATTTCACATTGCACCATTCTCTGTATGTGATCTTAGGACAAAGTCAATTTACCCAGTCCGTGGCCAAGTGCACCACGGAATCCCTCTTACATAAAGTGGCTGAGAGAAGCAAATGAAACTATCTAGAGTCTGCCTCAGTCAGTGCTCGGATAAACGGTAACAATAATCACTGCCATGACGCTCTTCACACTTGTATACAGGATCTTGGCATTTGGGTGTGATTATATTAACTACATGCATGGAAATAAGAATCGCCAAAGGAGAGACAGTTTAAGGCCCAGGAGTGACATCTCTTGATATAAGCATATATGACTAACCAGAAAATGCCTGTCACCCTAAAGGCACTTGCTCCTCAATGCTGGCTGAAGAATCCTCTGCAGCAAAAGGTATTTCTAGAATAAGTCCTAGATGAGTTGCCTCCACCTGATTCCATGGATATCAGTACCACTGGTGATCTAGTTTATGTTTTCAAAAACTTTTCCTAAAAACTGATAAGGTAACTTGACCCCATGCTTTTGACAAAAGATTTTTAAAGTATTAATCAAATTAGCACAGTTGCAATTTATTCTTATGATTAAGATTGAATAGAGAATAAATCGGCACAAAATAACAATAGCCATAATTAGTTTACATTGTTTATGGTAGTGAATCCCCCAGTTAAATTCGCATGTGGTTTTCTCTTCTAACTTTATGATTTCATTTCCTCATAATAGATCTTCCTTTGATCTATAATCAAAGGTTAATATAAATATTTGAAATGTAGAGAAAATTTACACATTTCTCAGAATTAAATTAGAATTTTAAAATGTTAATATTTCATTTTAGAACTTAAAAATGAATTATAGGTAGCAAAAGGAAGGGTATATTGTCAAATAAACACCTTCAGAAAAATTAAATGTTAAAAAGACTAAATGTTTCCAAAGTAAATTTTTAAATATATTTTGAATATAAACTGGTTAAATGCTGATCAGATGGAAAAACCTAATTAGCAGCCCTTTGACTCATTCACTAATAAAAGAAAGAGAAGTAGAAGGAAGAGTCTACTCTGCTACAAAGATGCAAGGAATCTTTTAAATTTAGAAAGCAAAACCCTCTGAAATACAGTTTCTTAGTAAAATTCTGTAATGTTGGATTTCAATAGAAAGAAGGTCATTTTATCTAAATGGGTTGTGGACTAAAATGGAAAGAGTATTAAATATGAAATATTTCTTTCATCATTTTTTAACTTAAATAAAAGTAAGACAAACTGATGACTACAAATAGGATACCAATCTATCTGAATGTGATTCCATTAAGCCTGTGCAAATCTTAATCTACCCAATTTTCACACTTTCTAAAGTAAAATACCCATAAGTTTCTGGAATGTTTATTTTATAAAATATAGTAAGATCTGCTTTTCTCATTTATTCAATTATTTTGTTGATTTCTGGTTGTTTGCCTGGTGTGTGTGTGGATAGTGCCAGAAGCAGTAAACTATTTTTGGAGAAGAACTCGTTTTTAATTTAAATGTGGGCTCTGTAGACAAGAAGAAGCCCTGATTGCAGCTAATTTCAGCAAATTAAAAAGAGCCTACAGGGAAAGCTCGCTGGTAATGATGAAACGCAATCAAGTGTGCAACAATATTGATCTTCAAACACAAAGCTGAATAGATAATAAAATACAGTTTGAAAAACCCGTTCATTTTTATTATGAGGAAATAGCAGATGCGGGTTTAAGTACTAAAATAAAACAAAAGCCCATTGATTATTGTATATGCATCGTCTCCGTGGTTTGTAACTGCTTGTGTCCTCAGGCAGGGTACTTACCCAGAGTTGACACGGAGCCACTTTTCTCCGAACAGAATCTCTCAGATTAAATATTTAGGTTTCAGTGAGTAAAGAGAAGGGAAGGGAATCAAACAGATCCTGGGGATGTGTGTGGTGCATGTGTCAATGCAAGCACGGCATGCTCACACGCCCGGCACTGAACCCCTCAGAAAACTTCTCAGTCTCCTGAGCAGAGTTTAGGAAGCAGGCCAAAACAGTGCCTTGAAATAAACTGTCTGGATTTCTAAACAAATACTATTTTTAGGTTCAGAATTTAGAGCAGAACAGAGTCTTGTTTAGAAGACGGTGTTGTCAGTTCCCTCTATAGAGCCTAGTGGTATTTGAAGCGGGACTCGCTCATTTAGATAAAAGAAGCCTGAAAAATTCTAGAATGATTGGGAATGGCGAGGGGATGCTTTCCAGAAGAAAATACTGAACACATTGCTCCTAGAGAATGTGAACATTTTCATCCGTCCCTTCCTGCCTGCCTTCAACAAAACTGCACTGAGTCCCCATAGAGGCAAAACCGGCTTCTAACAGGACAGGACGGGGCAGGACAGGACGGGGCCACCGCACCGTTTTACTCCTTTCAGCCTGCTTTGGGTCTTGTCTTCACACTGCTTCCTCTCACAGCCTTTCATCATAGTTTCAATCGCGCCAGCTGAATACCGTAAATTGTCAAATAGGTGCAACTTTGGGGGGATGTGCTGTCCCATCTACTTACGTCCCTGGGTGCCCACTGTCATGGAGCTACCATTCTGTTGAAAAGACAGAGAGTAGATAAACAGATTTTAAAAACCAGTGATTTCAGAAGGTGGAACTGCTGTGAAACCAGTAAAAGTGAAATATGATGGGAGTAAGGTTGCCATGGAGAGCTCTTGCTTTTTTTTTCTTTTAATTTTTATTTTACCGGGAGGTCCTGGGGATCGAACCCAGGTCCCTCCATATGGGAGACGGACGCCCAGCCATTTGAGCCACATCCGCTCCCGAGAGCTCTCTTAGTTGTCAAAGAAGTGCCCCCTCTACGGAAGCAGCATTTCAGGTGAGAGCCGAATGGTGAGCACAAGGTTGTCCTGCCCAGGAATAGTGCAATCAGCCCTCCAGGTAAAGCAAACAGTAAGTGCAAAGACCCTGCGGCATGTTCAATGAACAGAAAGAAGAGCAGTGTGGCTAGAGTATCGCAAGTTACTGGAGAGTGAAGGGACTATAAGAGATTAGATGAATCTACAAGCCATAGCTAGGAGTTTAGATTTTATGCTAAGTACCACAGGAAGCAAGGGATGCTTAAGTAATTAGTTTTTTTTTGTTTGTTTTTGTTTTTTTAAGGAGGTACCAGACATTGATCCTGGGACCTTGTGCTTGGGAGGCAGGCATTCAACCACTGAGCTACATCTGCTCCCTGGAAACATTTTTTAAAGTGAATATATTTGTACCTAAAGCTTGTGAAGAGGCAGCCCTATATTTTGACACAAATTCAAGCTCTAGTATATTTTTCAAAAAATAGAACTAGCTCTAGTTTTCTTTCTAATAAAAATACCAGAGATTCTTTGATCTCTAATCCTCCCAAATACATATGTCCTTATAGCATGCTGTATTTCTTTTCCGTATAAATTACTCTTACTATTACAGTCGTAACTAATTAATTTGACTAGTTATCAGGTTGTGTCTTTCCTTACAGATTGTAAGCTCATGTGTGCAGACTGGGTGCTTGAGCACTCAGCACATAGCTGAGGTGCCAGAAAACATTTTCCTTGAATAAACTGATATAATTATGTAACAGTTACCCATTTAACATAATACACACATTTCCCATATCATTAAACTTCTCTGCTATGTACTTTTGAATAGCTGCAACATCATACATTGCCTAATAAAAGGGTTTCCAGTTGCAGAAATAGATTTTTATTCTATGCAAAACTGTGCCTCTTTGCTTAAATCTTTACTGCACATGGGCATGTTTAAAATCCCTGGGTAGCTGCCTTACCTCAGTATAAATAGTATGAAAATTGAGCTGGGAAAAATCCTTCCCAATCTGGGCTCTTCAAGGTGAAATTACACCCAGAGTTTCTGAGCAGCAGTTGCACAGGTCAGTCATAGCCCATGGACATTACTGTGAGGCCAGCATAAAGGCTGGCCCCATTAAATACAGGACACCTAGTTTCATTGGAATTTCAAGTAAACATGCAATAATTTGGGGCATATACATACAAAAATAAAATTTTGGTTATCTGTAAATCAAATTTAACTGTGCCCTGTGTCTGTATTTGCTAAATACAGCAATCCTAGGAAATGTTCCACCAGGAACCCAGCATTCCCTGGTGCAGGGTACGAAGGGGCAGTGGTCTCTCCTCTTTCTGAAAGAGTCACAGGATGGCTCATGCCTGACAGGAGCTGGCCAAGAAAACCAAAGCAAGGAAAGCTCCCGCTCTCAGGTCCAGGGACGTGGGTTTGGAAAAAGGACACAAAGGACAATAATGTATGAGTACGTTACTATGAACCAAATATATTGTGTAACATATTGTATGATTTAAAAAATGTATATGTATCCAGTACATTTAATTGAGAAATGTATGTTTTTATTCAACTGTATTTTCTTTTTATTTTTTTAATTGTTTATATTTTCAATTATTAAATGTACAAAATGAAGTTAAAAAAAGAAAAAGACCCCTTGGATATGGAAGACGAAGAAAATAAATCCACCTATTCCTATTACATGTCCTTTGTGCCACTATTCATGAATCCATTAGAAATATCACTTGAATGTACCAGAGATTAATGAGGAAAGTGGGAGAAGAGGGATAAGGATGAAAAAGAATAAGTTGTTTCTATTTACTACTGAAAAGAGCTCCTGAAAGTTTTGAGATGACACACAGAAATGGAAAGTTATTTTAAGAGTGCCAACCAAGTGCAGAGAAATTTCCTGGCATTAATGTAAGAGCAGATGAATATGTCTGCTCTCATTTGATGTTTGTGTTAGAAAGAGGGATGCTAGAAGGGCTCAAATTTAAATAAATACATGAAGGCTGCAAAAGAACAGGCAGAAGTAGATCTGGCAGACAGAGTCCAGAAGCCCAGGATATAGCAGCCTACGGAAAATTAATAGAATATGTAAATTCTCACGCACAGACCCCACAGAGGAGTGAAGCAAGGAAACTGACATTTCCCAGTAGGAAAAGGCCGCGACAGGGAACAGGGAAGCAGACAAGCTTGATAATGATGTTGAAGTGGCCCAACGAGAGTTTTGACTCAAGAGATAGAATCACAGTCCTGATTTGCAGGAATCAGAACCCAGGATTCAATTAATTGTGAAAGGTCCAGATTTTGATGAAGATGATCCCGAACAATAATGAAAGGAGAATTCCTGTGCTGATGTGGGAATAAATCCAACTCAAGCTACTCACAGGAGAGAATTTGTTTGATACACCGTGGATCCTATTTCAATGTCAAAGACACTGTTTTCTTGGGAGGTTTAACTTAAGTCCAAAGGGCTTTTTCCAGTGAGAACCTACAAAACTGAAGTGGATGAATAGATCATTTAAGTGAAAAAAGAACACCTCGAGGAAAGCTTAGGAGTGTGGCTGTAAAAAGTATCTTCTGTTTATGGGACACGTTTAAGACACGGAGCCCCCATCAGAGGACACGTGGACTGCTACTCGCTCTACAGGTAAGGAGAAGGAAGGGCCAGGTCAGTGATTTTTCTGCTAAAACGGAGGCATGTCCCAGACTGTGCCATGGGAGACAAGAAAACCTGCATGATGTTGCAACAGGAAACACCAAAGGAAGAGGAAAACACTACAACAGTAAATGTGTCGGCAAAGAGAAGCAGAAACACCCACCTGCCTGCTTCTGCTCCAAGCACCGTGGGCTGAATGTGGGAAGCAGAGCCCTTCCAAGAGGAGCTCGGTGAAAAAGAAGAAACAGCAGAGGGCCCACGGCCTCTCCGACACGGGAATGGCGCAGCCCGTGAGGACATCCTGGACTCTCCACAGGAACGGCTTCCTCGCCACTTCTACCCCCGAGGCAGAAACACTCTCATCCACTTGTCTCAGTACTCGTGGTTATCAAAGCTTCTGAAAATAAGTATGCATGCGTGTACATATGTGATTTTGTGAGGTTCTGATGAGTGAAAATGTCACTGTGGCTACGAAAATTGCCCAGGACATTTTGAGAGGAAAATTTTGCAATTCATTATAGAATTTAAGATATTTTTTAGGATTATCCACTGCCATAAGTAGCATTTATCAGAAAACTGAAGTAGATCACTTAATATTTCAGTCATTCATTCAACAAGTCATTATTTTGGGTGCTAGCTGGGTGTTGTGGAATATTAAAAAAAAAAAAGCAGGTCCTGCCTGCTTCCAGGCTCCAAGAGCCAAAGTCTCTTGTTGATGGTTAAAGCATGATCAGAGAGACAAAAACGAAGCACAAGCAGAATCAACCTGCAACTCAAGATGAGCCCTGTGAAGTGGCCTCTAGAGAAGCAGAGGTGGACTGGTGTCAGGCTTCTGAGATAAAAGGCCACCTCCAAGCTCAGGGAACGTGGCGTTTGCGCTAAGGCTTCGGGCCTGTGGAGATGGGGTAAGGCCCTCCACTTTGAGAAAGGAGCTTGAGCATTTCCTTGCCTCAAACAGGAAGACAAACGCTGCGGAGCTGGAAATAAGCACTGAGGGATGCAAGTCCCTGCCTTCAGGGTTTGTTTGCTTCTGCCTCTCCTCCCTTCCACGGCAGAACCCAGGCTGAAGAACTGTGAATGTTAGCCCTCTGAGACCAAGAGAAATTTGTTCCATGTCTCATGTTTTCATCTCAAAAGCTCATGTAAAATTTTCATTATAGTCAATATTATATGTAAGTTTGATTAAAATTAAAATGCCACCATTAGTCATCAAGGAAAATAAAACCACAGTGAGATACCACTTCACACACGCTATAAGCAAAACATGGCCAAGTGCTGGCACTGGTAATAACAGGTGGAAATTGGGACCATTCGTAAAACAGTGCAGCCACTTTGGAAAACAGTCCAGCGGTTCCTCTAAAGGCATTCCTTCCTACATAAATATCCAAGTGTAATAAAAGCCTATGTCCACACAAAAACTTGTACACATATGCTCATAGCATTATAATTTCCAGAAAAGGGAAACAACCCAAATGTCCACCAACGGATGAAAAAATAAACAAAATGTGACATAACCACATTTTATTCAGCCACAAAAAGAAATGAAGAGGGAGCGGATGTGGCTCAAGCAGTTGAGCATCTGCCTCCCACAAGGGAAGTCCCGGGTTTGGTTCCTGGTGCCTCCTAAAGAAGACAAACAATGAGTAGACAATGAACAAACACAACGAGCAGACAACAAGAAAAAACAAGCAGACAACGAGCAAAAACAAATGAGCAGGGAGGGGATGTGGCTCAAGCAGTTGAGTGCCCACCTCCCACATGGGAGGTCCTGGGTTCAGTTCCCGGTGACTCCTAAAGAAAAACAAACAAACAAACAAACAAAAACAAGCAGACAACAAGCACACACAATGAGCACAAAAAAATGAGCACAAACAACAAGGAAAAAAAACAACGAGCAGACAGATGATGGAGCCATAGGGGGACGGGAAGAAATGAAGAACCAATTTGTGCTACAACATGGACGAACCTTGTAACCCTTCTGCTAAGTGAAAGAAGCCAGGAGCAAAAGACCACATACTGCAGGATTCCATTTCTACGAGATGTCCGAGTAGGTAAATCTACAGAAGTAGAAAGTAGATTTGTGATTGCCAATGTCTGGGGGATTGGGGGAATTTGGGGATAATAGTTGCAGTGTTAGGAGTTTCTTTGGGAGATGATGAAAATACTCTAAAATTGATTGTGTTGATGTTCTCACAATTCTGTGAATAAACTAAAAACCACTGAATTGTACACTTTAATTGGGTGAATTGTATGGTATGTGAACTCTCTCTCAATAAAACTGTTACCAAAAAGTAAAATGGAATTTTTTTCATTTTATGTTTTTTTTCCAATTCTAAGGTAATACATACTCTTTTCGGTTCAACAAAGGCAATTAATACAGAAGGTTCTAAAGAAAAACATGCATGTTTGCTGTACCCGCTTCCCTGAAATTATGAAAGTAGGTGGAATAGACCTTCCAGTGGAGCAGAGGAGAAATTTCTGAGGGGAGCAGGGAAAGTCTGGCTCCCCTAGACCCTCTGCATGCTGCTGGTTCCCAGCACAGCCTCAGCCCACAATCCCTGAATCCTTTCCCCCACTCTCTCATCGGTAATGCCAGGCCCTCCTCCCCTCGAGGCTGCCACGTCCCCAGGGCCTCGGCCACTTCTGCTGCCCCGGAGCTGTGTGGCAGTTTCATCTGGAGCATCTCTAGGGCTGCAGTGGGGCAGGGGCCCCTTGTCGATAACCAAAGCCCCCTCCATCCACTGTAACTTCCACCTGACGCAACCGTTTTGAGGATCAATAGCGTATGCAAAGGGGCATGCGGGAGAAGCTCGGGTAAGTGATCATTTTTTTCCTTTGTTTCCCAGGTCAAGGAGCTAACGGATGTCAGAATCAGGGTTGTGCCAGCTGCTCTACCTCCGTATCTAGTGCACTTTCCACTACTCTCTGCTCCAGAAAGAGCATTAGAAAGGAGATCTTAATAATGCTTGAGTAAGTAACTCTAGTAGAGGAAGTAAGGGGCATTGTTGACAGCCTTGGCCAATTTTTAATAGTCTCTGTTTCATTTTAGCATATCCATTTTGTGAGCAGAGTCTATTTTAATAAAGCGTTCGGTCTGTGTTGCTATTTTGTATTTATCATTTCACATGAGTTCACTTTTTGCAGGAATTATAAACTATCTTCAGGTTTTCAGATAATATTACAACTATAACTTTTTAATGCCTAAGTTTTTGTTGAGATCCAGGCCATAAAAATATATCCGAAGAATGGAGAAACTAGCCATTTAATCACCCAGATTATCAGTACTTTTATAAAAAGCTTTTAAATGGCAAGAAGATAAAACGTTAAGTGTGGATGGTAATTACTTGTCTTTATCTCTTATGCCAGGTTTCAAACCACACCATATGGGTGTTTGTGCAAGATTAAATAGCTATTCATGTGAGTAATGAGGAATAGACAGTAAAGTGAACCAAAGAGACAGCATGGAGCAGGTCAGAGAAGATCAATTCTACAGCCATGGACTGTAAAAGAGTTGATGTATAGATCTTCCCGATTCCAATACTATATGTAATTGAGGCCCATTTAACAAAGTAAAGAAAGGCCCTTCTTTTTTACAATTTTTATAGGTAAAAAGTATTACGAGAAGAGCAGGAAGGAAATATGGGACAAACAGCCCACCATCTTAAAATACCCTCTAGAAGCAGAGTGAGCGAATCGCTACGGTTGCTCAGGACACTCTTAGCCTCAAAACCGCCCCATTTTGTTGACAAATTATATGGTCGCCCTATCTAGTGATGTTTGACAGCTATCAGTTACCTAAAAAACCAAACACACAAACGCGAAGCTGCCCACATAATAAGTCACTGAAGGTGCTATACAGAAAGGATGCGGTAGGAGCAGGCAGAGGGCCATCGCCTGACGTTTTAGGTGAGAACCAAGGTTTAGAAAATCTGAACTATACTCGGAGTGTGATTGTGTGATTGTGTGTGTGTGTGTGTGTAGAAAAAGAGTGTGTTCTGGTCACCTGAGGCAGGATCTGTTCCTCTTCCACTCAGACCCTCAAAAATTTTTAGGAGCAATATTTGAATTTTCCAGGAAACAGAAAAAACAGGAGGGATGAATGTAAAAAAATGCACAAGTTATATTGTTAAATGTCAGAAGAATACAACAAAGCATATAATGATTCTATTTTTTAAGGCATATTAAATAGTTTTACAAGCTTTGGAAAAAGTACGTGTGGAAATACATACCAAACAGTCAACAATGGTAAATTGGATAATTGTTCTTATTTACTTTAAATGTGATCGTCCCTCCGTGTGTGTATGCATGTTTGTGCCCTCTCTTGCTCCCTTGCTCCCTTTCTCTCGCTCTTGCTCTCTCCCCTACCTTCAGCCACAATATGGGCTTCTTCAGTCTGAATCCTTAATTGGGAAAACATGCTGAGCCCAGCAAACTCTCAGCCAACTTGCAGCCCTCACGTAATGGAAACAAGAAATCAATCTGGGGGGTTGTTACAGCAAAAGGCGTCTCGTAGGGGAGCAGATATAGCTCAGTGGTTGAGCACCTGCCTCCCATGTACAAGGTCCTGGGTTCAATCCCCAGTGTGTCCTTAAAAAAAAACAAGTGCCTAATACAAGTGGTCATAGGTGAAGGTTGGGATTAATAAAAAGTTTTTTTCTTTCTCTTTTATTTCTGTAATGAATTTCTTATAACAAATAATAAAAAAATAATGAAGTTGTACCAAAAAATATATATAAACTTTTCATTTTGCCTCCTCTCACCATCTTCTAATTCAAGTGAAGTACTAAGAACATCAAAGTACGAAAAGTTAATTTAGACAAAATGATCTCCTGAGGTTTCCTTCGTTTATAATTTACTATTTTTATTGTAAAAAATATATATTTATTATCAGAAGTGTGTGGCCTTTTGGCTTATGTTTTAGATAGAGAAGGTTAACATTTGTTTTAGTCTGCATTAGCATCTCACATTTTTTTTTTTCATCAAAATGTCAAAATGACATTTCAGAACAAATCAGCAAGTTTTAGCCCATTGTGAAAAAAAAACAACAACTGGGGCATGGTGGAATCAAGTCATTCAATATACAGCACTACCTAATTAATTCAGTTCCAATTCAACTGAAAGATAAGCTCATCATGACAACCAGGCTGACCAGTGCTCCTTGGGCACAGCTCGCAGAAACAGACATGGATTCCTTGTTAGGAACCTTGGAATATCCTTGTTTTGCAGAAATGATGAAATGTGTGCCCTCCATTATCCCTAATTTCTCCTCGCATACTCTCATTCCCCAGTTTTAAATACCTTCTAAATGTTACTGATGACAATTACATTTTTTAAAAAGATTTATTTATTTACCACCACCCCCGCCCCCGTTGTTTTGTGCTCGCTGTCTGCTCGGCTTCTCTTCTTGTCTTCTCTTCAGCGGGCACTGGGAACCAATCCTGGGACCTCCGATGTGGGAGAGGGGCACCCAATCACTTGAGCCACCTCAGCTTCCTGGTTTGTTATGTCTCTCATTGTCTCTCCTCTTTGTCTTTTTTGTTGTGCCAGCTCTCTGTGCGGGCCAGCTCGCTTTCACCAGGAGGCCCCAGGAACTGAACCCAGGACCTCCCATAAGGCAGACAGGAGCCCAGTCGCTTGAGCCACATCCGCTGCCCTGATGATTACTTTTTTATCTCTAGCTTTGAACTCTCTTCTAAGATCCAGACCCCTTGAAGTCCAACTGCTCTCTTGAAATGTCCCATAGGCATCTTGAATCAGACATTTCCAAACAGAACTGAATTTCCCCAGCATTCCCTATTTCTTTAAATGTCTCTCTCATCCAGCTGTTTGTTGATTTGAATGTCCTCAAGAGTTGTAGCCTCAATTCAATGTTATCCTTCTAAATAACCATTAAAAAATTACTCCAACGTATGAGAGAATGCATCAATGTTAAAGGTCTTTAAAATTAAGTGAAAAAGACATTTATATGCCTGAGGATCCCATCAGGTTCACATTTCTTTAACCTGTGTTCTAGAAAACCTCTTCTCATTGGGATGAGAAATCTTCCTGAGCAGGGTTTCTTTCCATATGAGGAAGATGAAGAGCTGGACAAAGCAAGATGTAGGAGAATCAAAGCCATGTTATTAATACCCTTAATTAAAATGAATCTCTATAGAGTTGGTAGTTTTTGTAATTTTAATGTTTAATAAGAATGACAGCCTTTTAAATCCAATTTTAAAATGTGTAAAGGGGAACTGATTTAGACTCACAGCTTTCAATATCATCCAAATGCCAACAAACCACCAGATAAAATGTTTTGCCCAGTGTGTCATATATTCATCTGCCTACTTGACATCTCCACTAGGAAACTAAAAGAAATCTCAAATGGAAAGTGTCTAAAACTTGGTTCCTGATTCCCTCAAAGCCTGCTCCACTGCAGCCTTCCCATGTCAGTTGATGGCGTGGCCATTTCTCTCAGTTGCTCACACCAAAATCCTCCGGGTCATTCTTGGCTCCTGTTTTCCTCCGTCCTCACATCCAGCCCCCAGGGAATGGTGGATAGAACCATCCCAGCTCTGACCTCCTCCTCTGCAGCCACCCAAGTTGAAGGTGCCGTCCTCTTGGCCTCCATTACTGCTTCCTCCCTTTCCCCCAGAGCCTATTCTTAGCAGGGCAGCTAGAGAAATCCAGCTGATAAGTTATATTTATCATGTTAATTTATTTGGATTAAATGTCCCTCCCATGAGACTATAAGTTCCATGAGAATGACAGTATTTGCTGATGTATCCCAAGTGTATCACACTCAATAAATATTGATTGTTGTCAACTTGAGATTTTCCGTAAAAAATCACAGATTCACAACCATGTGACATATTAGTACATGAATACTATTCCAAGAATATATGATTTTCCTTCTCTCAGACCAGAATGCTAACTTTCAGATTTTCAGGTACCTTGTTATTGTTTGCTTTACAGACCAAATAGCTTCTTCAAAACATAATCAAAGAGCAAATTTGAATTATTGGTAGAATATTGCCCTTTGACATATTACAAATTTTAACCTGATTGTGGATTCTTCAGTAGTTTCAGAAGTCATGTGAAGGTCATAAAGCGCATTCTTTATGTCTCCGATTTGTCTTCTCCACTGTAGTCAGTGTGGCTTCCGCTACATGCCCTGAGCATGTGATGCATCTGTGCCTCAGGATGAAGCACTACTAGTAAATACTCACAAAGAGATCTCTACCTAATCCTAGACCCCTCTTTTGAAACAATTTCTTCCTACACGAAACTTAAACTACACCTGAATTTTACCATTCTTTTTCCTTGCCTTTAAAGGCAAATTAAAAAATTATGCTACTCCCTTTAGCTAAATTACTTTGCTCTGCTAATTGCTAGTGAACAGTTTGGTCTCAATTTGTAATTCGCTTCCTCTGAAAGACTTCCTTGGTTCAAGAATTGGATAAGGCGTCCCTTCACTGGATTCCCAAACTTCTTGAGTTTATGCTATCATAGCAATATTCTCCCTGTAATAATTTGAAGCTTTTATAGCCCCCAGAAAATCCTGTTCTTAAAGCTAATCCACTCCTGTGAGGGTGAACCTGTTGCAGGTGGCAAAGTTTGATTAGATTGATTCAGTTAAGGGCCTTTGATAGATTATTTCAATAGAGGGTTAGCCGGGGTGGGTCTTAATCCTACTGGAGGCCTTTATAGATGGGATGAATGCAGGAAGGAGCACAGAGTAGAGCCCGCAGAAGCTGAGAGAGAAAGCCGGAGGAAGCCAGAAGCCGAAAGCAATGAGACCTGGAGGAGAAGGTCAAGACAGCAGATGCCACCATGTGCCCTGGCATGGGACAGGAGTCCAGGATCGTCACCAGCTGGTCTTCAGAGAGAGAGCTTCGCCTGATGCCTTGGTTTGGACATTTTTCTCAGCCTCAGAACTGTAAGCCTGTAAGCTAATAAAGGCCCACTGTAGAAGCCAACCCATTCCTGGTAAATTGCCTTGGCAGCCCAGCAAGTAAAACACCCCCAACTAGATATCTAAGATGGTCCCGGGGCTCAGGAGGCACTACGTAAATATTTGGTGAATAAATGAATGAGCCACTTCCGCAAACCCAGCGACTCTGAGCCTGCAATTCTTCTCTCTTCAACAATTCTTTTTGCTGTGCTATTTAGCTGCATTGAAATGCCATTGTCTGATGTGATATGAAGACCCTTCTTTGCCAATAATAGAATGTTTCTCAAAATACACATGCACTTGTATGCAACTAGATGTTTTTATTATTGCTTTTGGAAATACTTTGGCAGATAAATTTCATACTTGTATGTAAGACTGCTGACATCTCATAGAAGCTTTTGACAAACACTCTACACAAAGAAGATTTTGTTTCTATTTTATGGAATTTCTGATCCTTTTTATACCACATTTTGTTTCTTTATGAGCTTAGTTCACTCCATTTTTGGTCCTCAAATTCAATGACCAAGATAATGTAGCGGCATGAGCACAGAATATAAACTCCTCTTAGGAGGGTACCATTTTCACACAATATATTCACAGGGCTTGGTGACGGAGGAAACTGCTCTTCAATTCCTTCCCCTTAGTTATCCATTAACAAAGCAATTTCTGATGCTTTATTATTTTTTTTTTCCTGAATGGCTTTTTCTTTAATTAGCATTCATGCCTTCTGATCTAATTAGTATAATTAGCCCTGGACACACAATAAACAAAAGCAACAAACAAAAAAGCCCTCAGAATTCCATCTCAATAGTCTGCCTTTCACAGGCATTATGTTCTAAGTTTTCAGCTGCCCACACAACTCACACCCTTTAACCCTAACACCAATCTCAGCATTCCGGCAATTGCAGCTGCTGCCTACTGAGAAGCAGCCACGGCTTTAGAGAGTTTGTGGGAACACAGACATCACCCCATTCATGTCGATCAGTATACCCAGGAGACACAAATTTCACTAAAATTGCCAAGAGTGCGCCTGCTGTGTCTAAGATGATTTATTATTGGGCATCATATTTCTTTTCAAAATACAGTTAAAAGAACTCAAGAAAATCACGTGATTGTTTTACCTGAAATATAATGTAATTTTATCACCCATGCACTTAAGTTGCTGGCTAGAATATTAATAAAATAACACAAAAGGCTTTTCAGGGAGCAAGGGAAAGGAAACAAATAGACACACACTAGCATTGAGGATAACGCGGTTAGCTCCCATGAAGGTGACGGTAGAGGAGAAACATACATTTTAAAGGGGCAACCTGCCAGACGTTTAAAATATATATATATTACTGTTACTAGAAAACCAAGTAGTAAAATTTGGAGGCATTATATCAGCACTAAGAGGTAAACAAAATAATTTATAAAAGCGATTAACAAAATCGCTAGGCTGTGGTGCCAGCGTGAGCGGCCCATCCCTGCCCTTGAGGAGCCTGGAGGAGCTAATTTCCCAAGGACAGCATTTATGACCTTCCACACCTGGCCACAGCTTACCTTTCACGGCTCATTACCACAGAAACAGGTCATTCACCTGCGCCGTCTCACAACCCACGCGAGGTGCGAGGCATGCTCACAGCAGCACTGAGCTTTAGGATCACCTGGGGACCTCGTAAAACTGGGGCCCAGCACCCTGACCTACTGCGGCGGTTTGAAGCTGTGTGTGCCCCAGGAAAACATGCTCTTAAATCTAATCCACAGATTCCCACGTCAGTAGGGCCTTGTGACGAGGCCCACCTCCATCAGGATCTTAATCCCATTACTGAGTTGTAAAAGCCTCCTACAGAACTGTCTTTGACTATATTGCTGTCAGAAGAAATAATCTTGTTAATTTCATCTTTTTGATGACTCTTTGGGAAGACATTTTCAAGATTATGGGCATACATCACCATTTTCTCTTTGTGTTGATCTTCCAGAAGTAACTTCTAATTCTTGATTTCAGAAGGAGTGGTATTTGACAAGAGCAACTGGTTTCTTGGTATCTTGTGGACACTGGGAAGCAGGTAACTGATCATTCTTCCTTTTTCAAGTTTTCTACTAGAAAGCTTAAAGCTAATTTGTAACCCAGTTGTGGCAGTTTGAGATTATTTTATGAATCCCAAAAGAGAGAAAGATTATGTTTGTAAATTAATCTAGTCCTCTGGGTGTGATACCCTTTGATTGTATTAAGTTCAGCTAAGGGGCCTTTGATTAGATTATTTGATAAGATTGCTTTGGGCTTTTGAGACAACTACCTCAGTGGGAGTGACTCAGGTTGAGTCCCTGCCCCCTTGCTGGGTCTGATAGAAAAGGACACTCACACAGGTGGACACAAGAAGAGGAAGCTCTGCCATTTTTGAACCTGCCATGTGACAGAAAGGAGAAGGCTCACACAGCTGAGGCGCCTGGGGAGAGATGAGCCATTTCCCAATAGTTTACAGCTAAATTTTAGAAAAGGGCAGAACAGCCAAGAATGATATAGGAATCTGTGGCAGTTTAAGATTATTTATGAATCCCAAAAAGAAAGATTGTTCGTAAACTAATCTATTTCTCTGGGTGTGATACCCTTTGATGAAATTCAAAGGTTTTAAGTTTACTTGATGAAATCAGGTTAGGACTTTTGATTTGACCACATCAGTAGGTTGTGACGTGGGTTGAATCCCTGCTGCTCTCTTGGTGAGCCGATATAAATGGACACTCACTCAAGAAGACACATGGGAAGAGAGAGAGCTCCATAGATGCCAGAGGAGAGAACTTTGTCATGTGACAGAAAGAAGGCTCAAACAACTAAAGCCTGGGAAGAGATGAGCCATTTGCCTGATAGTTTGCAGCTGAAGAGAACAGAGACGCTGAGAAAGCCTGGAAAGAAGTGAGTCCAATGCCAAACTGATATAGGAAGCCCTGAGATACAAGCCCTACACCGGCCTATGGCTGAGATCAAAAGAAGCTGCGCCCATGGAGCCTCAAGAGGAAGAAGGAAGGAGAGACCAGGAGAGATCGTCCGCCATCTTGCTTCAACATGTGGCAGTTGACTTTGGTGAGAAATCAACCTTGAGTTAGACTCTTTAGGGCCTTGTAACTGTAAGCTTTTACCCCAAATAAATACCCTTTATAAAAGCCAACAGATTTCTGGTACTTTGCTGACTAATACAGAAGCCCTAAGAGACAAGCCCTATGCCAGCCTTCAGCTGAAATCAGGAAGAAGCAGAGCAGCTGAGCCTGAGAGAAGCCCGGAGGGGAAGGCTGAAACCTCGCAGAGATCGGTAGCCGTCTTCTCCATGTGGCAACACACTGGGATCAACAGTAGCTGACTTGGTGAAAAAGCAGCTTCGCTGATGCCTTGATTTGGCCTTGGAACTTACCCCAAAAGATCCCCATTATACAAGCCAAAAGCTATCTGGTACTTTGCATCAGCAGCCCTTTAGCAGACTAATACACAATCATGGCAGGTACTGTCATTATTATATGCATACTTCTATTTTATTTCAGGCTATGTTATATATTTCCAATGCTTATTTTTCATTTTTTCAGCTCAACTTTAATGTAGGCTAATTTGGTGTTTTTCCTCGACTCTCATGTTACCTCTTGCATATGTTACTTCTCTTATGTTACAATATGGGGCCAAGAGTTAAAATAAAAAGCAAACTTCCTTTAAATTGTCCCCAGTACTTGGATCAAAATTGGCCTCTCATCTGTACTCCCTTAGCCCTTTCATTTTCCTCAAATTGTAACACTAATTGTATTCTACTTTACATCATAGAGTTAGTTGTGTCTCCTCCTCTAGATTCTAAGTATCTTGAGGACATGAACAATTTCTTAGTAATTTTGGTAAAACTCGGGGTCATTAACAAATAGAAATTAGGGTCAAAAATATTTGTCACAACTGCTATTAAGAGTATAAGGCTTCTTCAAGGCCAGGTGGGACCACACAGTGGTTTGCCCTGGGAGCCAGTGAAGGACTGGAGAAATCGGATGCTTGCAATCTCCCTCTCTTCTACCTGGGACTAATTGTTGAGAATGCCCCAGGAAAGAGGAGAGAGAGGGACACAGCCTAAGGCTAACTCAGCTTTTGACTCACAAATTTGGTCTGCTGTGTCCCCAGAGCCCTTCCAGGCTGGGTGGGGCTGCGCCATTGTTTGCCTTGGAGCCTGAAAGGGGCTAAAGATATACAAACCTCCCAATCTTCTCCTCTACTAACAGAGACTGATTGTTGAGGACTCAGAGGGGGGTGGAAAAATTTCCTAGCCTGGAAAAGGGAGGGGGCTGCCAGAGAAGACTGGAGAACTGTCTCAGAGAAAGTTTGAATTACAAGGCTCTTAGCCTCCAGACAGGAAGCTCCATCACATTGATCTGGTCTGTGTTGCAACAAATACACTCCAACCAGGCATTGAACTGAGAGCTGCCAAAGAGCACCACCTCCTGGCAGACTAAGGAAGTGCACACAAGAAAATTTTTTAAATGTAGAAGAGGCTTTTTCCTGGCCTCTATAGCCTCCCTGCCCAAGGCCCTAGGAAGCGACTCTAGGAACCAATTACTGGGTCCAGTGCCCAGTTCTGAGCAACCAGCAGGACAATCCTAAAAATCCAGGCTGAGCCAAAAATCAAAGAGCAATGGTAACCCACAGCCTCCTAACACTAAATTCCTACAAAAGAGAAAGAAATTGGGCATCTGTGTAAACTACATCCTAATCAGATGCCTAGATATCAGCAAAAAATTATCAGCCATACAAAGAAAATAGAAGACATGGCCCAAGAAAAGGAATATATCAAAGCCCCAGAAGAGATGCAGAATTTGAGAGAACTAATCAGCGAGATGTGCACAAATTTCCAAAATCAAATTAATGATTTGAAAGACAATATGGTTCAAGAGATAAATGGCATCAAGAAGACACTGAGTGAATGCAAAGAAGAATTTGAAAACCTGGACAGAAAAGGAACAGAGCTCATGGGAATGGAAGACACAATAGGTAAGATCAAAAACATATTTGAGGCATACAACAGCAGACTCAAAATGACAGAAGAAAGAATAAGTGATACTGAAGACAGAGTAGCTAAAATTGAAGAGAGAAAAGAACAGAGAGAGACAAGAATGGAAAAACTTGAGCAAGGGCTCAGAGAGTTGAATGACAACACAAAATGCAACAACATGTGTCATGGGAGTTCCAGAAGGAGAAGAGAAAGGAAAAGGAGCAGAAAGAGTATTTGAGGAAATAATAGCTGAAAATTTCCCAACTCTTATGAAAGAAATGAACTTACATGTCCAAGAAGCACACCGTACCCCAATCAGAAATAAATCCAAATAGACCAACTCAAAGACACATACAACTCAGAATGTCAAATGTCAAAAATAAAGAGAAAATTCTCAGAGAAGCAAGAAAGAAGTAAACCATCACACACAAGGGATGTCCAGTAAGACAGAGCAGATTTCTCTTCAGAAACCATGGAGGCAAGAAGACAGTGGTATGATACAATTAGGATACTGAAAGAGAAAAGCTGCCAGCTGAGAATTCTTTATCCAACAAAACTGTCCTTCAAATATGAAGGTGAGTATAAAATATTCACCAAAAAAAAAAGAGTATAAAGCTTATAAAACTCCATTGGAGTTCCACATTTATCACATACCAATTGGAGATCTTAAGCAAATCACTGAAACCTCTAGATCTCTGTCTCTTTTTTTTTTTTTTTTTTTTAACTAGAAAGTATGGAAAATTGAAAGCATTGTTTACCTCATAGGATTGTTAGATAATTAAACAATATTTTTTAAATAATTACAGCATGGCAAACTGCAACCCAAATATCTAACAAATAAAGAAAAAGTCTAGATAAGTCTCATCTATGGCTTTATTCTTTCTCTCTCTCATACACACACACACACACACACACACAAACACACAAGCACACTTAGAGTGTCTATGACCCTTGGAGAATGTTTGAAACCATGGTTGAAGAGGGAGGCAAAAATGAGATAATTCAAGGACTTTATAGCCATTACAAAAATTTTGGATCATATTCTAAGAACAACGGAAAGCCAATGAAAAAATGTAATCAGCATGTAATAAGATCTAATTTCAGATTTTTTAAAGTGGACTCTGACCTTTTTGATGGAGAAATGTTTATGGTGGAGGGAAGGTGAAAATAGAGGAAGCAGGGTGAGCTGTTACAACACTGTAGCAACGGTAATTGGGAAACCAATATTGGCTTAAGACATTTTATGTAATTGAGCCATGTCGAGATGTAAAACTATTTTCTATCGTATTTAGTATATTATATATATATGGGTCCAACTGTCTCTGTATACATATAAATCCCAGACCTCATATGTGGGAAGCCGGAGCTCAACCACTGAGCCACATCAGCTCCCCTGAGTTGTGTTTTTTCGTTTGTTTGCTGGTTTGGTTTTCCATCTGTTTTTAGGAGGCACCGGAAACCAAACCCGGAAACTCCCATGTGGGAAGCAGGCGCTCAACCACTTGAGCCACATCCGCTCCCTGTATAAGTAATTAAAATATTTTCAAGCAAAATAATTTATCCTTTTACAATATTTACTATATTACAATCTTGGAAACTTCAAATGTTTTTATGGTTGAACTTTGTTTAAGAAGAAAATGTGCTCAACCTCTAAAGCCCCAGGTCTCTGACTCCCTCGTGCACACAGGCCTTGCAGGAGACCCAGCAGATGGGGGGTGGAAGGGGGCAGCCAAGACCCAGAGCAGCCCACCCCAGGGAGATGGGTACACTCAGCCTGTGAACGCAGGTGAGGACCTACGGGGCTACACTGCCTCACCATCTGAACAGAGGAGCAGAGGGTGGCTGAAGCTCGCCCCCCTCAACTCACAAGGGCTCTGCAGCCCCCACCCCACCACCAATAAACACCCACCAGGCGCTTGCAGAGGATGCAGGTTCTCGAGGTCCCCAGATGCCCCAGCGGGCTCCCAATCTGCCCGGCAGTCCCACCCATGTGCTCGCCCTGGGAGCAGGACTGGCTCGCGCCGGTGCAGCCATGGAGTAGGCTGAGACCTGGGCAGCCCAGAGACAGGAGAGAGAGAAGGACAGAGGTACTCCCACACTCCCTGGTGGTGGGCGTTTTCCAGAGGGTCTCACCAAGGTGCTGCAGGACCACCTGCTCTGTGATTTACCCATCCAGGTGCATGGGTGGGGAGGGGGTTGTTCACCACCTGGACCACCAGGGGGTCTCGAACCTCCTTCCAGGTGCTGAGGGGGCAGCTGAGGCCCAGAGGCCTGAGGAAGGTGCCCCTGAGCACTGTCTGTGCCCTGACAACCCCCTACCTGCTCAGTTCAGGTCCAAGTGGCCCCTTCCCCTTTCAGAGCAGGTTCATGGAGCCCCAGGAGCTGAAGGGAGCCTTGCATATTTTTGGAAGGGACCTAACCCAACAGATCTGGCAGGGACAGTGGCCAGCCAGGAGACAGGCCAGTGAAGGCCTTGCTGGCAGGCACTGGACAAACCAGGTCCCCGAGAGGGCATCACAGCGTCCAGGGTCTGGGGACAGGAAGGGCTTTCAGGACTCTCCTATTCGCTGTGCCTAGTCCAGGTCCCGAGTGCGGCTTTGAGAATTTTCCCGAGGCTCCTCTGCTCAGCAGTCCCCCGATTTCCCTGGAGCAGTACCAGGTCTTCCCTGGGCCCCGGGTGTGCTGCCTGGTGCTGACACCCCGAGGGGCTTGGAAATGTTCACAATGTTCCCACAACCGAGGAGCAACCAGTACAGACCCACACTGCGGGGCCCCTGCCTGGGCCTCCCAGTCGGACTCATCAGCTCCATCAGCCACCGGGAACATCAGAAACTGCTGTGGCCATCATATGCCCTCAGGGTATGAAAGGATGCTGGAGAGGGGACTGGGGTCCCCTCCCCGAGAACACGCCACCGGCGCAGCAGGGAATGGCTTTGGAGGTGTGACCAATCATTTCTGGAGGGTCATCTGCCGATCACCAGGTGAGCAGATCTAAGTCATATACAAGACCCCTACCCAAAATGCACAGACCACGGTCCTGCATCGGGGTCACAGTAACAATTTCAGGATCCTATGGGAGTGGGTCACTCCAGAGGGGATTTAGAGACTCCATGCCTAAATATCTTACAAAAGAAGAAAAAGAAGACACAGGAGAGCAGCCATGTATAGCAAGAGGAGGATAGAGAGATTGAGAGGTGATTATTAAGGGGTAGAGTTTTTTGCCTGTTTTTTGTTTATTATTGTTGTTGTTATTGGAGTAATGAAAACGCTGTAATATTATTGAAATGATGAATGTACAACTCTGTGATTATACCAAATACCATTGATTGTACACTTTGGGTGGACTGAATGTTTTATGAATATGTATCAATAAAATTGCTTTAAAAAAGAAAAGAAAAAAGAGGGGAAGGAAGGGAGGGAGGGAGGGAGGGAAAGAAAGGAGAAGATGGGAAAGGCCGCCATGTCATTGCCATATGACAGAAAAGCCCAGGACCAAGGATCACCGCCAGCCAGCCCCAGAACGCCACAGTCTTCTGGGAGAAAGCATTGCCTTTATGATGCCTTGATTTGAACTTCTCCTATGCTCAAAAGCAATGCATTAGAGAATGTGCTCCATCAGAACAAGAAAGAGGAAGGGATAGGATTCAGAAAACAGGGGATCCAACGTTCAGCACATGAGAATGAAGAAGGAACTTCCAGGATGGTGGCGCATGGAGACCTACGCTGACTAGAGGGCAGTCAGTTCAGAAGAAGAGCCAGACGTGCTAAGCCCAGTCACCGCCAAGGGCCCTGGGTCATGGTAAGACATAGTTAAACACAAGACCGTGTTTGGGTGAGCCTGGCTCCAACTGGTGTCTGTACCTGGCTTTTCCTGGTCACGGGCTGGTGAAGAACTAGCTCTTCTTGTGCTCTGGCCATGGATCGGCGAAGATTCATTTCATGCATAGCTTTGTTGAAAAGTTACACAAAATATTAGTTGTATGACAAACAATTACACTAACAATAATAGTGAACATTATAGAGTACTGATATAGTGAAAATATACAGATTATACGATGCTTTGTTCTGAACAAATCCATTTCTGAGGAAAATGATGTCTATTATGTATTTTACTTATCCATATAAAATACAGAGTAACATAAATTTTAACAGGTGACAATTCCTCTAGATCACACAGTTCCCTGTTCTTCCTTGCATCATATCTTCGTCCTATTCCACCTTCCTGCTCATATGTGATCAGTGTTTGTGTTTACCAAACATCTTCCTAGGTATGTGTACTTACACACGCACACACAGATGTTCAAATATAAAATGTTGCTCTTTGCATAAATGTTATTATATCATAGGTAATATTATTCAACTTGCTTTTTTCAATATAACTTTGAAAACTTTCTAGGTGTGTGTGTGTATATATATATATATCTGCCTCATTCCTCCTAACCCTACATAGTTTTCTGTAGCAGGCTGCACCATAATTTATTTAAATGAACACTTCAGTTGAATTCAATCCCTCACTGTTAGAGAATATCATTTTGCATTAGTCTTTGTATATATTTGTGACTGCAATGACTATTCTCCTGCTTTACTCTTCGTGCAGATGCATAACTATTCCTCTATAACCCAATGAGAAATTATTGGGTGGAAGGGTGTTTTAATATTTAAATCTAATAGATACTGACAAACGATGCACGAGAAAGGCCACGGAAATGTGAATTTCCACTAATAATGTGTGGAAGTACCTAATTTTCCAACCCTTTCTCTGTATAAATCTTTTTTTTTCTCATCCTACAGGTAAAGTTTACACCATTTTTACCTTAATTTAATTTGCCTTATTACTGGTTTTATATATGCTTTTTTATTTATTATTTGTTTTTCTATAAGGTTTCTTAGTTTTTGGTATTGATTTTTTAGGAGCTCAATATAATATGGATATTAATACTGTGTTACATATAATATCCTCAAAATTTTTCATTAAACATTTCCTGTGGTTGTTATATAGATGCTCTAGATTTTTACAAAGATATATCTGTTATTTATTTTTCTTTATGAATTCTGGGCCTTATGTTTAGCATAGGGAGACTTTTTCCAACATTATGATTAAAATTTTTTCTATTCTTACATAGTTTCTTCTGATGTTGTATAGCTTTGCAATCTACTTTTAGCTCCTTTCAATAGTCTTCTTTTCTAGGAAATTGTTACCCCAATTTACTTACTTTTAGAGAAGTTTTAGATTTATATTTACAGAAAAATTAGACTGAAAGGATAGGGAATTCCCATATGAGCCTCCCTCACCCCTCACCCCTCACCCCCACCCCCACCCATAGTTACCTCTATTATTGGCATCTTAGATTAGTGAGGTGCATTTGTTACAATTAATGACCCAATATTGAAGCATTGCTACTAACCAGTCCATAGTTTACATTACGTGCTGCACAGCTCCACAGGCCTTGACGAATGCGTGATGTCATGTGTCCTCACTGCAGTATCATACAGAAGAAGCTTATGGCCCCAAATATGCCCTGTTCCGCCCATTCAGTCCCCCCACCCACCCTCACCCCGCGTTTGCTGTCTGTGTCCATTCGCTGTGTGATCTGTGTCAGTTTCTTTTGGTCTCCTCTTCTCATTTATCTCCTCTAGGCTTCACCAGGATTCGATTCTGGGAATCCTGGGAATCGATCCAAGATACTCCTATGTGGGAAAGAGGTACCCTGTCGCTTGTGCCACTTCAGTTCCTGTTTTCTGTCAGGTCTCGCCTTGACTCTTCCCTGCATCTCTCTTTTGTTGCATCATCATCTTGCTGCATCACTCCCTGGCTCGCCACACGAACCTGGCTCATCTTTACCAGGAAGCCCCCGGATCGAACCAGGGTCCTCCCATATGGTAGACGGAAGCTCAATCACTTGAGCCACATCTGCTTCCCCAATTTATCCTTATTCAAATTCTTTAAACTAAAACACCACTTTGGCAATAATGAACCTAGCCATTGAAAAGACAAATCCTATTTGAATTCAGTATCTCTTTAAGTGTTAGTGCTTTTATAACATGTCTTCTCCACTTGTCTAATTTTATGGGTGAATGTTTTAGTCAGGTATTTATTTTTATTAGTATTATTATGAAGGATGAATGGATTCATACTGTAGTACCAGAAAAATTAATAGAGATAGTAATATAAAAGCACCTGCTATATTTACATTCCAGAAAAGAACACACAAACATTTCTTCTTACACGATTGTTATTGCATAGAGTTAGCTAGTACTTCATAGCAAATTAAGGACCAAAGTTTTATTTAGTGAACTGAAGCAACAAAGCAATTCCAATGCTGGATAATTATAGGGCTCACATAACGTAAAGGGATACATTTTATTTGCCATATTTCTGCCTTTAGTATTACTTCACTGACTTAAACATGGAACAAGGTGTTATTCATAGTATGAAATACCTTAAAAGCTATATAACAGCATATTACTTCATTATGTTATACATTCTGTGCATTAAAATTTAAGATGTGGGTTCTCATGTTTTTTTAGTTCTAAAATTCCACACAAAGAAAAATATTTAGATTTTGGACCTCTATTTTCCATTTTTCTTATTGCTGGGTACAGTTTGATTTATTTTTGTTATTATTTTGTGGGGTTTGCAGGAATTTAAAAAAAATTCCATTCATGACTAGAATTGGCTAATTATTCAACAAATATTTATTGATGATTATTAGTGTCAGGCTTGTGTTAGGATCTAGAGATAACAAACAAATAAGAAGCAATCCTTTTTTTTTTAAGGTCTTGCAAGTCTAGTAATAACTTGAAGACCAACATGTAAACACATAATTACATTGCTGTGTGATAAATAGCATAAAGGAAATATGTATAAGATGGGATAAGAAAATATAATAGTGTGGGGAGTTAGAGAAATCAGTAAAAACTTATTGGAGGAAATAATGCCAAATCTGCATCTTAAAGAAGAAATAGCAGGTAGCGTCATCTCTGTATTAATCAGGATGCCTTAGACAGCACAGGTTAGAAAATACCTTAAACCAATTTAAGCACCAAATTAACAAAGACTAGAGTAGAGATACATGAAATGCAGAACAAGAAAAGCAATAGAATCAGCAAAACCAAAAGTTGCTTCTTTTAGATGATCAATAAAATTGACAAACTTTAACTAGATTGACAAGATAAAAAAAGAGTAGATGCAACGTGAAGGGAGGAGATTGCTACAGATGCTACAGAAATAAAAGGAATTATAAGAGGATACGGTGAACAAGTGTATACCAACAAATTAGATAACCTATGTTAAATGGACAAGTTCCTAGAAACGTATATACTTCCTATGGTGACTCAAGAAGAAAAAAGAATATCTGAACAGACCTACAACTAGTAAGGTTTGAATCATTAATTAAAATCTTCCTAAAAAAGAAACACCCATACTAGATGGCTTCACAGTGAATTTTACCAAATATCCCAAGAAGAATTAAAACCATTCCTACTCAAACTCTTCCAAAAAATAGAATAGGAGGAAATACTCCCTAACTCATTCTGTGAGGACAAAATCACCCAAATACCAAAGCCAGTTAAAGACACATTCAGAACTGTATGGGAGAGAGTGTGGTCTACGAGGTGAACTGTGGTCTATGCTTGATGGCAAGGTCCCAGGATGTGTAAGTCCATTGAGGGGGATGGGCCACACTTGTGGGAGATGTTTGTGTGGGATGTTGTGGGAGGTGTGAGTGTAATTTCTGTGTAACATTTAGGTAATCTAAGCACTTTAAAAAAATATATATATATATATATTTATATATATAAAATAACATTTATGTAAGCAAATGCACATATATGCATATATATTTATATATCATTTTACAAATATTGGTATGTATTGTGAAAATTTTGATTTTTACCCACAAGGAAAAAAAAAAAGAAGAAGATACCATAGGACACTTCCAGGAAGATGGCAGACTAGAAAGACACAGGATTCTCTTCTCTCCTAGAAAAATAGCTCGAGGACAGGAAGAAATGGCCTGGAAAAAATCTTCTAGAGTTTAGGACACCAGGGAAAGGCTGGACACTGCCCAGAGGAGAGAGGGGCAAAGGAAAAAATTGTGACAGGAAAACAGTTAAAAGTGGTAGGTACAAATGTGGGCACACTCCCCCATGCTATAAACACTATAGAATTCTCACATTTCTGGGCTGGTGGCTACAAGGGTGCTCCAGGCATCCACCTTCCCCAGGAAAAGGGAGAGAGAAGGACACAACCCAAGGCTGACTCAGGTTTGACCCACAAATTTGGTCTGCTGTGTCCCACAAGCCCTTCCAGGCCAGGTGGGGCTGTGCCATTGTTTGCCTTGGGAGCTGGCAAAGGGCTAAAGAGATTTAACCCTCCCAATCTCCTTCTCTGCTAACTGGGACTAATTGTTGAGGACACAGAGGGAGTGGAATTACTTCCTACCCAGGAAAAGGGAGGGGGCTGCCAGCAAAGGCTGGAGAACTGTCTCTGAGAAAGTTTGAATTATGAGGCTCTTAGCCTCCAGGCAGGATCCTCCATCACATTGATTTGTGCATGTTTCAGCAAACACACTCCAACCAGGCATTGAACTGAGAGAGCCAGGGAAGAGTGCAATCTGCTAGCAGACCAAAGAAGTGCACATGAGGAAATTAAAAGTAAATAAGTAAGAGAGGCTTTTTCTGGCCTTTACAGTCTCCCTCCCAAAGCCCTAGAAAGTGGGTCTACAATCCATTACAGGACCCAAAGCCCAGTTTTGAGAAGCTAACAGGGACAATCCTCAAGACCCAGAACAGGTTAAACCAAGAATCAAAGAACAGCAGTAACACACAGCCCCTGCCACTAAATCCCTATGAAAGAAACTGAGCATCTGAGTAAACTCACCACCCTAATAAGATGCCTAAGCATTGGTAAAAAAAAAAAATTACAAGCCATCCTAAGAAAATGGAAGAAATGGCACAAGAAAAGTAATGTATAAAAGCCCCAGAAGAGACACAGGATTTGAGACAACTAGCCACCAAGATGCACACAAATTTCCAAAGTGAAATTAATGAGTTGAAAGACATCAAGGGAAGCAGATGTGGCTCAAGTGATTGGGCTCCTGTCTACTATATAGGAGGTCCAGGTTTCCATTTCTGGGGCCTCCTGGTGAAGGCAAGCTGGCCAGTGTGATGAACTGGCCTAAGCAGAGAGCTGGCCCTCATGGAGTGCTGGCCTGAGCAGAGACCTGGTACAGCAAGATGACTCAACAAAAAGAAACACAGAGGAGAGACAATAAGAGATGCAGCAGACCAGGGAGCTGACATGGTGGAAGAGATTGAGTGCCTCTCTCCCACTCTAGAAGGCCAGGATTGGTTCTCGGTGCTGACTAAAGAGAAGATAAGCAGACACAGAAGAACACACAGAGAGCAAACAGCGAGCACAAAAACCATGGGGGCGGGGGGAGGGGGATAAATAAATAAATAAATCTTAAAAAAGACATCAAGAAGACACTGAGCAAACACAAAGAAGAATTTGAAGACCTGAAAAGAAAAATAACAGTGCTCATGGGAATGAAAGACACAATAGGTGAGATAAAAAACACATGAGAGGCATACAACAGCAGACTCGAAATCATAGAAGAAAGAATAAGTGATACAGAAGACAGTATGCTGAAATTAAAAAGAGAAAAGAACAGAGAGAAGAGAATGGGAAAAAATTGATCAGGGGCTCAGGACAGTTGAAAGACAATATGGAACACAACAACATACATGTCATGGGAGTTCTAGAAGGAGAAGAGAGGGGAAAGGGGGTAGAAAGAGTATTTGAGGAAATAATAGCTGAAAATTTCCCAGCTCTCATGAAAGAAATGAATTTACATGTCCAAGAAGCACTGCACACTCTAATCAGAATAAACCTGAACAAACCTAATCCAAGACACATACTACTCAGAATGTCAAATGTCAAAGATAAAGAGAAAATTCTGAGAGCAGCAAAGCAGAAGCAAACCATCACATATAAGGGATGACCAGTAAGACTTAGTGCAAATTTCTCATTAGAAACCATGAAGGTGAGAAGACAGTGGCATGATACAATTAGGATACTGAGAGAGGAAAATTGTCAGCTGAGAATTCTTTATGCAGCAAAACTGTCCTTCAAATATGAAGGTGAGTTTAAAATATTCACAAACAAACAGAAACTAAGAGAGCTGTAAAAAGGAATCCACTTTTGCAGGAAATATTAAAGGAAGGCTTAAAGCCTGAAAATAAGACAGGAGAGAGGGGCTTGGAGTAGAGTAAAGAAGAAAGAATAGCAAAAGGATAACCAAAAGAGTAAAAAGACAAACAAAAATATGATATGACATATGAAAACCAAAGAATAAAATGGTGGATGTAAATAATGCATTTACAGTAATATCATTGAATGTGAATGGATTAAATCCACCAATCAAAAGATATAGGCTCACAGAATAGATTTAAAATATATATATATATAAGCCATCCACACACAGCCTACAAGAGACTCACCTTAGACCCAGGGATATACAAATCAGCTGAAAGTGAAAGGTTGGAAAAAATATACTCCATGTAAACAGTAACCAAAAAGGAGCAGGAGTAGCTATACTAATATCAGACAAAACAGACTTTAAATGCAAAAAAGTTATTAGTGAAACAGAAGACCATTATATATTAATAGAAGGGACAATCCACCAGGAAGAAATAATAGTCATAAATGTCTATCAACTAATCAGGACACCCCAAAATATATGAGAAAACTCTGTCAAAACTGAAGAGAGAAATAGATATCTCTACAAAAATAGCTGGAAACTTGAACACACCACTCACATCATTAGAGAGAACAACTAGACAGAAGATCAATAAAGAAACAGAGAAGTATGACAAATGAGTTAGACCTAATAGATGCACAGAACGTTGCAACCAAACTCAGTGGGTTATACATCTTCTCAAGTGCCTACGGATCTTTCTCCAGGAGAGACCACATGTTAGATCACAAGGCAGGTCTCATAAAATATAAAAAGATTGAAATTATACAAAGCACCTTCTCAGATCATAATGGAACAAAACTGGAAATCAATAATAGACAGGAAAGAGGTAAATTTGCAAATGTGTAAAGGCTGAACAAACACTCCTATACAATCAGCAGGTCAAGGAAGAAATTGTAAGTGAAATTAATAAATATATTGAGAAGAATGAAAATGAGAACACAACTTATCAAAACTTATGGGATACAGTGAAGGCAGTCTTCAGAGGAAAATTTTAAACACCTATATTGAAAAAGAAGAGAGAGCTAAAAGCAAAGATCTAACTGAACAACTGGAAAAACTAGAAAAAGAACAGTAAATCATTCCTATAGGAAGCAAAAGGAAAGAAATAATAAAGATTAAAGCAGAAATAAATGAAACTGACAACAAAAAAAAGAGACAGAGAGAAAATCAACAAAATAAAAAACTGGTTCTTTGAGATGATCAATAAAATTGACAAACTACTAGTTAGGCTAACAAAGAAAAAAAGAGAGAAGATACAAATAAATAAAATCAGAAATGAAAGTGGTGAAGTTATTACTGATCCCACAGAAATAAAAAGTATCATAAGAGGATATTATGAGAAATTGTATGCCAACAAATTAGACAGCCTAGATGAAATGGACAAATTCCTAGAAATGTACAAACAACCTACACTGATGCTACAAGAAAATCAGTAACTTAACAAACCAATCACATTTAAGGAGATTGAATCTGTCATCAAAAATCTCCCAGCAAAGAAAAGTCCAGGACCAGATGGCTTCACAGGTGAATTCTACCAAGCATTCTGAAAAGAATTAACAACAATCCTGTTTAAATACTTCCAAAAAATTGAAGAGGAGGGAAAATAACCCAACACATTCTATGAAGGAAATATCACCCTCATACCAAAGCCACATAAAGATACTACAAGAAAAGAAAATTACAGACCAATCTCTCTAATGAATGTAGACGCAAAAATTCTCAGCAAAATACTTGCACATAGAATCCAATAGCATATCAAAAGACTTACACACCATGACCAAGTGGGATTTATTCCTTGTATGCAAGTATGGTTCAACATAAGAAAATCAATTAACATAATATACCACATAAACAAATTGAAGGGAAAAAAAAAAACACATGATCATCCAAGCAGAAAAGGCATTTGACAAAATCCAGCATCCATTATTGGTAAAAACACTTCCAAAGATAGGCATAGAAGAAATACCCCTCAATATGATAAAAGGCATATATGAAAAATCCATAGCCAATATCATACTTAATGGGGAAATGTTGAAAGCGTTCCCTCTAAGATCAGGAAGAAGACAAGGAGCCCACTGTCACCATTGTTTTTTAAATTTGTGCTAGAAGTTCTAACTACAGGAATTAGACAATAAAAAATAAATAAATAAAAGGCATCCAAATAGGAAAAAAGGGAGTAAAACTTTCAGTATTTATGGATGACATGATTCTATATTTAGAAAACTCTGAAATGTCTATGACAAAGCTACTTGAGCTAATAAACAAGTTCAGCAAAGTGATAGGAGACAAGACCAACATGCAAACATCAGTAATGTTTCTGTACACCAGTACTGAACAATCTGAGTAGGAATCCAGGGAAAAAATGCCATTTACAATAGCAACAAAAAGACTCAAATACCTAGGAATCAATTTAACCAAAGACATGTAGGACCTATATGCAGAAAAGAACAAAACAATGCTGAAAAAAAATCAATGAAGACCTAAACCTTTCAAAAGACATTCCATGTTCATGGATTGGAAGAATAAATATCATGAATATGTCAATCCTACCCAAACTGATTTAAAGATTCAATGCAATACCAATAAAAATTCAATAGCTTACTTTACAGAAATAGAAAAGGCAATTACTGAATTCATTTGGAAGGGAAAGTGCACCCAAATAACCAAAAGCATTCTAAAAAGAAGAGTGATATGGGAGGAATTTCACCGCCTGACCTCAAACCATATTAGAAAGCTACAGTGGTCAAAACAGTATGGTGGGAAGCAGATGTGGCTCAAGAAGTTAGGCGCCCACCTACCACATGGAAGGTCCTGGGTTCGGTTCCCATTACCTCTTAGGGAAAAAAAAAAAAATCATGGTATTGGCATAAAGATAGACACATTGATCAGTAGAATAGACTTGAGAGTTCAGAAATAAACCCTCACCTCTATGGCCAACAGATTTTCAACAAACATACCAAATCCATGTTGACAAGACAAAACAGTCTCTTCAGCAAATGGTGCTGCAAGAACTGGATATCCATAAACAAAAGAATGAAAGAGGACCCCTATCTCATTCCCTATACAGGAATCATTTCAAAATGGATCAAGGGCCTAAATATAAAAGCCAGGACCATACGACTACTGGAATGTAGGAAAACATTTTAAAGATCTTGTGGTAGATGGTGGTTTCTTAGACTGTATATCCAAAGCATGTGCAACAAAAGAAAAAAATAGATAAATGAGACCACCTCAAAACCAAGCACTTTTGCACCTCAAACAACTTTGTCAAAAGGGTGAAAAGGCAGCCGACTCAATGGGAGAAATTATTTGTAAATCACATATCTGATATGGGTTTAATATCCATGATCTATAAAGAGATTCTACAACTCAACAATAAAAAGTCAAACAGGGAAGCGGCTGTGGCTCAATCAGTGGGGCTCCCGTTTACCATATGGGAGGCCCCAGGTTCGGTTCCCGGGGCCTCCTGGTGAGGGCAGGCCCGCCCGCACGGCGTGGTTAGCTGACCCAGGGAGCACAAGCAGCAAGGGGGGGATAAATGAATAAATAAATAAAATCTTAAAAAAAAAAAAAAAAGTCAAACAACCCAGGAAGCAGACGTGGCTCAAACAGTTGGGTGCCTGCCTCTCACATGGGAGGTCCCGGGTTTGGTTCCCAGTGCCTCCTAAAGAAGATTAGTAGACACAATGAGCAGACACAACTAGTGAGCAAAACGAGCAGACACAGCAAGCGGACAATGAGTGGAAACAACGAGCAGACAGATGAGGGAGCCTTCGGGGGTGGGTGGGTAAGTCAAACGACCCAATTAAAAAATGAGCAAAAGACTTGAATAGACATTTGCCCAAAGAAGAATTACAAATGGCAAAAAAACACATGAAAAAATGTTCAGCATCACTAGTGATTAGGGAAATGCAAATCAAAATTATAAGATATCATTTCACACCTATCAGAATGGCCACTATTTAAAAGACAGAGAACTACAAGTGTTGGAGAGGATGTGGAGAGACAGGAACACTTCTTCACTGTTGGTGGGAATGCAGGATGGTACAACCACTATGGAGGACTGTTTGGCAGTTCCTAAAGAAGTTGAATATAGACTTGCCACGTGACCCTGCAATACCACTACTGGGTATATACCCAGGAGAACTGAAAGCAGTGACACCAACAGACACCTGCACACCGATGTTCATAGCCACATTATTCACCATTGCCAAAAGTTGGAATCAACCCAGGTGTCCATCAACAGATGAATGGATAAACAAACTGTGGTCTATTCACACGATGGAATATTATGCAGCTGTAAGAAGAAATGAAGTCATAAAGCATATGGCAACATGGATGAACCTGGAGGACATTATGTTGAGTGAAGCAAGCCAGACACAAAAGAACAAACACTGTATGATTGCGCTATTATGAACTAAATATATTATGTAAACTCACAGTTAATAATTAGAACATAAGTCACCAGAAAAGAGAATCAGGGTAGAGAATGGAAAAGTGAGGTTAATCTGTGCATAACTGGTAAAAAGGCTGTTAGGAAATCTTTGGAAATGCATAGAAATGGTGAAAGCACATCACCGTGTTTGTAACTGGCAGTGCTATTATATGGGTATGACAGTGGCCAAAAGGGAAAGTCTAAGGTCATGTATATTACGAGAAGGAAAGCTAAAAAATGTAACATGGGACCTTGCAAGATAGTAAAACCTCGTGAAAAACAGGAATATGGGTGATATTGCATATAACTGTTTTTACAAAATATAAATACAAATATACTAGAAGGAAGGAAAAAGAATAGCAGCTATGTACAGCAGGGGAAGCGTAGAGAGGTTGAGAGGTGAGCTTTGTTTGTTTTTTGTTTATTATTATTATTATTATTATTATTTGAATTATGAAAGTGTTCTAAGAATGAATGAAGTGACGAATGCACAAATGTGATTACACCAAATACCATTGATTGTTCACTTTGGATAGGTTTATGCTTTATTAATATGTAAAAATAAAATTGACTTGTTAAAAAGAAAAGAAGTGAAGTGCTGGTTACACTACAAGGCTGAACCTTGCAGACATCATGTTGAGTGAAATAAGCCAGACACAGAAGGACAAGTATTGTATGACCTCACTTATATGAAACATTTAGAATAAGCAAATTCAGAGTAAGAAGCTAAAATGTAAGTAACCAGGGCCGGGGATGGAGCTGGGGAATGGTGACTTAACGTTTAAATCCTACTGAGTTTCTGTCTGGGCTGATGGAGAAGTTTTGGTAACGGATGGTGGGGAGGGTAGCCCAGCACTGTGAGCATAATCACACTGGATTATATATTTGAAGGTGGTTAAAAGGGGAAATTTAAGTTGCATACAAGTTGCTAGAATAAAAATTACAAACAAAACACAAAAAGCATAAGAATGCACAACACAAACAGTAAACCCTATTGTAAACAAATGACCATAGTTAATAGCATAGCTAGAAAAGTGTTCTTTCGTGAATTGTAACAAAGCTACCACATTAAGGCAAGGTGTGAGTTAATAGGAGGGTACTATTAGGAAGTCTGTATTTATCATTTTTCTATAAACCTACACTTTCTCTACTAAAAAAAATTTTTAAGTAAAATTAAAAAAAAAAATGTGAAAGAATGCATCATAGGACCAGAATGCTGCCATTCCCATTTGTCATGTTCAGAATTTAGCATCGCGAGAATCTGGATGCTCTGACTGAAGGAAGAGAAAGAAACGATGAAGCACCTCAGTGGAAATAAATACAAATGCTGTTAATTGTTTAAAAAAGATATGGTAGGGCAGTTTAAGAGCTACCACCTTGGCCCTGTAGTACTTGCTCAAATTATAATCTCTGTGTACAGAGTTTTTGTCTTTAGGCGTCTGTGGAAATCTTTTCTCCCATGCTTTGTTCAACACTGTGTCTGCCATTGGTTGAGACACTGCAGTTTCCCATCTCTTCCAACGAATGCTGGTTGTCCGCCTTCTTCCCACAGAGAGGAAAACCCTGGAAACGTAGGGTGGTGCCTGAGGACTCTGAACAGCCGTCGTCCCTTTTGCCGTTGGTGGGACTGAAGCGTGATCCCTTCTGTGCAGTTCTATGGCACACGCTGACACCACAGATATTCTTCCAGCAACAGAGCGAAGGACGCCACTGCTGAAGCGTTTCGTGTCCATGACCTTGTGGGTTATACTAAGATTTAGGGTAAAATCATTTTGTGATTGTCTTTTTGCTTATTATTTTCAACTTCTCCTCAATTAAGGCTGTGATACAGAGCGCAACATTCTTCCCAAATGACACTCCCTCCTCTAAATTCACGAGCAGTTGCTTATCTTTTGTGCTAAGAAAATGCTTTTTCTTTGCAGCTGTAACAGTCTATGGCAGAAAGCCTGAGATGACCTCTTCCCGTTCAGACTTCAGTTCTGTGCTGTGCTGTGCTTTGTGCGCGGTCTTCAGTCCTTGACTTGAAGTGCGGTGGCTCGTTAGCGTTATGGATCTCTCTTCCACTACAGTGTCTAGTCCTCGGGGTTTATCTTCGCCGTTCCATGACCTGGGAGCTGAACTTTCGCTCTCCAGCTTCCCTCAACAGAGCTGAGCTCTTGACAAACCCATAAGCCACTGATTTTTTTGTTTTCTTTCTTAGTGGTTCTTTGCTTGAAATAAAGATATGCATTTTTCCCTTTCCAAAGCCTAGCAACATCCATTTCAAGGATCACATTTTAAACACACTTGTTTCAACATATTTCTGCATTCTGTGATTTTTTTACATCTCCTTGTGGTGTCTTCTACTAATACATTGAATAATTCTAAGTACTAAGGTCAAAATTCCTTAGAGAAGACGAAATAAATCAAGAGCTGTTTACTTATAAGTCTAGTATGCTAGTAATCTCTTTAAGGACTTGGAATAAAAAGGCAATAATTATATTTGCTTTACTTTTGCATATAAAACAAAATGCAAATGTTGCTTTCATCAAAAATGAAAGCAACAATGATTTAGATAATGGGATACCAAGTACTCTAAAAATAAAACATTATTTTTCCCAAAATTAGTGTTAAAATGATTTTCTATAATAGCTTGCTTAGCATAGAGAGGAGAGTTACGTGTTAGATGCTTTATGGGTTCAGCTTTATAATGTCATGGCTTTTTGCAGCACTGTAAACCTACAAAAAAAACATAGTAAATTCTATTGACAAAGTTGTCATTCTAAGCTTACATTTTATTGTACCATTATCCCTGAACAAATTGAGGTGCAATATTTCATTAGGCTGGATAGATACATTATTGAACATATAAAAGAATATCAAAAGCCATTCAATAGTTTCAGCAAAGACGATCAATATTAGGTTTTGCAGGTTTGTGTAAAAAAACCCTTTCTGTATCATAGCTATATCTTTTATAATCATATTCACTTTTAAAACATGCAAAATGAATGGATTATGTATTTTAAAGAGATGCATTTTAAAGGCATTGCTTTTTATAAGGGCTTTAATATTAAAATCCTGATATTTAGGTAAGGGGACTCACATTTAGACTTACAAATTAGAATCGGATTCTAAGCCAGTTCTGACAGCAGTTGTCAATCGTCTATTACTCATTAGAACATAAGTATTTTGGTGATAGCAAAGTATCTGGGATTGAAATTCCTAACAAACACTCCCCCTATTTTACCATTGGAGATGTCCATTTGTCAAGACAGTCTAAAGTTTTATATGGCTTTTATAAGATGGAAAATTGGATATTCCACAAAAACATTAATAATAACAAAGTGGGGTAGTTGCATTGGACAAAATGAATATTACCAGGGACAAAGAAGGGTATTATATAATGATAAAGGGGTAAATTCATTAGGACATGGTAACAGTTCTAAATGCGTGTCAACTAATTGTAGAGCTTAAGCAAAGACCGATAGAAATGAAAAGAGAAATAGATAAACGACAGTCATTGTTGGAGACCTCAGCACTGACCTCGGGAATTGACAGGTCAGGTACACAGGTAATCTGGAAGGATATGGAAGAACACACTATCTACTAGCTTGACCTAACTGGCCTTTATAGAAGACATAGCAGAATGACGCATTCTTTCCAAATGCACAGGGAATTCACCAGCCGATCCTCCCCAACTTTGGCTGGGTATTTCAACCTGAGTGCTCAGCACTGGCATAAAGACTATTTCTTCACTGGACAGTTTTCAGTATCTTCTGATGAGTGCCCTTGATTCCATCTGGTTCAATCCTTTTTTTTTTTTTAGGTACTGGTGCTAGGGGTTGAATCCGGGACCTCATATGCAGGAAGCCGGCTCTCAACCACTGAGCCACGTCAGCTTCCCTGAGTTGTTTTTTTCATTTGTTTGCTTGTTGTTTGTTTTGTTTTTAGGAGGCACTGGGGACGGAACCCAGGACCTCCCATGCAGGAAGCGGGTGGCTTGAGCCACATCCTCTTCCTAATTGAATCCACCTCGCCCCTTACTTCTGGCTTCCAGGCAGTATGTTATAGGAACACTAGTCTCAGACTTAATTCTATCTATCAATCCCACAAATACTTAAAAGCAAGTAGGCAGGAAAACAGCCACATGACCACTTTGCTTCTATTCCAGTTTGCTAGGCTGCTGAAAGGAATATACAGAAATGGGTGGGTTGGCTTTTAGCACAGGGAACGTATAAGCTCACAAGCTTAAGTTCTGAGGCCACGAAAATGTCCTCATCAAGGCATTGTCAAGATGGTACCTTCTTCCTGGAAACCAGGTGCTGGCGATCCTGGACTCCTGTCACAGGACAAGGCACACGGCAGCGTCTACTGCTCTCCCCTTCGCTCCCAGCTTTCATTGCTTCCACCTGCTTGCTTCTGTGGCTCTCTCTCTCTTCGTCTGAATTCTATTCTCTTATAAAGGACCCCAGAAAGAGGATGAAGACCCACCTGAGTGAGGCGGGTCATATCCTAGTCACCGAAAGATCCTGCTTACAGTGAGTCCACACCCACAAGAATGGATTAACTTCTAGAACAAGTTTCTGGGGTCCATGCAGCTTCAAACCACCAAACACCCTCTGGTCTCGGCTGTTCTGACAAGCGTGTTGCACAAAAGGCAGGTTCAATGATATTTTGATGATAACATCAGCAGACTTTCTGGTTACATCGGATTGCACAGCTGTCATCCTGCAAGGGTGGGGACAAAGGATCAGGGGAGCTGTACACCTAAGCGGCTGCTGGAACGAGTTCAGGAGATTCCACGCCTCCGTCGTTCAAGCACAGTAGAACCTGACTTGCCTACCACATGCCTTGAGCCCCGCTCATTTCACCAACAAAGCCATTTTCCCCAAATCCCTTGAGCTACTTGACAATCCCTCTGGTTTAGATTCAGAAATCAATATTTGAATCCTTGCTGTGCCCAGCTCTCAAGTGTAGACTGCTGAGTGAGGCAGCTCAAACACTGAGTGGCCAGCCCCAAGGTCTGGATTAAAGCTAATTTACACTTACATATATATATCGTACTTTTTACCCCAAAATATTTTAAATAAAATTACCAAAAAGTTCTCATAATAGAATGGTGGAGGGGTGTGTGAAGCTCAGCTCAGTAAAATGAATATATGATGTCAAAAGGAAATCATGGGCTTTTAGGTGAACTAACATTGAAAAAACACAAAACAAAACTTCTTGTCATTCTTTCTACCCTCTCTTGACAATCATTCATTAATTACCACTCCAGTTTTCCTGTGAAAAAAGAACAATTTGGCAGTCTGTAGGTAACAGGATGTACTTTCTTTTAACATCTATTGAAATGTTGTGTTCCATGTTTGATAAAAGTAGTAATGATTTTTTAAATCAACATTCATTTGACATTACCATTTAAATTGTCCGAATTTTAGGAATGCAGGCAAAATATCCTCATTGCCCTATGAATTTTTTAAAAATCTTATTAACACAGGACATATTCTTAGCTGCAGTAGGGTTTTATCAATGTTTTCCTTTTTGAACAATGGACAGTAGAATCATTCATATATATTCATTTGACTGAACCACTGAAGAACTGTTCACCTCCCACTTTCCAATTTTAACTCCTACTCTTTGCTCTTCATTTTGTATATGCCAAGTTTGGTTCATTATTTAACTTCCAGAGATTTATCTATTTATAATAATTGACAAACTTTTCCCAGAATTTCCTTTAGTGGTAGAGAAAAATATGCTACCACAGGCTTAGTTTTTCTTTGAAAGTTTCTATTTTATCTTAAAACTCCATGTGAATTTTGTGATTAAATATATATCTACATAAATTTTGACATAAAACAATGTTTATAATATTTATCACTTAAGCCAAACTTATGATATGGCTTTACAACTTTTTCTAGTTACTTTATGTGACTCCAACCTAATTTTGAATCAGAAACTTAAAAGGCACAGCTTAAAACAAAACAGTAGTCATTGTAATGGATGAGAAACTTTTCATGAACCTACTTATTTTTACTAGAAATGGAGGATGAAGGTCATGAACTCCTTTTTACTAATTCTGTTTTAGAATGTCCATATCAATAAGAAGCAGAGGACTTTGAGAAGTGAATATTTACTGCATCAATCCTTGGAAAGATCCATTCTGTCTGGACACAACCAGCAAACTCAAAGATCCCTGGAGTTTCCTTTATTACTACAATACTAACCTTCAGGGTTGTCTCCCAGCTATAAAACCACAAAAACTATTTCTGGAATAAATGATAAACTGTGATAATGGCACCAATTAATGCAGCTTGATGTTCTTTTTGGATAAATTGCCTCTCGGGAAGCTAAAGTAGGGAATAACTGGGCAATGAGGGAAGAGATCTGGAGTAGGAGAGAGACTTCCTGTTTTGGTTATCTTGTATTCTTTTACCAAGTATGGGATTCTTTTACAAGTATGTATTGCCCCTTCTAGAAAATGACTATGTAATAATTTTAACTAAATAATTCATTAAAGACATCAGAAAAGCAGGAACAAGTGGCTTTTGTCTCATTCATCATCATTTTAGCATTGAGAGTCTCATGCCAACTCTGTAGGGTCCCAAGATCACCCTAAACAGAGCCTCCATACCTGATGCTGCGTCACAACTGAGCAGCTGCATGGTCAGTGCCATGCAGTGGGACAAGGGAAAAGGTACACAAAGGAGAGGGCTGGGCTAACAGTACCCATAGCATTGCATGAGAAGCCATGCAAATGTTTTTTTTAAAAGATTGAAGGGTGTTCTGGGAAGATGGTGGAGTAGGAAGCGCCCAGAATCAGTCCCTCTACTAGAACATCCGTTAAACAGGCAGGAACTGTCTGAATCAACTATTGGAAACTCTGGAGCCCAGTAGAGGGCTGTACAGCATCCAGGAAGAAAAGGCTGGTAAATGATGGTAAATGCCAGTAAATTGCTCTCACCATGCGGCGGTTACCTCCACTCTCATGGCAAGGAGCAGTGAGACCCAGTCCCTGGCAAACCTTGCCGGGGCCAGAAAGGGACATAAAATCCACTTCCCCAGTATGGAAGTTGGGCGCGGCCCAATAACTGATCACAGCTTTTGATAAGTTATGCTGGGTCACTGGGGGCCCAACCTTGAGGGCAGCCATTGTTCCATCTGTCCCAGACAAAGGCAGCAGAGAAGACCTGAAGACAGTGCACCCCCTCAGAGCTGCAGAGCATAGCTGAAGGGCAAGCCAAGAAAGTGCAGTTTGGGAAGCCGTAGAAAAAGTTTCTGTGCCCTTACTCATCCCCTCTCCAGGCAGTGTGGAGCCAGCTGGCACTCCCGCTGTGGGTCCCTGGGCTTGTCCTGGCTGGGAAAGACTGACTTGGGAAACTCCTCTCCCAATGTGCCCACCCTCCTAGAATTTGCCCTCCAGGCAAAAGCAGCTTGAGACAATGAAAGCAGTGTAAGAAACAATCAAGTGTACAATAAAGGTCTTATTAACAGCTTTAAAAAAAAATTGATTATATAATTTGGCTAGACCATATGGTATGTGAATATATCTCAATAAAACTGCTTAATAAACTAATAAATAATAGTACAAGAATAACCAGAAATAGCAGCTATATACAGCAGGAGAAACAGAGAGATAGAGAGGGGAGGCATTTCTTTGTGTGTTTGGTTTTTGTTTCTTACTATTATTGAAATAATGAAAATATTTTAGTAATGATTGAAGTGATGAATGCACAGCTATATGATTATACCAAATACCATTGATTGTACACTTTGCATAAATTGTATGCTTTTTTAATATGTCTCAATAAAATTGATTTGTTTAAAAAAGATAGCATGGTTTGGGGGAAGAGTGCACCAAATCTAAGATATGGACTATAGCTAGTAATAGTATTTTCACGATGTTCTTGCCTAGTTTGTTACAAGTGTATCACCACAAAGCAAGGAGTTGGTGGAGGGGTGATGTATGGGATGACTGTATGATGATATGCATGTTTATTTTGTAAGTTCACAACTTTTACTATACACTTAATGTTTATGTATGCTCAGGTATGAATGATACACTTCAATAAAAAATATATTAAAAAAAAAAAGAAACAATTGAGGTAGATGACCTGGTGAAACACTTTACCCGCTTTAAGTCCAGCAGAAGAACACCCAGGAGAGGGAGAAGGTCTGTCTCCTGGGAAGTGGGGGGCGGTGGGTACTGGACCTCCATAAATGGGACCCCTAAGGCCACCAGCAAGCAGAAGCCCAGGTGAAGACCCAGGCCCAGAAAAGACAGGAAGGACCCTGTGCTTTGCACTTGCCTTGGTGGACCTTCCTGATGGGAGGCTGACACTCAAGAAAGCTTGTCTTATCACCAGCTGGTTACAAACTCAAGAAACAGACTCCTTAGGGAATAAATCCCAGAGTTAATATTTTAGAATATTAAACTGTACAGTGTGCAACAAGAGTACAAGACAAACAAAGAAACCTGAGATGAAGGTCCATCTATAAGAACAAGATAAAAATCCAGAAACACCAATCAAGAAGACCAGACTGTGGCCATACTAGACAAAGACTTTTAAAAAAATCATCAGTATGCCCAAGGAAATGAAAGAAAATCAGAGAAAAAACTAAAGCATATCAGGAAAACAATGAATGAATAATGTGAGAATCTCAATAAAGAGATAGAAATTTTAAAAAGGTATCAAACAGAACTACTAGAGTTGAAGTCCACAATAACTGAAATGAAAAATTCCCAGGAGGGTTTCAAGAACAGACTGGAGCTTCCAGAAGAAAGAATCAAGAACTTGAAAATAAGAAAATTAAAATGAATCAGGCTGAAGAGCAAAAAGAAAAAATAATTATAAAAAATGAAAATAGCCTAAGAGATCTGTGTCATACCATCAAGCATATCAATATAAGCACTATGGAAGTCCCAGGAGGAGAAGAAAGATAAAGGGGCAGCAGGAATATCCAAAGAAATAATGACAGAAAGTTTCCCGAATATAGCAAAAGATGTGAATATGCACATCGAAGAAGTCCAGAGAATGCCAAACAGGATAAATGTGAAGAAAAATACACTTTGTCACATATTGACCAAACTGTCAAATGGAAAGGACTAGGAAAGAGTTCTGAAAACTGTAAGAAAAAAGCAATGTGTTATGTACAAGGGAAATCCAGTTAGATTAAGTGCCAATTTCTCATCAGAAACCATGGAGGCAAGAAGGCAGTGGTTTGAAATACTTACAGTGCTGAAAGAAAACAGCTGCCAACCAAGAATCTTATATCCAGCAAGACTTTCTTTCTAAAATGAGGGAGAGATTAAGAAATTCCCAGATAGACCAGAGAGATGAGGGCTGAGGGAGTTCAACACCACTAGACCTGCCCTACAAGCAAAATAAAGGGAGTTCTTCAGACTGAAAGGAAAGCACATTAGACAGGGGTTCAAAGCAGCATAAAGAAATAAAGACCTCTGGGAAAGGTAACCATAGAGGTAATTATAAATGCCAGACTATTGTATTATAGTTTTTGGTATATAAATCCACTTCTCACTTCTTTACAGATGTGAAAATGCAAATGCTTAAAAAGTAATGATAAATCTATGGTTTTGCACATACAATGTACAAAGACGTAATTTGTAAAAAATACAAAAAAGGTGGGGGGACAGAGGGGTATAGGAACAGTGTATATGTATGCTTTTGGTCAAGTTAGTATCAAATGAAATATGATTGCTATATATTTCAGATGTTTAATTTTAACCCCATGGTAACCATAAAGAAAATATATTAAAAATATATCCACATAAAAATGAGAAGGGACTCAACAGAGTACAATACACAAAAAAAAAATCAAATAAATATGAAAGTAGGCATTAATGGAATAATTGAGGTATAAGAAAAGGTATGACTTACAAAGACTAAATAGCAAAAGGGCAGAAGAAGGTCTTTTATTATCAGTAGTGATTTTAAATGTAAATGAGTTAAACTGTCCTATCAAAAGGCAGAGAATGGCAGAATGTATAAAACAGCATGAACCAACTACATGGTGACTACAAGAGACTCATCTTAAATTCAAAGACATAAGTAGGTTGAAAGTGAAAGGCTATATACCATACAAGCAGTAACCAAAAGAGCTGGGGTAGCTATACTAATATCAGACAAAAGAAACTTTAATTCAGAAATAGTTACAAAGGACAAAGAAAGTCATTATATGTTGATAACGGGGTCAATTCAACAAGAATATGTAACAATTACAAATATATATGCACCTAACAGCAAAGTCCCAAAATATATGAAGCAAACACTGACAGATTGAAGGGAGAAATTAATAGTTCTCCTTTAATAGAAGGAGACTTAATGTGCCACTTTCAAAAAAGGATAGAACATTTAGACAGAAGATCAATAAGAAAATACAAGATTTGAACAATACTCCAAACCAGCTAGACCTAACAAACACATATAGAGCACTTCAACAAACAGCAACAGAATACACATTCTTCTCCAGTGCTCATGTATCATTCTCTAGGATAGACCATATCTTAAGTCACAGAATAAGTCTCAATTAATTCAAAAATATTGAGATCATACAATGTACCTTCTCTGATCACAGTAGAATAAAGGTAGAAATCAATAAGAGAGACAGTACTAGAAAATTCACAAATATGTGGAAATTTAAAAAGCACACTCTAAAACAACCAGTGGGTTAAAGAGGAAATCACAAAGGAAATTAGTATATATATATTGCAGCTAATGAAAATGAAAATCCAATATACCAAAACTAATGGGGGGAAACGGACGTGGCTCGAGCGATTGGTCTCCCATCTACCATATAGGAGGTCCAGGGTTCCATTCCCAGGGCCTCCTGGTGAAAGCCAAGCTGGCCCATGCAGTGAGCTGGCCCAAGCGGAGAGCTGGCACAGCAAGATGATATAACAAAAAGACACAGAGGAGAGACGCTAAGAGATGCAGCAGATCAGGGAGCCGAGGTGGTGCAAGAGATTGAGCGCCTCTCTCCCACTCTAGAAGGTCCCAGGATCACCAGGATCAGTTCCCGGTGTCACCCAAAGAGAAGACAAGCAGAGAAGAACACGCAGAGAGCAGGCAGCAAGCGCAAAACAATGGGGGGTGGGGGGAATGAATAAATAAATAAATCTTAAAAAAAAAAAAACGAATGGGATGTTGCAAAGGCACTGCAAAGAGGGAAATTAACAGCTCTAAATGCTTACATTAAAAAGGGGAAAGATCTCAAATCAGAGACTCAACCTAAAATTCAAAGAACTAGAAAAAGAAGAGCAACAAAGGAAAAAGTGAGAAGGAAGGAAATAACATGTATTAGAAGTAATAAATTAACTAGAGAATAAAAAACAATAGAGTCAACAAAACCAAAAGTTGGCTTTTTGAAAAGACCAATAAAATTGAAAACCTTTGGCTAGATTGACAAGGAAAAACAGAGAGAGGACACAAATGACTAAAATGAGAAAAGAAAAGCAACCCCACTGAAATAAAAAGGATTATAAGAGGACACTATGAACAATTGTAAATTTGATAACCTAGATGAAATGATGAAAAATTCCTAGAAATACACAAACTACCTATACTGACTCAAGAAGAGATAAAATATATCAATAAACCAAAAACTCATAAAGAGATTGAATCAGAATCAAGACCTCCCAGCAAAGAAAAGCCCAGGAACAGATGGTGTCAATGGGGAATTTTACCAAACATTTCAAGAAGAATTAACACCAATCCTGCTCAAACGCTTCCAAAAAATTGAAAGGAAGGGAACACTCACTAATTCATTCTATGAGATCAACATCACTCTCACACCAAAGCCAGACAAAGATACCAAAAAAAAAAAAAAAAAAGAAAGAAAATTAGAGAGCAATATCTTTATAAATATAGTTGCAAAAATCCTCAACAAAATACTAGCAAACTGAATCCAACAGCACATTACAAGAATTATACACCGGGAGGCAGCTGTGGCTCAATTGGTTGGGCTCCTGTTTACCACATGGGAGGCCCCAGGTTCGATTCCTGGGGTCTCCTGGTGAAGGCAAGCCTGCCTGCATGGCACGGTGAGCTGACACAGTAATATGACCCAACAAAGGGAGACAAGCAGACACAGAAAAACCCAAAGCAAATGGATACAGTGAGCACAAGCAGCAAGGGGGGGAGGTAAATAAATAAATAAAAATAAATCTTTAAAAAAAAAAAAAAAAAGAATTATACACCATGATCAAGTGGGATTTATCCCAGGTATGTAAGGGTGGTTCAGCCTAAGAAAGTCAATTGACATAATACATCACATTAACAGAAAGAAGGGGAAAAAAGCAATACATTATCTCAATTGATGCAGAAAAGGCACTTGACCAAATACAGCACCACTTCTTGAAAAAAAAAAAAACATTTAGAAACCAAGAATAGAGGGAAACTTCCTCAACATGATAAAGGGCATATATGAAAACCCTAAATCATACTTAATGGTAAAAAAAACTGAAAGCTTTCCCTCTAAGATCAGGAACAAGACAAGAATGCTCACTGTCACCACTGTTAGTCAACATTGTACTAGAAGTTCTAGCCAGAGCAATTAGGCAAGAAAAAGAAATAAAAGGCATCTAAATTGGAAGGGAAGAAGTGAAACTAACTCTGTTTGCAGATGACATGATTCTATATCACAGAATATCCTGAAAAAATTTAAAGCTCCTAGAACTAATAAATGATTTTGGCAAAGTGGCTAGTGGGTAGAGATCAATACCCAAAAGTCAGTATTGTGTCTGTACACTAGTAGTGAACAATTGGAAGGAGAATTCAAGAAAACAATTCCATATACAGCAGCATCTAAAACATTCAAATATCGAGGGATAAATCTAACTAAGGATGTAAAGGACTTATACACAGAAGTCTACAAAACATTGCTAAAAGAAATCAAAAAAGACCTAAAAATGGAAGGATATTTCCATGTTCATAGATTTAAAGATTAAATATTGTCAAGATGTCAATTCTAACCAAGTGATTTACAGATTCAACAAAGTTAAATATAGAATTACTAGATATATAAGCTAAAGCATTGAAAGCAAGGACTTGAACAGATATTTGCACATCAATGTTCATAAAAGCATTATTCACAATTGCCAAAAGATGGAAGCAACCCAAGGGCCCATCAACTGATGAGTGGATAAACAAAATGTGGTATATACACCCAATGGAATATTATTCAATCATAAAAAGAAATGAAGTTTCTATACATGTGACAATATGGGTGAGCCTTGTGAAATAAGTCAGGCACAAGGGACAAATATTGTATGATCTCACGGATATTAGACAATTAGAATAAGCAAACTCATAGAGTCATAATCTAGAATATAGTTTACAGAGGGGTGAAGATAGGGAATAGGGGGTTAAGGCTTAAAATGTACAGTGTTTCTATTTGGGACAATGGGAAAGTTTTGGTAATGGATGGTGATGATGGTAGCATATTGTGAATGTAATTAATAGCACTGAATTAAATATTTGAATGTGTTTAATAAAAGCAGAAATTTTAGCTTGTATGTTACAAGAATAAAAATTAAAAAAAAAAAAAAAATCCATGGAACTACACAACACAAACAGTGAAACCTAAGTTAAACCATGGACTATAGTTACTAGTACAATTTTACAAACATGAATTCATCATTTGCAACAAACATACTGCACCAATGCATTGCATTAATAATATGTTGGTATATGGGAATACTATATTCTATGTATGACTCTTCTGTAAACACTCAACTTTTAAAAAAAAAAAGTTGAAGACACAACACAATTTATATGGAGAATGATGTTGAAGATACTTGCTTAAATAATGTCAAGGTGCAGAACACTAAGTGTTTGATATGCTTCCATATGGACAAAGGAAGAAAAAAATGCATGTATTTGCTACACCTGCATAAGCAGTCCTTTAGAGAGGCAGCTAAGACCTTCAGCGAACCACGCTATATTCATTCTAGTGGATCTAATAAGTAGGAACCAGCCATAATGTGCCTTTAGATTTACTTACATTCACTACAGAATTATTCAAATTGACAAAAACATCCAATATTGAACTGATCAATCTAAACTAGATCTTCCTATTAACACATGCCACAACCCACACATATCCACCTGAGGCAGAGCTAAAGGCCATGGTGCCGTGCCTTCTAGGCGGAGACTTTCAGTGGTCCTTTCTCCTCCTTGTGGGAGCGGATTGGATCTCTGAGTTCCAACTTGAAATGTTACTGACCTTAACATGTAAAGGAAAAAGTGGGGGAACACAGTCCCCACCCCCACCCCCACCCAACACACTCACACACATTCCACCAGGGCAGCAAGAGGCATCACGCCACGACAGCTTTCACCCTCTGTCGCGGGACACGTTGGATAAGTGTGCCTGGCAGCCACCACTCAGACTACTCACACGAAGTGAAACGAGGGAACCTGTCACGCTAACCTCGGATACGAGCAATGCACCTGCTGGCTCTGAAAACCCCACTCCCGCGACCGCAGGCTGCATGTGTCTGTGAATTAGGCAGCCCTAAGGGACGGATGCTGATCAGAGGTGGTGGAACTTAGGCGGCCTTCCGGGCTGGTGCTGAGAAGAGGCCATAGCTGGAGCCACGTTCACAGCTGTCACACTGAGGCATCTAGGACAGTCCTCAATGCGTGCGTGCTCACGGACCCAGGCTCTGCAAAATGCAGCTTCTGCTCCAGGGGCTCGGAGCAGGGCCTTAGGCGCTGCATTCCTAGCAGGTGATGCCCGGTGCGCTGGGCCGCGGGCACACTCAGCGTGCAAAGACTCTGCAGCATCTCTGAAGCTTTCCCTGCGCGATCGCTCAGACATTTTGAATTTCTAACGTGAGCTTTTGAAAATATAAATACATAACCTCGTACCCATTTTTAGACAACAGGCAAAAGAATTTTCGTTGAAGGCCCATATTCTCGGGAGTCAAGCAGCTCAGTAGGTAAGAGGACAGTGTCCTGTTTAGGAACCGGGATTTTACAGACGAAGCTGCTTCATCGTGCTCACCTTGAAAACGGCCTCTTCTGTGCCGCAGGTAGGCAGCTCTGCGCAGGCCAGCTGGAAGCTCCACTTAGGACGGGCTCATGGGAATGCAGAACAAAATAATCTCCTATTTCAGGAGAAACTGCTTCCAGAAGTGAAACGTCAGAGCCTCCCTCCAAACAGCCTGCTGATGGTGTGGGGTATTAAAATCAGGCCCTGTTGGGTGGGCAGGGGAGAAAGTGCCCCCTCTGGTCTGGCCAGGAGGAGGGCCTGGGCGGGTGGTGCCTTTTGCAAAGGCCAAGTCCTCTGCTCACAGGCGCCCCGGCCCGTGCCTGGAGGCGCAGAGGGCTGGGCCTGTGCTGCCCGGTGACCGGACCGGACCTCCGGCTACAAGGCGTCCCCCCGTTGGATTCAGTGTACCAACAGGGAAGATCCTACAGGCAGTGGGCAGCAAACTAGAGGAGAGAGCCTGCAGGAAGCAGCCTCCTTATCCCTCTTCTCCCTCCTGTGGTAGCCAGAGGGCTTCGTGCTGGACGCTCGGGAAAGCAGAGGGCCTGAGCTTCGCTTCTCATCACTCTGCCCAGAAAGTCTGCCCTAGTGTCAGGGCTTGATGTTCGGTACAGTTTTTGCCCTCTGTCCACTAGAGCTTGGTAATTCATAGGGCAAGTCGGAGGCTCCCGTTGTGCTCCTCCTGGGAACGGATGTGCCCGCCCTAAGCCCTCTCTCCTCTCCCAGGCTCTCCCCTTCCTACCCCAAGCACACCCAGGAGGAGGCAGCAGTGGGCGAGTGACGTCTCCGACAGAAATGCAGCCCTGAAGCCTGCTCTCCTCACTTGTGATTTTCCATCTTTTGATTCAAAACCATCAGGATTCATTGGTTACAGTCAATCAACTTTAGGGGGCTGAGCAATAAGAAATACCCTCACTGACTGAGTCCAAGCTGATACATGGGACCTGTGTTAGACTGTTACAGCAAAAGGACTATTGGAGATGGAGGATGGAACTCCACTTCTCCAAAGTCGGCCTCAGAAAAATCTATCCTCGACATCCAGAGAGCAATTCTGTCTTTGGCCAATCTGGGATGTGTGGAGGGAAGGGCAACACTCACTAATTCATTTCTTATTCCAGAGCCATTTAGGTGCATTGCTGCCAAAGGAGCAGAGGGACTGGCTAAATGACTTCTAATTAAAAATATAGGAACACTTAAAGTGACTTCATAAAAGATGTCACGGCAATACAGTGCATTAGTAAATCACCATAACTTCCCAGATCTAAGGGAATAAGCATGGATCTATTTCTTCTTAGATTTTTATTAGAGGATATGAGTCCCCTGCCCACTCCAGAGGTCAACTAGAACACAATTTCAGTTCTTCTCTCCTTTCCCAAGGAACATCTGTAAAAGGATTTACGTTCTTCCTCACCAAGGGAAAAGCAAATCCTTTCTTATTTATAAATATATACATACAGGAATCTGACAGTATTTCAACAATCCTCACTTGGGACAGCCTCCCCTCAGGCTATTTTTTCACACATTTTTCCAAGTTTTTTCCTTCCTTCTGTTTCCTTTGTGGCTAAAGCCGAACTACTGCACAGAACCAGACCTGCCACCTTACGGCTCTCCCTCTCCCCAAAAGTACTGAAAAGCCTTGAGGAAATTCACGAAGCATCACAAAACACTGAATTAAACATCTCGGTGAAAAAATAGCCATGTGTTTCATTCTAATCAGGCCAGAAAACAAGATTCTTCCTGTTTTCTCCTGTAATGCCAAGCGCCTGAGCTACCTTAGCCTCATTGCTAGACTCCGGTGACGCGTGTCTTCATCCAAGTTGCTTATTTTGGCCACAAGGTGAAAATGAAAAGTGTTTCAGCCTTGTTTGAACTCATTGCTCAGACAGCCGCTGCCCGAGTGTCAGTCTTTGCCCTATACATATGCGCAATGTCTGTTTCTAGAAGCTGCAGTTACTGTTCTCAGCAGACCCTGCTCATTCACTCTTAGACGTGGTTTCCATTGCACCGCTCCTCACATTGAAATGTGCACACGAACAACCTGCATCTTGCTAAATTCTGGGCTCTCTTTTGGGACGTCTGTGGTGAGGCCTGAGACTCTGCATTCCTGACAGGTTCTCAGCTCGTGCCAGTGGTGCTGACCTGGGATCCACACTGGGTTACAAGGTTTTTAACCCTCTGTAGAGCTTTTGCCTCCAAGCCCAGGCTCTGGAGGGTAAATTATACTATCTATTTGTATTTCACTTCGGCCAAATAGATGGCCAGATCAGCCCATCAGAGAGTATGTAATATGCACTGCACGTAAAATTTTCATCTTAACTTGGTTCTCTAAAGCATTTGCCATTTCAAGATCTGAAAGACTTTCTGTCCGAGCCTTTCACAGACTGTCAATAGCCTATCAGAAGAACTAATGCCCCTCTCTTTTCCCCTTATCTCATCAGCAAGTTTCACACACACACCCCGAGATGGCTCCCTTGTCTGTCTGCTCACTGTCTGCTTTCTGTCTCTGCACATTATGTCTGCTCAAGTTCTTTAGGAGGCACCAGGAACCAAACCTGGGACCTCCCAAGTGGGAGGCGGGTACCCAACTGCTTGAGCCACATCCGCTCCCCCAAGTTTTTAATATATTTTTTATTTTTTCAAAGATGCTTAGATTACATAAATGTTACATAAAAAATATAGGGATTCCCATATGCCCCGCCCCCCGTACTTCCCACATTTTCCCACATAAACAACATTCTTCGTTAGTGTGATACATTCATTGCAATTGATAAACGCATTTTGGGGCATTACCACTAAGCACGGACCATAGTTTACATTGTAGTTTACACTCTCTCCCACACAATTCTGTAGGTTATGGGAAGATATATAATGGCATATATCTGTCATTGAAATGCCATTCAGGCTGATTCCCAAGTCCTGAAAAAATCCCCACATTATACCTGTCTTTCCCTCCCCTTGCCCCCAGAGAATCCAGTGGCCACTGCCTCCACTTCAATACTGTAATTTCTTCCATTGCTAGAATCACAACAAGTCTATTATAGAATACCAGTAAGTCCACTCTAGTCCATAGTTCATTCCCCAGACCTGAGAATTCTGGGATGGTGATGTCCACTCCACCTCTAATTGAGAGGGGGCTTTGATCCTATACAGTCAATAGATCGGACTCTCTTGCTCGCAGTTGTAGGCTCTCTCATTTCCTTGGTATGGTGGTTGTCAATCCTCACCTCCTTGTTAGTTGGCCTGGGTGAGTCCAATGAAGAGGAGAGTAGGTGTTCCCCCAAGTTTTTTTTTTTTTTTTTAAAGATTTATTTATTTACTTTATCCATTTTAAACCCCCCCTTCCCCATTTGCTGTTTTGTGTCCATTCGCTGAGCAATTCTCTGTGTCTGTTTCTTGCCATCTCCTCTCATCCTCCTCCTCCAGTCTTCACCAGGATTCGATCCTGGAGACCTCTGATGTAGGAGAGAGGTGTTCTGCCACCTGCACCACCTCGGTTCCTGGCCCTCGGAGCTTTCGGAGCATCTCCTCTTGTCTCTCCCCTGCGTCTCTCCCCTGTTACGTCACCATCCTGCTGCATGGCTCCCGGGGCCTTGCGGCTCACCGGCACTCAGAGCCTGGCAGCTCATGCCCCTTCTATGTATACATTTTTCATTCCACTGGGAGGTCCCGGGGATTGAACCAAGGTCCCTCCATATGGCAGACGGACGCCAACCATTTGAGCCCCATCTGCTGCCCGCCCCCCCCCCCAAGTTTTAATACAAGATTTATAATTCACTTCTCAGCAGGCATTCAAGACCAAAGATGTTTCTCAGTGTTGTCAGACTGTACTCATTCATTCAAAAGATATTTGCTAAGCACATACTATGTGCAAGGCACCGTTCTACACACTGTTTACTGATAATAGTATGTGGGATGTGTGAGTTTACTGCAGTTGTGGAGCTCACATTCCATAAGGGCAGAAGATGTACGATAAAAGCATTAAGAGAAATATTAATAATTTCAGATAGTCATGAGTAAATGGTGAAAATAAAACAGCATAAGGATAGCGTGTGGCTGAAAAGCACTACTTCAGAAAGGTGATTAGGGAATCAGTGGTGCTCCCGAGATGTAAACGATGAGGAGTAAACCATGCGAAGGACCGAGCAAAGAGCATTCCAATGATCTCGTGTCCACGATTCATTCTGCAGACTCTCCTTCCAAGTTGCAGTGTGTGTGCAGTATTGAGTCTGAAAAGGCCACTTTGCAATCCAATTGACCTTGACAAGGAAAGGTTGATGTAGACTGCCCACGTGAGGGTTCCCTCATGGGCATAAAGGGCAGAGTATAGAACAGATTTCCATGACCCAGGAACAAACTATACATAGAAGGTATTTTTGTGTTTGTTTTTTTATTTTTCATTATTATTTTTTAAAGATACTTAGATTACATGAATGTTACATTAAAAATGCAGGGGATTCCCATATGCCTCACTCCCTACCCCTCCCACACTTTCCCATTAACAACATCCTTCATTAGTGTGGTACATTTGTTACAACTGATGAGCAGATATTGGAGGATTGCCACTAGTGTGGCTTATAGTTTACACCACAGTTTAAACACTCTTCCACACATTTTTGTGAGTTATGACAAGATATATAATGGTCTGTATGCATCTACATAGGAGTTTTGAGCCATCATTCATTACTGCGAGGGAGGGAATATCCACTTTGATAAGCACGCATTGAGCATTTGTTAAATGCAAAATAATGTTTTTAATATATAAAAGGAAAAAATGGGAGTATATTGAGATGGATATGATACAGATCCCATCTCTAAGGGGCTTATGACTAAAATGTAAAGTAAAATGGAGAAAGTGAAAATCTAGGGGTACAAACATTGGAATGATCACTTTGAAGAAAAATCTCTGCTGGGAGAATCTGTAAATGTTCTGGTGAGAAGTTAGTACTTAAGCTAAGCCTTGAAACATGAACGATGAAGACCTATATTCATAGACAGTATTAAAGGCCAAGGAACTAGATGTGATGAGTCAGGGAGTAAGTGGAGGGAAGAAAAGAGACCCAAAGACTGAGCCCTTTGTAAAACTAGGTTAATGGTCCTGAAAGTGGGGAAGCACAAGAGAGAGAGATTTCAACCATGGTAGATGGTACATAGGTTCACTGAGGTGAGTTGTGAAAACTGACTTTTGGCTTTAGTATTCTGGTGGTAACTGGTGACCTTGAAAAGAGCTGTTTCAGTAAAGAGTGGAAAGGAAAGATTTATTGAGGTAGATTCAAGAGAAAAATGCAAGGAGAAGGATGGAAGACCTGTTCTTCAGACCTGTGCAAGACGTGGGGCATATGGGAATCCCTATAATTTTTGTGAAACATTTATGTAACCTAAGTATCTTTTATTAAAAAATTAAAAATAGAAAAACATTTTTTAAAAAAAGAAGGATGGAAGACCTGTTCTACAGACCAAGGCGAGAAGGATGGAAGACCTGTTCTACAGACTATGCAAGGAGAAGGATGGAAGACCTGTTCTACAGACCTGTACTTCTCCAATATTAATGCCACTGTGAATCTTGGGGATCCTGCTCAGGTGCAGAAGGTCCATATGGAACTTGAGAATCAGCGTGTCTGCCAAGCTCCTAGGTCATGCCAATGTTGACTTTTTGCAGACGATAATTTGATTAGCAAAGGAAGAGAGACTTTAAGAACTTTTCTCTAAAAGGGAGCAATGAAATGGGATGGGCAAGCAAAGTAGCTGGAAGGAGATATGGGGTCGAGGGAATTCTTTTTAACATTGGTACTATCACAGCAAGTGTGTGTGTATGTCATTGGGAATAATCCAGAGTACAGAGAAAAATTGAAAGAGGGTATAATCGTTTGAACAATGCCCTTGATTAGTCAAGAGAGAATAACATCCTATGATAAATGAGGGGGAGCCCTGGACAGAAGCATGGACAGTTAATCCAAATCACTGTACTTGGAGGGGAAGCAAAGTACTTGGGTAAGGATGCTGATGAACTGTGTGTGGGGAGTCCATGGAAGTTCTCTTCTAATGTCTTCTGTTTCTCAGTACAATGAGAAACTTAGCTGATAAGGAATGGGAAAGAGATATTACAGATTTGATAAAAGAGGAGAGGGAGGAGTACGGAATAATTGTGACAAAGTAAATTGACAAGAGGAATGGTTGTCCATTCTATCAGGCCCAGGCACACATCTTTAACACCCTGGAATTATTGTAAAATAGTTAAACTTCCTACATACATATATTTAAAATCAATATAATGCCCAGATCATAATATAAAGGAATAAAGTAAAATAATTAATAATGAAATAATATGTACCTTTATATGTAAATTCTCAGGAATGACTATACTAGACCAAAAACATCCCGAAGTTTCTAAATGTCCCATAGGGGGCGGTAATGCCCTTGTTAGGAATGATGCATTAGGATTACCTGGCATGACTAGGGGCCATGACAGGGTCCACTTGAAGTGAGTGGTTGTAATTTCATGGTAAACCCATATTAGCACGCTGTTATGTGTTTTGTTCAGCTGCTTGAATGCAAACTCAGAGTAGGCAAGTTGCATTTAACCAGAGTGACAGCTTTACGTGAGAGAAGATAGACTGAGGGTGGGACAAGGAAGCTTAAGATCCAGGTGCACAATACCTCTCTGCAATTCCAAGATCCAAAAAGAGTTCTCAAAACACAAAGTTTTCTTTTGCCTTTTTCATAAGGTTGTTCAAAACTCACTTGACACAAGGTTATTTAGAACCTTGGTTGATTCCACTTATTGGGAATAGTCATCAATTTCGCTGTATTATACAACATGGTATAGGAAGTGTACAACCTTTCTAAAATCTGAGAAATAATCTGAATTTGGAAACATACCAGATTTCAAGGGTTTGGTTTAAAGGATTAAGACCTGTATATGTAAGAGAATTTAAAATATAGTAAATATGGAAGCTAAGGTGGTCAGATGAGAAGTGAGGACAAGAGCAGTTAAGGATGGTGGAAAGGGGTAGGGTAAACCTGTATGGCAGGTTGTTGGATTAGAAGTCCTAGAGGGCTCTCTCTGCCTAGAGGAGCCCACACCAAGTCTTGGTGTGTATTTCTTTCTTTCTCTCCCATTTCTCAGCAAGCTCTGTTCTTTCCTCCATTTCCCAAATAAATTCTTTTTACTGACCTAAAAAGAAAAGAAGTACCAGAGGAAGTGAGCCAGAAAGATTGGAAATGAAGGTCACATAGTGGAATACTTGTGATTTAGTATGTGACTGGGGTACACTTATGGGTACTGATAAATCTAGACCAAGAGGTGGATGAGGTAAAGTGAAGGACAAGATCACAGGAGTGAGGGTGTCAAGGCCAGTCCATTGGAAAAGTCATCTCTGAGGGCATGGAAATCACCAAGATCAGTACTAGAGAGAGAGAAAGAAGAGAGAGGTTATGGTGCGGGAGAGGAGGAATTTAAGCATCTTCAAAAAAATGAGGAAGAATGACCTGGGAGTCCGAGTGAGCACAAGTAGTGGCCAGTGGTGGCATCTGATGGCTTAAGCTTCAGAGGAGCTTGGGTGGCTGTGTGAGGTGTAGGAAGAATATGAGGAATAGGAAGAATGGTTCAGAGGAGGCAGTGAGGAAAGAGGAGACCACTAACCCCAAACCTGACTTAGTGGTGGGATAGGTGTGGAAGGGAAAGCATCATTGACGGGAGTGGGTTGCAGAAGAAGCCAGGTCTCTGGGTTTGTTAGAACTAGCATACAGAATATTTTGCTGATAAATGCGCATGGATATCAGAGGACACAGTGAAAGGATTAGATGGATTCTGTAGGGTGTAGCATTGGGTTATCTCAGCAGATGCACAGAGCCATGTGGAGATGAGAATCCAGTGCAGAAGGAAGATCTCAGAGTGCTGTGCTAGTTCTAGTAACAGGCAAATGAGAATAACTGGATCAGGTCCAAGGGAATCTTATAAGCAAGGATTTTGCAAAAGAGCTAGCCCCATTTAGCTAAGATTGGCTAGTTCAGGGGTTGCCAAACTTTTTCTGTGAAAGGGCAGGTAAATATTTTAGGTTTTGTGTTACAATTACTAAACTGCCATGTAGCATGAAAGCAGACATATATAATAGGCAAACAAATGAGCATAGCTCAGTTCCAATAAAATATTACTTATGAATACTGAAATTTAAATTTCATATAATTTTGTAATGTCATGAAATATTATCCTTCTTTGTTTTTTTTTCAATAAGTGTTTTAGTTTTCTGTGTTGTTCAAAGCAAATACCATGAAATGGTCCTGCTTAAACAACGGAAATTTATTCTTTCACAGTTTTGAGGCCGAGAAAACGTCCAAATCAAGGCATCATCACCAAAAAAAAAAAAAAAAAAAAGCATCATCAGGTGATGCTTTCTTCCCAAAAACCAGCTGCCTGAAATTCTTGGCTCCTCTGCCACATGGCAACATGGCAAGGCACACGGCTGCATCTGTTGATCTCTCCCTTCTCTTCCAGGTTTCATTGTTTCAGATTCTTGCTTCCATGGCTTTCTCTGTATGTCTGAATTTCCTTCTCTTATAAAGGAGTCCAGTAAGAAGAATAAGACCCATCCTGACTGAGGTGGGCCACGCCTTACCTGAAGGAGCCTCATCACAAGGCCCTACTTACAATGGGTTCACACCCGCAGGAATGGGTTAGATTTAAGAACGTGTTTTTTCTGGAGTCCATATAGCTTCAAACCACCACAATCACTTAAAAATGTAAACATCTTTCTTAGCTCTTTGCAGGCATCAGGCCAGATTTGGACCTCTAGCCATAGATTGACAATCCCTGGGCAAGACTGATACAAAGAGGGCAAAGAGGAAGACGAGGCTGTCACCATTTAGGGAGGGCTGGCACCGCATGCTAAAGGGTTTTTTGTGGGGGTTTTGGTATGCTTTAGAATCTATTCAAAAATTGTTGTGCTGGCCAAAGATATGATCTCATTCATGTTTCAGGAAAACACGTGGTTGTAGTAGGAATAATGGATTGGAAAGACAAGAGACTGGATGCAGAGTGTCAGTATAGAGGTCTTGGATTCATGTCATAAATGCCCAGACCGAGCCTTCAGTTTGAGAAAGAATAAGCCATTCATTGTCATTAGAAATAAAGTGGGAGCATTGAAAATATATTAAATATTTATTTTACTTTGCCTCAACATACAATAAAGAAGAAAAGTATCAAATGAACAAAGAAAGCAATTCAACATATGCTTTTGCAAACAGCTATGGAATTGCAAACAGCTTTGCAGGCAGAGACAACACCTGCAAGGCACAGAGACAGAAAGGAAGTGAATGTTTAGGCATAGTAAAGAGATTGAGGGGAGGCAGATGTGCCTCAATCGATAGGGCTCCCGTTTACCACATGGGAAGCCCCAGGTTCGATTCCCGGGGCCTCCTGGTGAAGGCGAGCCAGTCCGTGCGGCGTGGTGAGCTGATGCAGCAAGATGACACAACAAAGGGAGACAAGTAGACACAGAAATATCCACAGCAAATGGACACAGTGAACACAAGCAGCAAGGGGGGATAAATAATTAAATAAATAAAATCTTTAAAAAATAAAAATAACCGTAACTAAAAATAATAATAATAAAGAAATAAAGAGATTGAACCAGCAGGGCTGATGGTAAGACCATAGCACTGGTAAGGGGAAAAAAGGGGGTATACATACGAGAAGGGTTCAGAAAAAGGGGGATCCAAGAGGATGAGATCCCAAGGCAGGAGAACTTGGAGGCTGAGAATTCTTTTCTACAACAATTTCTTAAAATTCTTTCCTCTCTTGGATTTTATGACTCTGACCTTCTTGGGTGAAACCTTAGGGACTGGAAAAAGGAGAATCCCCATCTTAGAGACTCTAAGCAATTCTTACCAACCAAGGAACATCCTAGACCCATTCCTAGGGCTTAAACTCTTGGATTAGGCCAGGCAGAAACACTTGGATTATCCCATAATGGCAGTGGTTTCTTGACTTTTTCATTAGGAAAAAGTGAAGATATGCCCAGAAACCTCTGCCCTTAGATACCCAGCCCTTGACTGTATTCATAAGAGGGAAAGTCCTAGCAGAAGAGAAGAAACCCGATCCCGTCCCTCACAGAAAAGCAGCGAAACCAAGCATTTCCTCCTGGTTAGTGGTATGCACACTCGTCCAACCTGTTCTCTTGGATTCTGCCTGACTGCTCTCTCCTCATTGACCTCCTTTGCTTGCCCCCTTTACATACTGTACTGCTAAACAGGGCAATTCAAATTTGGTCTTGGGCTGCCCCCTTTTCTACGTACACTCTCTCCCACTTTTGTGGTTGTAAACACCATGTATGATAAAAGATGTCATGAAGAAAATAAACCAGGATGTGATAGAGATTGACAGAGGAAACATATACATTGGCCTTCATCACTGACGCTTAAGCTGAGGCCAGAATGAAGCAAAGAGCCAGGCTTGCGATAATCTGGGCCAGAGGATTTCAGACAGAAGAAAGAAACGTGCCCCGAAGATCCCAGGCCCGTGAGCCTGGAATGTCCACGGAAGAGCAAAGAGGATGGTTTGGCTGGAGAGGAAGAAGGAGTGCCGTTGAGACAGGAGAGGAAAGCAGAGGCCAGATGGCCTGATACCTTCTGAAACAGGAAGGAATTTGGATTTTGTTCTAAGCTCCAGATGGAGCTAGAAAAATAATTCTTAAATACTTCATTCCTGCTTTGTCTTTTTTGGAAAGGATAATGAAGCATTATAACTGGAGAACGAGTCCAACTGTTTATTTACATAAAATAGATCCTCTAAACTGACCTGTTTTAAAGCACACATTGAATTTTTTTAACTCCCCCCACACACAAAAAGATAAAATACTTAAGTTCTACATCAAAGATTGAGTCACTGTTTCCATATTTCCCCATTTTGACCCATTTTAACCACATAGAGAAACAATTTATAGCTACATTTTAAAAGACTTTTTGACCATGACAAGATACTGCTCACTACCCATTAATTGGTTTCAATGTACAGATTAAAAACATGGATTTAGATCCTAAAAATTAAAAAAAAAAAAAACCAAAACCACACATAAGTGTGTGCCCCATAATTTTCTACAAACAGGGAATACTTTCTTTTTTTGCCCACGTAAGGCAGAACTAGTATTACCTGCATACCAATGTTCCTTTTCTATTTTCAGCACCTCAAACATAATGCAAAACATTAATTACCCTATTTAGAGCATATAGAGGATCCAGTCTGGTACATTGCTTTTTATCCTGTAGAGATGTGCATTTTATTGGTTTTCCACTTACCACATTAGGGATACAAGACATCTAATGTTTAAGTGGATGATTATGTAATATAGAATATATTCCTAAAAGCCAAGGTAATTTCATTTTTTTTAAAGATTTATTTATGTCGTCCCCCCCCCCATTGTTTTTGTGCTTGCTGTCTGGTCTCTGTGTGTTCTTCTGTGTCTGCTTGTCTTCTCTTTAGGTGGCACTGGGAACTGATCCTAGGACCTTCTGGAGTGGAGAGAGGAGCTCAGTCTCTTGTGCCACCTCAGCTCCCTGGGCTGCTACATCTCTTATTGTCTCTCTTCTGTGTCTCTTTTTATTGCATCATCTTGCTGCGCCAGCTCTCCACGTGGGCCAGCTCTCCGCATGGGCCAGCTTGCTTCTTACCAGGAGGCCCCGGGAATCGAACCCTGGACCTCCTATATGGTAGACGAGAGCCCAATCACCTGAGCCAAATCTACTTTCCCAAGGTAATTTCAATGTAGGAAGAGGTGGATTGAGTTCCTAACCCCCACCCCAACCCATCTCCCCCCCAAAAAAAAACTTTCTAAGATGTGGTGATTCTAGATTTGACTCTTGAAAGAGTCATAAACTTGGAATTGGGCACTGGGGGAGATTTTACAGTAGGGGTGCTGTCAGGGAGGACATTTCAAGGCATAAATGCATTTTCTGGGTTAAAGCTGGGATTAGAAAGTGGAACTCCTATGTGTGCATTAAAGACTATATCAGGGAAGTGGATGTGGCTTAAGTGATTGAGCTCCTGCCTACCACACGGGAGGTTCCTGCCTCCTGGAGAAGATGAGCAAGACAGCAAGCTGGCATGATGGGTAGGCATAGTGAGCTGACGCAACAAGGAGACACAAAGAGGAAAGACAATGAAACAGCAAAGCAGGGAGCTGAGGTGGCTCAAGCAATTGAGTGCCTCTTTCCCACATGGGAGGTCCCAGGTTCACTTCCCGGTGCCTCCTAAAGAGAAGAGCACACAGCGAATGGACACAGAGAGCCGACAGTGAGCTCAAACAAGGGGAGGGGTAGGGAGGGGCGGGGGGGGGAGTAAAATAAATAAGTAATAAATCTTAAAAAAAAAAAAAAAAAAGACTATCTTAAAAACAACATGGCATTCTGGATTGGATCCTGGAAGAGAAAAAAAAGGACATTAGCAGAAAAACTAGTGAAATCCAAATAATGTCTAAGGTTGGTTAATAGCATTGTACCAATATTTACTGCCTGGTTTTGATAAATGTACACTGGTTATGTAAGATATTAACATCATAGGAACCTGGGGGAAGGAATATATGGCAACTCTATCCTTGCAACTCTTCTATAAATCTAAAATTATTTCAAAACAAAAAGTTTAAAAAAGGCTATGCCAACTGAAGTTGACTCAAAAAATTTTTTCTTGGAAAATATGAGAAATTATCTAAAGTTAGATCAAAGCTTTGAAATATTTCTCCAGATGAGTCTTATTTTAATAGGTTCTTTAGTAGAAAGGCAAGAGTGTTTGGAGGACGGGAATATGTATATAATCCATTCTTAAAGGAAGAAACACTATTATGAAATGGCCAAAAAAAACAACATTCACGAATCAACGTCAAAGTCCAAGGAGAAAGAGCCTTTAGTCCCTGCGCTTAGTTAGGTTCACTGCAGAATTCTCACTGAGAAAAAGAAGCACAGCTGCATAGATGTGGTTCTAGCTTCCATCTAGAGAACACAGAGACTGTTGAAAATATGCAATAGTATGATGACAAGCCTCATTCTTCCCTATGTCAAGTACCAACCAGCTCCCATTAAGATAAAAAACAGTGCCTCTTAAAAATCATAGGCTGGGAGCAGATGTGGCTCCGTTGAGCTCCTGCCTCCCACAAGGACAGGGTTCATTTCCCGGTGCTTCCTGAAAAAACAAAGACAAACAACAAGCAAAACAAAGGAAAAAACCAACTTAGGGAAACCAGTGTGGCTCAGTGGTTGAGCACTGGCTTCCCACATACAAGGTCCGGGGTCCAATCCCTGGCCCCCTGTGCGGAAGGAAGGAAGGAAGGAAGGAAGGAAGGAAGGAAGGAAGGAAGGAAGGAAGGAAGGAAGGAAGGAAGGAAGGAAGGAATCATCCTCTACTAATATATCTAATTTCAAATAGAAACATACTCCTGCCTGGCTTTTTTTTCATGGAAACTCTAAAAATACATTTAAAAGGCTCTTTTAAACATTGGCTGAACTTAGAAAATTTAACTTTATACTTTGTGTCTGGGTAACAAATCTTCGGGTCTAAACTCTGCCACAAAAACTAATAGCCATGCGGCCTATAATTACCGACTTTCAATTTCCTCATCCATAAAATGGCTAACAGTAACTCCTAAGGTTGCTATCAAGATCAAATAAGTATGTAAAAAGGCATTATAAATTACAGCAATATAAAATGCAAGAGATTTACTATGAAAAATAACAACGGAGCTTGTAAAACCCCATGCTATAATGTAAAACGCTGTCAGATCGTAATTACACATCTCAAAGAATTAAACACACTCGGGTTCTTAGTTCAATCACTTACTAATGTATAAACTTCCTGTGTGCCTCAGGGTTATCATTTTCAACAGGAGAATAAAATGATAATAATAGCTACAATAATTATAAAGTTGATTTCAAGATAAAATGAAACAATGCATGACAAGCTTTTGATTAATACTAAGCAACCAGAGATAAACGGAAACTTCAGTAATGGAATAGTGCACGGTGAAGGCCAGTGGGAGCCGACGGCTGAGCCCTGCTTTCCAGCACTCTGACAGGACTTGGTTTGCGCTCAAGCTCCGACTTCTCACCTAGAAACTTCCAAGGCCCCTGGAGTGTGCTGGGCAAATCCTCTCCACCTCGGTTACCTCCTTCTCTCCTTTCTCTGCCTCCTCACACTACTGTCCTTTTCCGTCAGGGATGTCTCCCTACTCCACCCAAAGTGGATCGTGCAGCTCCGGGGAAACCTTCCCAGAACTTCCCGACCGGCCACATTTCCGGCTACGAGCTTCATTGTACTAATAATATCAGCTGTCTTCTGAGATTTACCAGGAAGTTTATTTGATTGGTAGGTTCTAATCCTGTCTTTAAACTTGATATTTTGCGCATAATGGATTTTTTGCGCTTTTAAAAGCTGCATTTACAACAGTTTTAATCTTGATTGCCGAGCTTTCCTGAGGCCCTTTAAGTCTGTGTAACCGAGGCCAGCGCCCTCCGTGCCACCCAGCGAGTTTGTTCTGTAAACCCCCGGCGGCCAGAACTGCTTAATCGTTCGCCATTTACTGCCATATCCGCAGGGCCTAGCGCTGTGGGAGGAACTCGGATAAGGAAGAGTGAATTACTCTTTCTCACTTTTCACAATCTAAGCGTTTTAAGGGAAATATGGATTCGTAACACAGAAATAAGTGATCAAAATGATTGTCCAAAAATGGCCATAATGTTATTAAGCAGAAGCATTGCTATGACTAAAATTCCAGCCACCCAAAACCTTCCGCAAAAACAAACAAACCACCACCAAAAAAACAAGCCTTCCGCACCGCCCTTTCGGGTTAATTTCTAAAGCCCACTGTGCGGTTCTCTAGATCACTTGGAGGAATTAAATTTCCTTGGGCTGGTGAGTTCATACGACAGTAGACGAGTTCCTCCCTCTGACTTCCGTGGAAAGGAAAGCTAAATCAAAATGGGAGCAAAACAGCGTGCGTGGGCAGCAGAGCGAAACGAAATCCTCGAGTTCAGCAGGTGCTGCCTCGGGCTGCCAGCCGCAGCCGCAGCCGGACCCCTCCAGGTACGCAGGCGGGATCGGTGGAGGAGGGGGCTGCAAACTAACCCGCTGACCGTGCGCGCGGACTCGGGAGCGGCCCAGGACGTCGGGCCACTCGCCTGGGGATCGGGAAGGCCCTTCAGCTCCCAGCAGCACGTGTACCAGCCCCGCGTGGGCCGCGCGGGCGACGCCGCCCCCTCGAGGCCTGGGGAAGGGCTCTGCTCAGCAGTCCCTGCTCCCCGAGGCTTTCAAGTCACCTGGCTCAGCGAAACCTTGAACATCAATATTTTTATCGTCCCCCACATTTTAAGAAAGTTGGATGCATAACTGACCCGAGAGCTTGATTGGGCAATTTCTCAAGACACCACGGGAAGACACGCTGTAGACCAGGAGGGAAAACAGTTCCGGCCGGGGGGGGGGGGGGCGGAATAAATAAATAAATCTTAAACATTCCGGCCTTCAGAACCTCATCTGCTAATGGGGTTTTCTATGGTATCTAACGTCAGCTTCAAGTGAACGGGGACCTGGGTGCCTCCTGGGGGAGATCGGGGAATAATAAATTTTAAAATAGCTTAAATATTTCCTCCATTGGCAAGCATCTTTCACTTTACGATCTTGGAATTTTAGTTTATTCTAAAACAGACTTAAAAAGAAAATACGAGAGCGGAGAACCACTCCCAGATGCATTTGTGAATTGCAAGCACGCTTCGCGTTACGATTTAAGACGTTTTTGCACATTGATTTGGTTGTTCTATCGGTATGTTTGTACTTGAACTATTAACCTTCGCTAGACCAGGGCCAGTGGCGAGCGCCGACCGACCGCCGCTTTCCAGGTGAGCTGTTACCTTCCGAGGCCTGAACACCGACATCAACCGCGGAGGAGAAAAAGCCGGGATTGGAACTCGTCCCGACTGGGGGTGGGGTGGAGAGCGGGGGTTGGCGGGGCAGAGACCAGGCGATGGGAGCGCGGGCTAAGGCGGGTCAGCTCCTGTTTCCAGGGGGTAGAGTCTGATTTTCCCTTTATTGGCGCATAAATTTCGTTGCCGCAGCGCGCCGGGGCTCGACAGACGCCGCCGAGCGTACTCGGGGTCGCGGCTCGTCCGCCCACCCGGCGGGAGGAGCTCACCTGCGGGCCCAGGTAGAAGGTGAGCGCGGCCCGCGCTCCTGAGGCCCCGCCCCGCCCCGCTCACCGCCACCCAATCCCTCCCCTGGAAGCTCTGGAAGGCCTGCCTAGGGAAGCCAAGCCCACTGAGGACCGCGCTAAGACGTAGGTGTCGCCCGATCTGGGTGTGTCCATCAGGAGGTGGGGTCGGGGCACCAGCAGCGCTTCCGCCTCCACCTGGCTTCTCCACTGCGTGGAGGCGACCTCGCCGGCGCGTCGCGGGGCGGTGAGTCCGGGCTCAGGGGCTGGGGCGGGCTGCCCACCCGGGCTCAGGGAGCGGCCTTTCCCGGACCCTGCAGCCCCCACCCTCGGCCCGCGCCCCCCCGGGGCAGACCTGCAGCCGCCAAGGGCTCCGGGCTGGCCCAGCGCAAAATGGCTCCCGGCCGAGCGCCCCTCGCCCGCCCCCCGCCCACTGCTGCGGGCAAGGGGGCCTCCTTCCGTGCCCCCCCAGACCCCCACCCAGGGCCCGCGCGAGCCCTCCCCAGACTCCCACCCAGGGCCCCAGCGGCCCTCCTGCACCTCCTTTCTGAAGAGGCCGCCCCAGCCCCCTTCCCGCCCTTTCTGGGACTGGCTTCCCAACTCCCCAGGTAGGAACCATTTTGTTCACTCCTTGCCCTCGTTGTCCGCCTGCCCCACGGAGACCCGGCCTCCATGAGGACTTTGCACATTTTGCATGGCAAGATCAGCACCTAGAACCGTGTCCGGCTGAGTGAGGCACCCCTGGAAGATCCTGTACCCCAGTGGGAGAAGTATGCGGCCAATCCCATGCCATAAGTGTGGGTTCGTTTACTGAGATCTGGCCTCCCATGGTCACCTAACTAGAATAGCTTGGTTTTCCACGTGGGTATTTCCACCCCCAGAATGTGCTGGTCATATTAAAAGGCGTTTTCCCATCATAAATTATTCAATTCCTGTTTCGGTTTTACGTGTCTTTCTCGCAAGCCTGCGTACCGTGGGGAACGTGGTAGCACATGAGCGTCCACCGTAGGAAGGTGAGAGGGCTGTGCATCCGCAGAACGGCGCTGATCCCAGTCACCCTTCAAGTCTTTAGACAAACGTGCCGAAGCAGAAAGAAGAGGCCCTTGCCCGGCTGCAGCTTCCAGTCCGGCAGGTAAGCAGGAGCAAGAGGCTCTGCGCGTGGGAGACGGAGCTAGGGAAGCATTTTTAGCTCTGGGACCCAGCGGAGCTCAAGAAGCCAGGAAAGCCTGCCGGGGGAGGCGATATCCAGGTGGAGAGCTGAAGCACCGGTGGCAATTGTCCAGAGCGGGCCCACGTGTAGGCAGGGCATGAGGGGGTGGGAGTTGAGGGGAAGGGCAGGGCTGCTGATGTGCCCAGACCAGAGGGGCCAGGGCGCTTTAAGGGGACCCGGAGTGTATTACTGCTGATCTGGGAAGTGGAGATAGGAAGAAAGAAAAGCAGGAACCAAATCAAATTGCAGCCATTTTAAATGGGCTAATATTGGGGGGAGGGGTAGCTTTGAGCCCTATTGAAACATCCAACCAATTGCTAGTAGTTCTGCCCCAAAGATGCTATCTGTATTTGTTAGGATAAAATTGTCCAAAAATTATTTTTAGTTACAAGAGGAATATTTTGTTAGGCAAATATTCCTGGGTAGAATTTCCCTATTTTTACCTTTTTAAAAGACAGAATGAATAGTATAGTGCTTGTGCTGCTTAACTTTTTAAAAAATTCTAACTAATATATATCATACATTTTAAAACTATTTGGCAGTTGAAAAACTTGTTTTGTTTCTTTTCTATGTGCTTATTTATTTTTGCCAAATGTAAATAGCACGGTTCTGTTCAAATGTTTTTTTTAAATGTGGCTATTTAAAAATATCTTCCAGCTGTTAGTTTTCACTCCACTGTTTTCATGCTTGCCCTTTCTGAAAAGCATTTTCTAACATTTTTAAAGCTTGCGTAATCTTTATTTTACAAGTGTCATTTAGCCTTTCAAAACTCCAAGCAAGATATCAGGATGATGAAAATAATGGATCATTTGCTACACAATTTTAACATTAATCAAAAGACTCTTATAAAAGAAAAGCAACAATATCATGTTCATGTTATAACATATAATGTTGCTTTTGGATTTACGATCTGGTCCATTTCTCGCCCCTGATGTAGAACAGTAGCTGCACATAGCAAGGATTCGATGTTTGCTTGTAGAATGAGTTAAAATGTAATAAAATTACACAAGCACACCTGAATTTTGAGCTTGTGCCATGTGCCATGACCTGTGCTAAGCATTTTTCTTGTATTATTTAATTTGAATTTCCAAGTGTTACATAAGAAAACAGGCACAATTTCCTCCTTTACCTGCAAGTTTTAAATCAACTGCCAGGTTTGCCTGAGCTCCCTGTTTAAAATTGCAAATTTCCTCAACCCCTTGGCCTGCTCTGTAGCACTTACTCGCCTTACAGCAATTACATACATCATTTTGGTTTGTTTTTTTTTAGAGTGTATGCTCCATGGAGGCAGAGATATTTGAATGATTGGTTTAATTTCTTGAGTTTGACAGAGAAGTATAATCATTTCATTATTGAAAAATGAGAATTCGGCCATTTTATGTCATTTTCTGACAGTAACTCTAATGTTGGGATGTGCTTTCACCAAAGGTTCCTTTGAAAAGCAGGCGCTTGCTGAAGACACTTCCCTGGAAGTGCTAACCTTCAAGGAGGGGCAGGCAGCAGCATGAGCCAGCAGGTGAGGAAGAGAGCCAGGGCCGGTCGCCGGCCAGGTCTGCGTAGACAGGGCCTCCGGGGGACCAGGCCAGGCCGAGCTCCGCCGGTAGAAGTGGAGCCTCCCAGCACGATGGGGACTGGAAATGACGGCGAGGTGTGCTCTGAGACCAGGCCTCTGGTTGTGGGGGAGGATTCCTTCCCTGACTGCTACTTAGAATGCATAATAAGAGGCGAATTTTACCAGCCCGTGACAGAAGAGAGCTCATTTCTTCTTGAGTCCTTGGAATGCCAGAAAGCATCAGATCAAGAGTTTTCTGAGCAGGTTCCTGAAGACGACTCACTTCTTCAATGTTCCTTAAAATACGTGAAAAAAGAGGCTAAACAAGAGCCTCCTCAGATTACTGGAGAGAATTCTCTCGAGTATTCCGAGTACTTGACGGGCAAGAAGCTTCCCCCTGGAGGAATCCCTGGCGTTGACTTATCAGATCCTAAACAGCTGGCAGAATTTGCTAGAAAGAAGCCAAGGCAGGATAAAAAGGATGATGCTCCAGAAATACTCCTTTGTCCTCACAGTGGATGCACAAAGAAGTTGAGGGATAGAGCTGCCCTGAGGAAGCATTTCCTAGTTCACGGTCCCCGAGACCACGTGTGTGCAGAATGTGGGCGAGCTTTCCGGGAGAGCTCAAAACTGAAGAGACATTTCCTGGTTCACACTGGCGAGAAGCCCTTTCAGTGCACGTTTGAAGGGTGCGGAAAGCGCTTCTCCTTGGATTTCAACCTGCGCACGCACGTCCGGATCCACACCGGGGAGAAACTGTTCGTGTGCCCCTTCCAGGGGTGTGACAAGAGGTTTGTTCAGTCAAATAACCTGAAATCTCACATACTAACTCATTCGAAGACCAAAAAGTAAATGAAACAGAGGAGGAATATAATCCTCAAGTAGGATAAGCATCCTAACAGGAAAGTGTTGGGGGGAAATATGCCTCTTTGATGATCACTTCTGGAAAAGAATTTTAAAATCAATATTGTAACCCTTTAGGGCTTTTTTTTTTTTCAATGGTACCAAGATGTTGTATACTTTGTGCTACCATTTTAAGGACACTGTTGAAATCTAAAGTGTCCTTGCAACAGGAAGGTCAGTGATAAATTTCCTTAAAAGGATAATACCTGATGTACATTATTGGGAATTGGATTTATTTTCACATACTAAAGATATGAAAGTGACTTCTGATTTTTAAGTTTGTAGTTTCTAATTGTTTAGCTTGTGGCTTTTAGGAATATAGTTAATGTTACATGTGATGATCCTAGCTGTTGAAATTAGATTGCCGATAAATGAGTAGTTACACATTTCAAAGCATATTTTTTATCTCGTTAATTGTATCAAAGCCATATTGAAATCATATAATTAGATGTGAGTGATTATTTGGTAGTGTTAATCTATTTGAATTATATTGTAGAAATAAAATTAAAAAAAAAAAACACTAAAAATCAGGTTAAAAATCAAAGAAGTATGCCTTAAAAAGATTCCATTTAATTGCCCAGGAGATTAGCAAAAAGTTGGAAAGAGTGAAGGCTCAATATTGGTGAGAGTGTGGGAAAGATCCCCCTGTACACGGTCGCTTAGGCTATAAATTGCCAGCCGTCTTGGAGGGCATTTTGCAAATGTGCATTCTTTAGACTCAATAGTTTCATTTTTAGAATTCTAGTATACAGAATTTTACTAATAAAGCTATTTGTTCAAGGATGCTAACTGAAGCATATTCAAGTTTGTGCCTTAAGTATCCATTAAGTGAGAACAAGTTATATAAATCATGATGCATACCTCTATTCCATGGAAAATGTGCAAATACCCTTCTAGGGAGCTTGGCTGTAAAGGGATGGAAAGAGAGGACCATAGCTAGTGGGAAGCCAAAGAATAAGAGAAATTTCTCTTAATTTTTTAAATAGATGGGACAGAATCTGGTGTTTTAATGCTGTGGAAGGAAACTCAAAGTGATTAAATAACCTGGATAAGGGGGGAAATTTTTTTCAAGAGATGGCTGTTAGGAATAAAATCCCTAGCCCTAATACAGGACTTAATTTAATTTTATGATTGTAAACTGAATCTGGTTGGAATCACCTTATAATGGACAGGAAATATGCCACTATCAAACTTGGAATGCATAGCCTCCCTGGAGCAAATAATCAGGAATGGTTAGAATTCTGTATTTCTTTTGGGTTTAAAATTAAAGACACCATTGGAGGTAATAGGTATCATATATTTAACAGCTTTTCAGGGAAAAAAATCACTAAATATACATAATTTTTAGATCTTGACTTTGTAAATGCCAAAATGAAACAAGTATGTCTTTAAATCAAGGGAAAAAAATTGAAAGCCTTATATTGGACTTTACTAAGAGCTAATATTACTGTGGGCTCTTCTGGAAATTTAAACTTTATTAATAAAGTAGAGCTTTTAGACCATCGTTTCCAAAGGACTGTATGTCCTGAGTCTCTAATTTAAGGAACATTAGATAATCCATTTGTGAGTTTGGAATATCCTAGTCTAAATCAAATACTTGAGTATAGAGGTTGTGATGGAACTTGATATTTGATTAGGACGATGGAGTGTATGTTTGTCTAGTTTTGGGCAGCTGTGTGTTTGATTTGGACCTCTGTGGATTTCTCCTTCGAAGTTACATTAGGATATAGCACCTCTGAAGGTTAGACGGGGAGCAGTTGGGACTAGGCAAAGTGCTGCGTGCTCTTAGAGACAGGACTTGAGGCTTCAAGAATACTCTAGATTTGCAGATTCCTCTTTCTGAAGCTGAAGGGGCCAACAGCTCAGGTTTATAATTCCAAAGCTTAAATTTGTGAGGATCATCAATCTGAGAAAGTGCTTATGTATCTGGATTCCAAAGCATCAATTCTGATTTATGAAAAAGATGCTGCTTGACTAACCTCTTTTTTCCCAGAGAGGAACCCTAAAATGCTAAGTGTGTTGGAGGAAGAAGTCATGTGGGTGTAATGGGGGGAAAGGAAGCTAGCTATTGAGGATATGGCTTGAAACCTTTGTTAATGTATCAGAAATGGATTGTAAATACACTTTTTATATTTTTCTTTGAAGAAAAGTGAATACAATTAAAATATCTGAACACATAGATGCAGAGAAAACACTTCCAGATATTGGCATTGTACAAACCCTTTTTAAGATGAAACATTAAAGTCTGAAAGTGATACTAAGAGAAATGTTTTTATACAAAATACACAAAACTGAAAATCTCAAGGCTGGAGAGCCATAACTTTCTTGTTTATTACATGTTAAGATGCTGAGCTAAAAAAAAGCTCTCAAAACCTAATTTAGAGAGTTCCAAAATAACTTTTAAGAAATAAAAAACTTACATATAAAATCTCTTGGTTACTCTGAAATTGTTGTTAGTTGCTACTAAAGGAATTCATAAACATTGAAAGAAAAACAAGAGTGACATGTATATTTACTCTTCAAGCATAATCACCACTCTTAAAATATTTTTTAAATTGTTACTTTTTGTTTGATCATCATTATTAGTAAAAAAGTCTTAAATCTCATTCTCTTTTATTGTCTTCCCCTCTGAAAAGGGACAAGGTTGATGGTCTGTTTCTCTCTCAACATCTTAGATAATGAACTAAACTTTGTTAAGAATTATTACCTATCTATCAAAGACTGACTGGATAGTTAAAAATAGTCCTACTTACATTTCTGCTTTAAACCTGTTTCTTTTACTCTGATATGTGCCCAGATCTTCCAAAAAGTGATACTTGATTTCTGTTTCATCATAGCTATAATTATGTTGGTGGACAGAGGATTTATAGAATTGTGTCCAAAAGCAAAATTGTCAGATTCTTAATGTCGCTGGTGGGTATATGTATGTGCAGAAATTCATGTGTGCTTGTGTTTTAATTACCTAAAGCACTGGCTCTGAATAAATTGCATGATTACATCCTACATTGGATACAGAACAGTGCGAGTTATATTAAAAAGCCATTATATTTGGAACTCTGAGCAAGAGACTATAATTAAAAGGCAATTGGATGAAATTAGCTTTGAGAGTACAAGAGTTTAAGCAGGATTTGGTAAATGAACATTAATGGTTAACATGTGGTTTTTATTAGGTGTTTGCTTCTCCATGAACCAGAGCTGAGTTTCTCAGATGTCCTGGACCAGACATGTGAAAACACCTGTAAAGAGCTGAGTTTCACCATGTGTGTAAAGTTACATCCAAAAAGAGCCAACGTGGCTTTTGTGACCTTAGTAAATCAAAGGCTAGAGTGATACCTGGGCATATTCTCATGCTAACATCTCAGCTGTGGCTCATAAAAAGTAAAGTACATGCTTCCTCCAACTCAGTGTTGGTCATCAAACACACATGTATAAATCAAAGAAGCAAAAGCTTTAGAGACTTTTGGTTGATTATCGCGGCCCTTAAATAAAAATGTTGAAGCTCTGCTCGGTATGTATGCACACACTGACTTCCCCAAGGCAGCCAGGGAACTTGCCAACTGCTGTGGTGCTGACATTGTGTGGGAAAAGACCCATGAATCCTTCCACTTTTGCCTAAACCCTGGCTCAGATTTCTGGCGAGGAATCTTCTGCCCAATTCCTAACATCAGTTTGTCCATTCCCTTTGGGAAAGATTATATCCACAAGTAATGTGACTTCATATTTCACTATAACAGTGAAAACAGCCCGAAAATGTATGTAGGAAATTTGCACATACATTCTTTTGGGGTTTTTCCTTATAAAATTCCACTAAACGGATTAAATTGTCAGAGTATTTAACCAGAAGACCCCTGAAGTTATTGGAGATGGGGGTAGAGACTGGTGAGGGACACATTTTGAAGGTTTTTTACCTTAAAGAATTAGAACTTCGTCTTGCAGTCAATAAAGGAAGTAGTGAAGGGTAATAAGTGCCATGGTCAAATTCACTTAAATCACTTGGGGTGGAGTGTAGAAGACAGTGGCGACAAGGAAAACAGGACACTACTACAACAATCCAGAGCTGAGATAACATGAATTATTAGACTTTATATTTCCAGCACACACAGAAAGCAATAGATGATAAATGGATGTTAGAGTAAATGCTAGATTAAAGTATTTCTGAGCAGCAGTAAAAATACACAAGGGAGGCACTAAACTTAAAGTCACTAGCACACAATTGAAAGTCAACCCAATTAAAAAGTGGGCGAAAGTCTTGAATAGTCATTTCTCCAAAAAAGTTGTATAATGGCCAATAAGCACATGCAGAGATGCTCATCCTCTTTAGCCATTTGGGAAATGCAAATCAAAACAGCAACGAGCTAACGCTTCACATCCGCTAGGGTGGTTGTGATAAAAAGGATGGCAGCCAGTGCTGGTGAGGTGGAGAAACTGGACCCCTCCCCGTTGCTGGTGGAAATGCAAACTGGTGCAGCCATTTTGGGAAAGAGTGGCAGTTCCTCAAAAAGTCATATACAGCTCAGTGATTGCACTCCTGTATACGTACCAAATCCATCCACGCAAGAACCTGTGCACAGATGTTTCCAGCAGCTTGATTCAGAGGAGCCAAAAAGGTGGAAGCAGCCCTGAATGGATTAACAAATTGTCGTATATGCATGCCATTGAGTGCCATTCACTGTGAAAAGGAGTGAAGTGCTGATCCAGGCTACAGCGTGGCTGAGCCGGCAGAGCATGCTAGGTGAAAAGCCGGCACATCGTACGATTGCATTTATGTGAAACGTGGCGTAGTGGTTGCCAAGGGTGAGTGTGCATGGGGTTTCTTTTTGGGGTGATGAAAAGAAATGTTCTAAAATTAGAGAATGGTAAAGGTTGTACAACTCTGAATATACTAAAAACAAAACACCGAATTGCATACTTTAAAAGGGAATTTTATGGCCTTATGAATGATATCTCGTTAAAGTAATTAAAAACATCACTGATGCAAATTCATGGTGTTAATCAGTATTTTACAGTTCCTTTCATCAAAAGTAACATGCCCTGAACACTCAGTAGGTTAAATAGAGGCTCTGGAATCAGACAAAGCGAGTGAAAACCCAGCCCAGCCCACAGAAACTAACGCTCTGAACCTTGTGGTCACCCGTAAAATAGGAATAGTTCCTATTACAGATGTTGAGAAGGTGAAATGAGCAGTAGAGAAAAGATGCTGAGCTAAAGTGTGTTAAACATGACTATCAGATATCACTGCCAATATTGCCTCCAGGTGGGACATCTGTTAAAACCGCAGCCCTGCCTTTCGAGAATCTTACAATCTCACAGCACCATATGGGTGCCTGGTGTAAGTCACCGTATTTGTATTGCCTTCGTGAGCACATATATTAACTTTTGAAAGTAGGTTGAAGTTGAAAATATTTAAAGTCAGTAATTTGAAGTTTTGTTTGTTTACTGAAATGGAAGACATTAAAAAACACACATGTACAGAAAACACTGGTTTACACATTCTGAAGACTTGCCAAAAACAGCTTTAAAATGTGTAATTCTGATATATAGAAAGCTCAGTTCACCTTATCTTTTCTCCATGGACGTTTTCTGTTGCTGAAAGAACAAGCCAGTTCAGGGATCTTTCTCTTAGTAGCATGACTCTCCTCATTTCCCCAGGCAGAGCCACTGCCGTGTACGAGGATTCTGTTATCTGAAGGAAGCTATGGCATCTTTTTTTTTTTTTTTTTGGATGCATTTTTTAACTTTATTTTGTACATTTAATTATTGAAAATATAAACAAACTAAAAAGTAAACACAGATGACTAAATACATTTCTCAATTAAATGTAATGGATACATACAAATTTTTTTTTGACTCAAATATGTTACACAATATATTTGGTTCATAGTAACGCATTCATACAGTATTTGTCCTTTTGTGTCTGGCTTGCTTCACTCAACATAATGTCCTCCAGGTTCATCCATGTTGCCATATGCTTTACGACTTCATTTCTTCTTAGAGCTGCATAATATTCCATCGTGTGACTAGACCACAGTTTGTTTATCCATTCATCTGTTGATGGACACCTGGGTTGTTTCCAACTTTTGGCAATGGTGAATAATGTGGCTGTGAACATCGATGTGCAGATGTCTGTTCGTGTCACTGCTCTCAGTTCTTCTGGGTATATACCCAGTAGTGATGTTGCAGGGTCACATGGCAGGTCTATATTCAGCTTCTTTAGGAACTGCCAGACAGTCCTCCACAGTGGTTGTACCATCCTGCATTCCCACCAACAGTGAAGAAGTGTTCCCATCTCTCCACATCCTCTCCAACACTTGTAGTTCTCTGTCTTTTTCATAGTGGCCATTCTGATAGGTGTGAAATGATATCTCATTGTAGTTTTGATTTGCATTTCCCTAATCACGAGTGATGCTGAGCATTTCTTCATGTGTTTTTTTGCCATTTGTATTTCTTCTTTGGAGAAATGTCTATTCAAGTCTTTTGCCAATTTTTTAATCGGGTCGTTTGTCTTTTTATTGTTGAGTTGTAACATCTCTTTACATATCCTGGATATTAAACCCTTATCAGATATGTGATTTCCAAATATTTTTTCCCATTGAGTTGGCTGCCTTTTCACCCTTCTGACAAAGTCCTGTGAGGTGCAAAAGTGTCTTAATTTTGGGAAGCGGCTGTGGCTCAATTGGTTGGGCTCTCGTTTACCATATGGGAGGAAGGCAAGCCCGCCTGCGTGCGCGGTGAGCAAGCTGGCGCAACAAGATGATGCAACAAAGGGAGACAAGCAGACACAGAAAAGTGCACAGCAAATGGACACAATGAGCACAAGCAGCAAGAGGGGATAAATAAATAAATAAAAATAAATCTTAAAAAAAAAGTTTTAATTTTGAGGAGGTCCTATTTATCTATTTTTTCTTTTGTTGCACATGCTTTGGGTGTCAAGGTCTTGAAGATGTTTCCCTACATTTTCTTCTAGTAGTTTTATGGTCCTGGCTTTTATATTTAGATCTTTGATCCATTTTGAGTTGATTCTTGTATAGGGGGTGAGATAGGGGTCCTCTTTCATTCTTTTGGTTACAAATATCCAGTTCTCCCAACATCATTTGTTGAAGAGACTATTTTTTCCCATCGGCCTGGGCTTGGTAGGTTTGTCAAAAACCAGTTGACTGTATAGGTGAGGGTTTATTTCTGTGTTCTCAATTCTATTCCACTGATCGATATGTCTATCTTTATGCCAGTACCATGCTGTTTTGACCACTGTAGCTTTGTAATATGTTTCAAGGTCAGGCAGTGAAATTCCTCCCACGTCGCTCTTCTTTTTTAGAATGCTTTTGGCTATTCGGCTGCACTTACCCTTCCAGATGAATTTGGTAATTGTATAGCATCCTTTTAGTCGTTCTTCCCCAGATAGAAGTTTTCCCTAAAACTGTTGACAAAAAAAACACACCAAACACAAACTGTTGACATTTATTGGCAGGTATTTTTAGGACCAAACAAAAATAACATTCAAAGAGAATTTGTAAATTTTAAGAATTTTACCATATTCTTGGTTTTTAGTTCCTGAGATAGTAACTGAGGGTGGGGCTTTTATGAAGACCTTCGAGATGGAAATTCTGGGTCTGAGGATGAAATTCGGGTCCACTAATAAGAGTCTTCTACTGTTCTGTAGATGCTTTGCCTCTGTGAGTACTTCTAGTCTGGCTGATACCGTGTCATTCTAAGTGGGAAGCAGACACTTGAAATAGGCTGGGCACTTCCATCAGCTGCATTTTGAAGGGTAAAATGGCATGATGCAAATTTAAAGGTATCATTCTTAGAATTCCAATACCCTTTTAAAACATATATATATATATGTATTTTTTAAAGATTTATTTTTACTCATTTATCACCCCCTTGCTGCTTGTGCTCGCTGTGTCTGTTTGCTGTGCATTTTTCTGTGTCTGCTTGTTTCCCTTTGTTGCGTCGTCTTGCTGCGCCAGCTCACAGCGCCACACGGCCGGCTTACCTTTACCGGGAGGCCCTGGGAACCGGACCGGGAGCCCACCGATTGAGCCACAGCCGCTTCCCTCCAAGACCCTTTTTAGTGCTCGGGGGTCTATTCTAATTTCAGGGTCACATTTATTGAATTTTATTGCTAAAAAACACTCCTCTTGTAAACAAAAGAGATCATTAACAACAGAGTCCTACTATGTACTTGGCATTGTTCAAAATCCTCTACTTGTATTAATAAAATCAATATACACAACATTCTTAGGAGATAGGAGAGCTGCTACTATGCCTATTGTGCTGATGAAAACAGCTCTGTAACTTGCTTGGCGTCACCCAGTAGTGAGTGGTGGAGGCAGAAGTCAAGCCCGGGAATCCGGCTGCAAAGCCCACTGATAACCCGGACATGCAAGCCGCGGCCCCTTGCAGGTGGAGTGCCAGCTCCTCCAGTTCAGCAAACACACACTGGACACCATGTAGTGCTGGAGGACCTGGCCGGTGAATGGTGTTGACAGAAGATGAAAGCATCGTCGTTAGGACTTCATGGAGTAAAGAGTAAGAGAGCTACTCAGCTATTGCTTATCACCGTTATGCTGTTGTCACTCCTAATAATGCCTTAAAGGGGCACCGTGGATAAGGCAGTGGCCTTGGCATTCGAGAGGATCACAGGCGGCTTAGAAAAAGAAATACATCCACCTTTACAAAGTGCTTAGAAAATGGGAAGTGCTGGGGGAACAAAGAAGAGCGTGTGGAAATCCAGCCAGGAAACAGTGGGGGAAAGGCGAGGAGAGCAAAACAGCGTTGAGCAAGCGGGAAATAAAACAGTGGTCAAAATCCCAGAGGACACTGGAGGTGCGCTCGAGCCTCGGCCTGATGCAGGGCCCTTCACCAGGGCTGTGCGGACTTAAGGGAGCCCGTGAGCTCGAGTCGAAAAGCACAACTTCTCATCTTTATTTTCTCTGACCTCTAACTGAAATCTAGCGTTTCCTTCACTTATGAATGTATGCAAAAAATTACAGTAGTATTCCTTTCATGTCACACGACAGTTGTTGCATATCTCGAAAAATCGCTCAGCTCATCCACACTTTGAAATTACGGTGATTGTTGCACCTGAGGCTGGTTGAGTGTCATAAAACTATCTGCCGCTACATTCTGAGACGGGGGCTGTGGAACAAAAAAGGTTAAGAACCTCTGGCTTTGTGCTGATTCCTCAAATCTGAAACGGAAGTGTTGTGGACAGAGCTCTAGGCTGTTTGTTTTCATTGTTGATTGTTTTTGGTATAACAACTGAGCTTATTTTCAAGAAATGTGGGAAAAACCAAGAAAGTAAAAAGAATAAATAAAAGATAAGCACTCTAAATGTTCACCAGCTGGAAACTATTTTGGTGAACAAGTCCAGGAAAATGGAAGACTGCTGGGAGGGGCAGGGGCAGATTTGCAAGCGCTGGGAACACTATTCTGGGTGAATCTGAGCATACGGAAAGCAGGGGAGAGGAAAAGAGGAGAGGAAGGCAGTTGAGTTTGGAAGTAAGAAATCTCGAAAGCCTGAAAAAGGCAGCAGTTGTAGGGTTGAAAATGAGAGAAAAGAGTAAGAAAATATTTAGGTAGAAACATTAGCCCACAGGGACGAGGGGGCGGATGGCGAGTGATGTAATTCAGGGAGATGGAAACTGGGAATACAGAAAGAGAAGCAAGTGGCAGGCAGGAGCTAGAACTCCAGTTTAATTACCTTCAAGTGGCAATTGTGCAGGTTGGAAAAAATACACCATGAAAAGTGAGTGTGATCAACTTTGGGAAGGCTCACAGTTTTATAGAGTTCTCATTCCAAAACGTTATTGATTCCTTAACATAATGTTTCTCTGGATTGTAAAACCTGTAGACCTAAAGAGAGAGGAGAAATCGTGCCTGAGAGCTGTTCCTTTCTTTAAAGTCTTGCTCACAGATTAGCCCGCCTCCCTGCAGTCACTTTTTAATCCCTCCACTAGTAATAACTAGCACGTCTCTCATTGCATAGAGCTCCACGATGATGCCTCACAATCGTGTTTCCATCTATGCAATGATTATGTAAATATGACTTCTTAAAAATTTATTTTTTTTATTCATGAGATTGCAAATTCCTTAAGGAAAAAAAAAAAAGACAGCCACTACTGGTGTTTATTGTAGTGTATTCCACGTAACAAATATCCAACAAGTGCTGGTAACTACTGCAGGCGTTTCAAAAATTGCAAACTTAAAATATTAGCTAGGAAGTGTAATGCAAGCAGAAGATGGGATAATAGACTCTTTTTTTTTTTTTTAAAGATTTTATTTATTTATTCATTTATGCCCCCCTTGCTGCTTGTGCTCGCTGGGTCAGCTAACCACGCCGTGCAGGCGGGCTTGCCTTCACCAGGAGGCCTCGGGAACCGAACCCGGGGCCTCCCATATGGTAAACGGGAGCCCTACTGATTGAGCCACAGCCGCTTCCCGATAATAGACTCTTGAAAGGAAAAATCAGCAAAAAAAAAAAATGAGGAAGGGAAGTAATAGTCACAAGAAAAACGTTTTTAAAATAGTTCAAGATTCTCAATAGGTATTTTAAAGTTAAAATTCTTTAGAATTAACTTTTGTCAGAAAAATTCATAAGAGAAGCATTCACTAAAATACTGTTAACAATTTGTTGGATGATAAACAATGAAAAACTATAATATAAAATAAATTCACATATAGTCACATTATGGGAAGCTATTTTAGGAGTTATACTGGAATAAAAACAGCCCAGTTGGAAATAAATAACAGCAAATTTGTCCAGGGGAATGAATATGCCATGTATTCCTTTTATCTCTCAGAATGAGATTTATTCAACTGTAAGAAATATTGATTATATTTGCCTTTTACTGAAGAATTTTGTATATGCACAAAAGCAGACAGCAGATAATAAACCTCATTGTCCCATCATCAATAATTATCACCAGCTCATGACTACCCCATCCCAGCCGTATCCCCATCCACTTCACTCCACTCTGGTGTTTGAGACAACCTCAGATATCAGGCGATTTCACCTGTAAGTATTTCAGTACATGTCTCTCAAAGAGCAGGCTCTTTCAAAAAACACAACCACAGTTGTCACATTTAAGTTATTTATCCAGGTAGCCTTAATACCACCAAGTAACAATGAGTCAATGTTCAAATTTCCTATTGTCTCATAATTTTCATTTAAAATGTTTTTTTTTTTTGATCAAGATTAGATAAGGGTCACACATTGCCCTTGGCTGGTGTCTTCTAAGCCCCTTTCATGTTCCTTTTTTTAAAATTTTAAAACTAATTTTATTGAAGTTTATCATTCATACATGAACATCTATAAACAGTAAGAGTATAGTAATAGTTGTGAACTTACAAAGCAAACATGCACAGCATCAGACAGGGCTCCCACGTCACCACCCCACCAGCTTGTATAGTTGTAAACATTTGTTCAAAATTATGCCAAGAGCATCGTCAAAACAGTACTATCAGCTATAGCTAATAGCTTACATTTGGTGTATTTTCTTTTTTTTTTAAATATATTGTTTTTTATTTTTTAAAAGATACTTAGAGGGGTTGGATGTGGCTCAACTGGTTGGGCGTCCGTCTCCCATATGGAGGGACCCGGGTTCGATCCCCGGGACCTCCCGGTAAAAAAAAAAAAAAGAAAAAGATACTTAGAATACATAAATGTTACACAAAAAATATAGGGATTCCCACATGCCCCACTCCCCATACCCCCCCCACACACAAACAACATCCTTCGTTAGGGTAGCACATGCATTGCAATTGATAAACACAACCTGGGGCTCTGCCACTGAGGCTGGACCACAGCTCACCCTGTACCTTTTCTGCTCCTTTTACCCCTCCCCACTCCCCCATGCAGTTTACTCATTGAAGAAACGGGGCAGTTTGTATGTGGAATTTTCCAGCGTGAGCTTCCTTATTGCATTCCCCTGATATTGTTTGCCATATAGGTACCTATATTTTCTGAAATTTTAAAGGCTTGGGTTAATTTTCTTTTCCCTTTTCCAAGGCTCCTTTACCGGTGATGTTATAATTCTTAAATCAAAAACACCCACCAATGTATGCTTTTCCTCTTTCTGTGGGATGAGCAGCCATTGATGCTCTATGCCTAGATTCCTTAATTATAAAGGGATAAAACTTAGTGATATTCTACCTTTGTTGGTGGGAACATGTTTGGGGACATTCATATTCTGTTTTGTGTGTTTTTTTCCCCCCAATACAAAAGGCTTGTATCAGCAAAAGTTCAGGAAAAATAAATACATCCATTGGAAAAAGTGCCATATTAATCTTACCAAAGTTTCTCATAATTAAGACACACCTGGGGAAGCGGCTGTGGCTCAATCAGTGGGGCTCCCGTTTGCCATATGGGAGGCCCCAGGTTCGGTTCCCGGGGCCTCCTGGTGAAGGCAAGCCCGCCCGCACGGCGTGGTTAACTGACCCAGCGAGCACAAGCAGCAAGGGGGGGATAAATGAATAAATAAATTAAAAATCTTTAAAAAAAAAAAAAAAGACACACCTGTAATTTTTTTCTGACTCACCCTTTAACAGGATACATACAAAATGATTTTGTTACAATTTCATCTCTGCAAATGACAAGTAAGTCTATGATAAAAATTAAAATATGTAGACAAGATCAAAACTTTTTTCTCTCTAGCAGTCAAGTAATTATTTGCGCAAGAGATAGATATCATCAAGAATGCCCGGCCGAGTCCTTAAAATAATTAGGGGTTCCAAAGCATATCTAGAAATTTCTCTAGTCAGAGAAATAGCCACAGTTGTAAAATAGCTGACAAGCCACTTATTACAGCAGCAGAGGACTAAAGCTGCTCCTTTTTCCAAGGCTACAGGATAAATCAACTTAAAGGGGTAAAAACCTTGTAGGAGACCCGCAGGAGGATGAACAGATCAATTTAAACCATAAAAAGCCCTAAAGTGCACATCTTACTTAAAGAAAGAATGAGATTTAAAAGGATGATAATTAACAGAAATTAACACAGCTGGCATCCAGCAAGTCTCAACTGCAAAGATCATATAAATTGATTTGCAGTGCTCCCATGTGACTCGTGGAAGTAGATGGGGACCATATTGTCTAAAGGACGGCGTTAAGCAACGTCACTGCTTTAGAGAAGCCCACTTCATTAATAAGGCCGTTACTGTAAAAGAATAAACAAAATCCTCATTTTCAGGATCCACATTTTAGATTTTAACACTCATATTTTATTATTAACTATCTTTCAAGATGATTGAAAACTCTTAAGAAGTTATCACTTCCACACTTCATTTTATTTTTCCCTTGAAAGAAAGGGGAAATCAAAACCTTACTGATGTCAGCACTTAGAAAGGTTAATTATTCATACAGAACCATGAAGAGGAAGCACTAGATCTAACTGGCCACGTGTTTCTCACATTTCAAGAAAGGGGAGTACTTAATGATGTCCCTCATGTGTCCTTCCAAAAGAAATATGGGAACTGACAGCATCTCACATGGTCCTAAAAGAAACTCTAGAGCATGCATTTTTGCAAATCACTTGTTCTCATTAACAAACAATCTCAGAAGAAATGTAGTCTCAATAAAGTGTTCTGAATAAAATTACTAGGCATGTAAACCAAAAAAAAAAAAAAAAAAAAAAAAGGAAAGTGTTCTTCGTTCTCAGAATTTGAAGATAGCTTTATGGTCAAATTAAAATATCTTAAACTAGTAAATTTGAAATCCTTAATCTCTAGAGACTAGGAGGATGTTCTTAAGTATAAAAAGGTTTTATCTGGATACTAGGACTTCCTGATAAAAGGAATAAACCAAGAAAAAAAACAATGTCACAGAGCATTCTGTCAATGAATTATGGTCCAGACTCATATAGAGATGGTGATGGCACTGTAATTTTACTCAAAGCGAATAAACTATACTGTAAGTTGCATGAAGAGAGAGAGAGTATGTATTTTTTGTTGATGTCTGTTTCTCACACATGGTACATAGGCAGGCACTCACTGTATGTTGAATGAGTGAACTTTAGAAGGTCAAATCTAAGACGTGTATCCACAAGAAGTAACAGATATTCCTGAAAGAGAGTAAGACCATTCATTCATTCATTCAATTTTCTTTCTTTCAATGCAAACTCTTTATTGAAGTATTAGATACAGTAAAAAAAAAACAAGGATAAACGATAAATGTACAATTCAATGAATTTTGAAAATTAAATACACTGATATAACCAGTACCCACATCGAGAAACAGAAGACGTCTTGCTTGCCCTTGAGAAGCACCACTTGCCCCCTACCAGGTATTGCCCATTCCCCACCAGAAGCTAACAACTTGGGAGCGGAGGTGGCTCAAGCGATGAGGTGCCTCTCTCCCATGTCCCACACGGGAGGCCCTGGGTTCAGTTCCTGGCGCTTCCTAAAAAGAAGACAAGCAGACAGAAAGTGCAAACAACAAGGGATGGGGAGGGGAATAAATAAATGAAAATAAAAATAAATCTTAAAAAAGAAAGCTAACAACTCTACTGACTTCTTTCTTTACAAAAGAAATTGAAGCAGTCGGATGTAGCTCCAGTGGTTGAGCACCTGCTTCCCATGTACAAGGTCCGGGGTTCATGCCCTGGTACCTCCTGAAAAAAAAATCGCAAGCTTATTAAAAAAACATGCCGAAAATAGAGTCCCCCACCCCACCCACAGTCTGTTATTAACATTTTGACTTAATGTGGTACCTTTGTTATAATTCGTGAATTTAATTTATATTTTTATAAATACACTACTGACTATAATCCATCAGTTACATTAGGGTTCACTGTGTTGTACAATCCTATGTTGTTGTTTTTTTAATTTTTAATATACATTTTTCATTGGAGAAGTTGTGAGCTTACAAACTAACCATGCGTGCTGTGCAGAATTCCCATACATCCCCCCTCCACCTACATCTTTATTCTAGTAACAAATATACAACCAAGAAATTTCCCTTTCAACCACATTGAAACGTACAACTTAATGCTGTCAATTACATTCACCACATCACCACATCCATTACCGAACCTCTCCCATCACCCCGCACGGACCCCCTCACTCACTGACCATAACTCCCCATTGCACAGCCTCCAGGGCCCACGCCGTTGCCCGGCTACCCGCAGTCTACTTCCAGCCCCTATAAATTTGCGTATTTTGGTTGTTTCATATAAAAGAAACTTGACAATATTTGTCTTTTGTGTTTAGCTTATTGCACTCAGCAGGATGTGTGCAAGGTTCATGCTGTTGTCCCATGTATCAGAGTCTCATTCCTTTCAGCAGGTGAATGATGTTCCACTGGGGCGTGCTCCATGTTTTGTTTATCCATTCGTCTGCTGATGGACACTTGAATTGCCTCCACCTTTTGATCACTGTGAATGACGCTTCTATGAACGTCAGTGTACAGACATCTGTTTGAATCCCTGCTTTGAATTCTTTTAGGTATATACCTAGAAGTGGAATTGTTGGGTCATATGGTAATTCTACACTTAATTTTTTGAGGAGCTACCAAACTGTCTTCCACAACAGCTGCACCATTTTACATTCCCATCAACAATGAACAAGTGTTCCTATTTCTCCACATCGTCTATGATTATTTTCCATTTTTTAATAATAGCCATTCTGATGAGTACGAAATGGTCTCATGGTTTTGCTTTGAATTTCCCTAATGGATAATGATGTTGAGCATCTTTTCATGTGCATTTTGGCCATTTGTATACCTTCATTGGAGAAATGTCTATTCAATTTTTTCTGCATTTTTTAATTGGGTGGTTTATCTTTTTATAGTTGAATTGTAAGATTTCTTTATATATTCAGATATTAATCCCTTGTCAGATATATGGTTTCCAAATATCTTCTCCCATTCTGTAGATTGACTTTTTCTTTCGTGATGAAGTCCTTGTTTTTACAAAAGTTTTTAATTCTGATGAAGTACTTTTACGTCTATTTCTTTTGTTGTTTGTGCTTTTGGTGAAAAGTCTAAGAAACACAAGGTCCTGAAGATGCTTCTAGGAGTTTTTATGTTTGGACCTTATATCCAGGTCTTTGAGCCACTGAATTCATTTTTGTACATGATGTGAGTCAGATCCCCCTTCATTCTTATGCATATGGGTATCCTGTCTTTCCAGCTCCTTTGTTGAAGAGAATACTTTCCCCCCATTGAGTGGTCTGAACCCCCTTGTCAGAAATCAGCAGAGGGGAGCAGATGTGTCTCAAGCAGCTGAGTGCCTGCCTCCCACATGGGAGGCCCCATATTCGGTCCCTGGTGCCTCCTAAAGAAAACAAACAATGGGCAGGCGATGAGCAAAAAAATGATCAAGACAACAAGCAAAAACAAACAAGCAGTGAGCAGATGTGGCTCAAGCAGCTGAGTGCCCGCCTATCCACATGGGAGGAGCCAATGGGTTCCCAGTGCCTCTTAAAGAAAAAAAGAAAAAAAAACAAAACATACAATGAACAAACAGACGGCGCCATTGCAGGGTGGCTGGGAATCAATAGAGCATAGATATGAGGGTTTCTTTCCTTTTTTTTTTCTTTTTGAATTTGAGGTACCCGGGTCTGGGATTGAACATGGGACCTCGTATGTGGGAAGCTGGCGCTCAACCACTGAACCACATCGGCTCCCCTGAGTTGGTTTTTCGTTTGTTGCTTGTTGGTTTTTTTGTTGTTGTTGTTTTTAGGAGGCACTGGGGACTGAACCCTGGGCCTCCCCTGTGGGAAGCAGGAGAACTGCTTGAGCCACATCCACTCCCGAGAGTCTGCGTTGAACTCTCAATTCAATTCCACTGGTCAATATATCTGTCCTTGTGCCAGTACTCTGCCTTTTATTATTGTTATTAATATAATGTAGCTTTGTAACAAGTGTTAAAATCAGGAAGTGTCAGTCCTCCAACTTCATTCTTCTTTTTCAATATGGTTTTGGCTGTTTTATTTTTGATAAGTGGCTTTTTTATTTTTAAAAAAGAGATGCTAGGGATTGAGCCCAGGATTGTACATGGGAAGCAGGTGCTCAGCCACTGAGCTACATGTGTGTCCATTTGCTGTGAGCTCTCTACCCCAGTGGCTGGCCTTTCCATTCCTGCAAAGAAGACTGTTGGAATTTTGATTGGGATTGCATTGGATCTGTCTGCTCTCTGTGTCTGCTCGTCTTCTCTTTAGGAGGCACCAGGAACCGAACTGAACCCATGTGGGAGAGAGGTGCTCAATCACCTGAGCCACCTCAGCTCCCTGTTTTTTGTGTCTCTCACTGTCTTTCCTCTTTGTGTCTCTTTTGTTGCATCATCGTGTTGCATCAGCTCACTGCACCTGCCCACTGCACCAGCTCGCCTGCTCCAGGAGGCACCGGGAACCAAACCCAGGACCTCCCATGTGATAGGTCGAAGCCCAATCACTTGAGCCACATCTGTTTCTCATGATTTCCTGTTCGTATTGTTCATTACTAGTGTGTACAAACATTATTGATTTTTGCATGTTGATCATATACCCTGCCAGTTTGTTGAATTTATTAGACTTAGTGGCTTTGCTGTGGATTTTTCAAGATTTTCTGTATATAGGAATGTCCCACCCAACTAATTGCCTTTTCTTGCTTAATTGCTCTGGCTAGATCTTCCAGTACAATGTTGAATAACAGTGGTGACAGTGGGCATCCGGGTCCTGTTCCTGATCTTAGAGGGAAAGCCTTCAGTCATTCACCGTTGAGCATTATGTTAGCTAAAGTTTTTCGTATATGCCCTTTATCATGTTGAGGAGGTTTCCTTCCATTCCTAGCTCTCTGAGTGTTTTTCATCAGGAAGTGGTGCTGGAGTGGGTATGTATGGCAGGGGAAGGATAGAGGGATTGAGAGGTGACTGCCTAGGGGTACAGGGGGGGTTCTTTTCGGAGTAATGAAAATGCTCCAGTATTGATTGTGGTTATGAACACCCAACTCTGTGACTATACCAAAAGCCATTGATTGTACACTTTAGTTGGATTGTATGCAATGTGAATATATCTCAATAAAATTGCTTTAAAAAATATAATATTTCAATGGCTTCTCATCTCATTACTCTCAGAATAAAGACCAAACCCTTAATATGGTCAAAAAAAATTTTTTTCTTCATTCTATTAATGTGGTATAGTACATTAATTGATTTTCTTATGTTGAACCACCCTTGCATACCTGGGATAAATCCAACTTTATTAGTTGTAAAATTATTTTAGTGTCCTCTTCGATTCAGTATGCTCATATTTTGTTGAATTTATTTTTCATCTGTTTTCATAAAAGATATTGGTCTGTAACTTTCCTTTTTTATATATCTTTATCTCGCTTTAGTGTTAGAGTTATGTTGGCCTTATAAAATGAGTAGGAAGTATCCCCTCCTCTTCAAATTTTTGGAGGAGTGTAGGCAGGATTGGTGTTAATTCCAATCGCTTTTCTTGTTATTGGTCTGTTGAGAACTTCTATTCCTTCTGAGTTAGTGTGGTAGTTTGTGTGTTTCTAGAAATTTGACTATTTTATCTAGGTTTGGTTGGTATATAGTTCTTCATAGTATCTTCTTATAAACCTTTTTTAATTCTCAGGGGTCAGTAGCAATGTTTCCCCTTTCATTTCTGATTTTAGTTATTTGCATCCTCTCTCTTTTTTTCTTTGTCAGTCTCGCTAACCAACATACAGTTTTGTTGATTCTTTTTTTTTTTTAATTTATTTCAATATTTCATTTATTCCAGCTCTAATCTTTTGTTATTTCCTCTTTATACTGGTCTGGGATTTAGTTTGCTCTTCTTTTTCTCAATCCTCTAGGTAGGAGGTTAGGTCTCTGATTTGAGATTTTTCTTTTTTTACTGTAAGCATTTCCCTCTCAGCACTTCCTTTGCTGCATCCCATGTTTTAGTATGCTGTGATTTCTTTTTCATTCACCTAAAGCTATTTCTAATTTCCCTTGTGATTTTTTTACCTATTATTTGTTTGAGTGTGTCATTTAGTTTTCACATATTTGTGAACATTCTAGCTTTCTTTCTATTGATCTCTAGCTTTATTCCATTGTGGTCACAGGAGACACATTGCGGGAGTTCAATATTTTTAAGTCTATTGAGACTTGTTTTGTGATACATGTGTACTAGAGAAGAATGCATATTCTGCTGCTTGGAGAAGTGTTCTATTTATGTCTGTTAGGTCTAGTTGGCTTTACTATCGTTCAAGTCTTCTATTTCCTTATTGATCCCCAGAGTAGATATTCTATCCACTATAGAAAGTGGTATATTGAAGTCTCCTACTATTAATGTAAGTATGTCTATTTCTCCCTTCAAATCTGTTAATATTTTGGGTCTCTGCCCTTAGGTTCATATTTATTTAATAATTGTTATGTTCTTGTTGACTTGACTCCTTTATCAGTATTTAGTGACCTTCTTTGTCCCTCAACAGTTTTTAACTTTCAGGCTATTTTATCGGATATTAGTATAGCGACCCCTGCTCTTTTTTGGTTACTCTTTGCATGGTATATTCTTCCCCATCCTTTCAATTTCTATCTACTTGTCTCGGAAGTTAAGGTGAGTCTCTTTAAAAAGCATAATCTTGAGTCATTAGAGATTATAATCCATTTACATTTATGTTCACTACTGATAATACAGGAATATCTTTTGTCATTTGACTATTTGATTTTTGTGAGTCTTATATATGATTTTGTCCCTCAATTCTTCCATTAATGCCTCCCTTCATATTTATTTGATTTTTCATAGTGTATTATATTGAGTTCTTTCTCATTTCCTTATGTATATATTTTTCAGATATTTTCTATGTGGATACTATGGGACTTAAATTTATCATCTTAAATCTATAACAATCATGTATGATGTGATACCAACATAACTTTAATAGTATAGACAAACATTTTTCCTATACCTCATTCATCCCCCTACATTTTTTTGTACTTTGTACAGTATATCTTCATACATTGTATGTCCAAATCCATTGATTTATCATTCCTTTTTATGCATTTGCATTTCAGTAGCTATAAGAAATAAAAACTGGAGATACCTACCACAAAATGCAATACAACAATATCGGCATTTATAATTACCCATATGTTACCTTTCCCAGAGGTCTTTGTTTCTTTATGCTTATTCAATATACTGTCTAGCGTCTTTCCTTTCAGTTGGAAGAACTCCCTTTATCATTGCTTGTAGGGCCTGTCTGGCAGCAACAAACTCCCTCAATTTTTGTTTATCTGAAAAACGTCTTAATCTTTCCCTCATTTTTCAAAGACAGTTTCTCAGATATAAAATTATTGATTGGCAATCATTTTCCATCAGTATTTTAAATATTGTATCCCATTGCTTTCTTGTCTTCATGGTTTCTGGTGAGAAATTGCCACATAATCTTATTAGGGCTCACTTTTACATAAGACATGCTTTCCTCTTGCAGCTTTCAGAACTCTCTCCTTTCCCTTGGCATTCAATAATTTGACTACTATGTGTTTAGGCAGGGTTCTCATTGAGTTTATCCCTTTTGGAGTTTGTTGGGATTCGTGACTGTGCATATTCATGTCTTTCATTAAATTTGGGAAGTATTCTGCCATTATTATTTGAATATTCCTTTTGCCCCTTTCTTCTCCTTTTGGGACTCCCATAATGCATATACTGGTATCTTTGACGTGTCTGACAGTCCTCTGAGGCTCTGCTTACTTCATTTCATTCTTTATTCTTTCTGCCCTTTAGCATGAATCATTTCAATTGTCTTGTCTTCAAATTATCTGATTCTTTCTTCTGCCAGCTACAATCTGCTCTTGGAACCCTCCAGAGAACTTTTTACTGTAGTCTGCAATTCCAGAGTTTCTGTTTGGTTCAAATCTTTGTCCTATATGACCAAAGGCTAGTCTTTGTCATTGAAGGCTGCTGGATTTTTGTCTTTTTATTTGGATAGGCCATCATTTCCTGTTTCTTTGTTTTGTAATCTTTTGTTGCACACTGTATGTTTTAAAGTTTTAAAGTGTTCTCTCTGGGATTTAGTCCCTGAACTGTCTGTTTCTTAAATTTGTATCCAGATAGTGATAGGACAGATATTTTCTTGAGTGTCAGAAGCTAACAAATACAGAAAAACTAATACAAAAAAAAAACAAAAACAAAAACATCTTTTGCACTTTGAAAATTGGCTCTTTGTTGGCTGGTGGTCTCCTTCAGAGTTTAGCCCTCCTAACAAGAATAGTCTAAGGTAAATGTGAAGTGCAGGGTCCTCTCTGCCTCTTCTGAGCCTGCATCTTGTCCTGGACTTGTGCTTGCTTATGGCCTTAGGTATTTCCCGTTACAGATATTCAAATATCCCTTCTATTCCCTATGAAATAGATATTATTCCCCTTCCAGCACTGTATTGTATGACTTAAAGCAGGTAATCCTTTGCTGCAGATTGCTTCAAATTAATTGTTTCTTACCCTCCTTTGCTGTCTGCAAGCTGCTTCTCCCTGCCCCTAAAGTTCTGGGTGAGACAGAGATGAATTTTCTGGTTCTGTCTGTCACCTAATAGATTAGCAAAAACATACAGGCACTGAAATATGCACGTAAGGGGCACTCTCTTCCCTCTGGAACAGGACCAGAGACCCCCAGGGGGAGTTCTGGCTGGTTCCACACTGCACCAGCAAGGGTGTGGGGAAGGACAAGTAAGGGTGCCATAAGTTTCTCCTACCATTTTTTTAAAAGCTGTGTCTCCTTGATTTGGCACTCATCCAGTTTCTGCAACCCTTTAACTGTTTTCACAGTTCTGAGGAAGCAAGCTCTGCCTTTTTCTTTTTCTTTTTTTTTTTTTTTTTTTGCTAGTTACTCAAAAGTTCCGTGGGGGACAAGAATCCTAGAGTGTCTTACACCCCCATCTTGGTTGACTGGAAGCTAACTCTGCTGACTTTTTTTTTTTTTTTTTTTTTTTTTACCAGGAGGTCCTGGGGATCGAACCCTCGAACCCAGTTCCCTCCATATGGCAGACGGACGCCCAACCATTTGAGCCACATCCGCCCCCCACTCTGCTGACTTTTAATATTATTTTTACTCTTGATGGCATCTGGGAAGTTTCCAGATTTTGCCTATTATGAAGAGTGCTGCTATGAATATTCTTGTTATGCCTTTTGGAGAACAAATGTGCTCATTTCTTCTGTATATAACTACAAGAGGAATTGCTCATTCTTTAGGTATGCACATGATCAGCTTTAAAAGTTATTTTCAAACAGCTTCCCACAGTGAGAAAGAAAATTCCTGCCGATTTCTTGAGTGGTGGAGTCCTTTGTCAGATGTGTGTGTGCGGATTTATGGCAAATATCTTAATATCTTCTCCTATTTAGTGGCTTTAATATTCACCCCCTAACGGTAGCTTTGCTGAACAAAAATTCTGAATTTTAATGTACTTCAATGATCCTTTCAAATTTTTTAGTACTTAGTAACAGAAATTGTGTGAATGCTGAGAATAAAAGAACAAATAAGAAAAAGTGTTTTTTTCCCTCAAGTAGTACATAATTTAAGACATAGAAAAGAAAGTCAGCCTAAACAGTAGAGTTGGGTAATAACCAAATGAGTTCATAACAGGACTTGAAAATTAAGTGACATGGCCCAACAAAATCGTTTTTAATCTTTCAAAAGCTATAACATATAGCACAGTTCTGAATGGAAAATTCTAAAAACAAAGCTAATAGTTGTGAACTCTGTCAACAACGGTGAGCAAGTCGACTCTGCTCTGTATCCCGTGGGGAGACTTATAAAATAATAAATTGAATTGGAGAGTTAGTAACAAAAGCTGAGCGAAGGCGCCTGGTTCCACAGCCCCTTTCAGCTACCTCCCCTTTCTTGACGCCCGCTTAGAGCAAACTCCTTGAAAGAGTTCAGTATACTCTCCTCTTCACTAATGCTGCCGTTTTCTATTGAAGCCGTGCCACTTAGACTTTTCCTTCACTACTCCACTGAAAGTATTCTCGCCAAGGTCACCACCTTACCCAATTAGTTGGTCAATTCTAAGTCCAATACTTATTACTCAACTTCTCAGGAGCATTTGACATAATTGATTACTCTCTGAAAATTCTCCATTTGGTTTCCAGGATGCCATGATTTCCTGTGTTTTTTCCTAACTAACCGGCTAATTCTCCTACTTCATTTGTGGCATCCTATTTATTTCCCCCATCTTAAACTCTTGGAATGCTTCTCTGTTGAGTCACCCTCTAGTTGTTCCAGTTGGCTTTCAATAACATGCACATGCTAATGAATCACAAAAACGTCTCTTCTGCCTTCATCTCTCTGTTGAAATGCAGTCTTGTATATGTAAATCCTTGATCTCTCTGTTGAACTGCAGTCTTGTATATGCAAATCCCTCTCGAATATCCACTTGGGAGGTATCTAGGCTTCTCACACCTAACGAGTCCAAGGGCAAGCTCTTAATTCTCTTTCCTCAAATCCACTCTGTTTAAGTGTTCCCCTTCTCAGTAAATGACAGCACTAACTCAGGTCAAAGTCCTTGGAGGCGTCAACTCCTTCTTTTTCCTTCATATTCATATCCGATCTTGAAACATCCAGATTCTGATCTGTTCTCTCCATGTCCACAGGAACCATAGTGAGCCAAGACAACTCTAATTGCGATAACTGATTTTTTTTCCTGTCTCAACCCTGACCCCTCATAGTTTCTTCCCCATAGAGTAGTTTTAATTTTAAAACATAAATTAAATTACGTCTTCCTGTGGCTCAACACATTCCCGTGGAACCCCAACATGCTGTTGCCTATTACTTTTGCCTGAAAAACTTTCAGAGTCTGCCAGACTAGCTGCTTCACCTTATCTCTTCATTCAGTCTTTGCTTAAGAGGAATGTTTTCTTTACATGAAAAGTTGGTCCCACCCATACTTCCTTGCCTGCACTTCCTGGTCTAATCTCTGCTTTATTTTTCTCCAAAGCACTCATGGCAATCTAACATACAATATGTTTTACATATTTGTTTGTTTTATTGTCTACCTCTCTCCACTGCAATGTAAGCTTCAGGAAGGCGGTCGTTTTCGGAAGCCCCATGAACTCAGTGACTTTGTTATGTTCTTTGCCCTATCCTCAGCCCTGGGAAGAGAACCTAGAGTGTTAGGCACATGGTAATATACACTGGGTGAATAAATTAACTTACTAAAATTTGTTTGATAAAGTGTAAATGAATTGCCTGAAATTAGATATAATAATACAAGTACAGACTTATAGGTAGCCCACAAAAATAAACTATAGTCTTCTGTTTAAATAATGGGATGCCTTCCTTTCTACAAAGATGACAAAAACTAGTTTAAAACATTTGTTTTGGGGGATGGATGTGGCTCAAATGGTTGGGCATCCATCTCCCATATGGAGGGACCCAGGTTCGATCCCCAGGACCTCCTGGTAAAAAAAAACAAAAACATTTGTTTCATTAGTAGACTTTCATTATCCTTTGGGTTTCTATGTATTGAAACATTTCTTGGTATCGTCCTTGAACCAAAATAGACACTGAATAATTTTGCCTATTCTACAAAAGTCAAACTGAATTCATTCCATATTTTACCCACTCTCCATGTTTCAGTAAACTATAGTTAGTATCAGGTTTAGATGGCATTTTCCATGTGCTAAGAATTTTAACAATCTAAAGGGAATATAAAAATGACTCTTTCATCCACTGGAAAACAACAACAAACAAACAAACAAATGGCCAATAGCAGAGAATAGCAGAGATACATAGGTGATAAAGGGCTTATTTGTTTAAGTTTCATGAAAGAAAGTTCTAATTCCTGCTTCTTCTACTCTGGTGTAAAGGAAAGGAGGTGCCTCACCCTTAGAATGCTTTCCATCACGTGAGCTACATCTACTTCAGTTTGCATAAAATGCGGTGAACATGTATTTGTTATTAATTTAAAATTCAGTGCAGAGTGAGGAGTGAGCCCACCACGCCCGCCCCACTTCTTCCTCATGCCCGGGTGCTGTGGTGCCCGAGTCCTTGCTACCTTCCAAGCGTTTGTGTGCATATGTGTAAGGACGTTTAGTACAGATTTACAACATGCTTGGCATCATCTTATTTCTCTTTAAAATGTCTTTTTATATGTGTCTATATATTTTTTGGCTAACTTTTTTTTTTTTTTTTTTAGGTATTGGAGCTGGGGATTGAACCTGGGACTGCATATGTGGGAACCCAACCACTGAGCCACATCGACTTCCCTGAGCTGGGCTTTTTCATTTGTTTACTTGTTGTTTGTTTTTGTTTTTAGGAGGCACCAGGGACGAACCCAGGGCCTCCCATGTGGGAGGCGGGTGCCGAACTTCTTGAGCCACATCTGCTTCCCTGGATAACTTTTTTTTTCTTTTTTTTGTTTTTACTTTGGATACCTTTTTAATGGTATGATAGAAATATGATGTGACTGTATCTTTTTTTTCTAGTTACATTATATTTTACAGGTTCTTCTCATCTGTATATAAATGTCTACACTTTATTTTTTGTGGCTGGGCAGTATTGAAATGAATGCATTGTATTTTGCTTAATCACCCCCTATTGAAGGATATTTAAAATGTTCCCAACTTTTTATTACAAAAATGCTACCGTGGAGAGTGGATGTAGCTCAGTGGTTGAGCTCCTGCTTCCCATGCATGAGGGCTCAATCCCTGGTAACTGCCTAAAAAGAAGGAAATACGTAAGTAAACCCCTACAATGGCCATCAGGCACCTGACTTGGTAAATACTCCTGTAGGTCAGCAGTTCTAAGAATGTGGATCTGGGGACCCCCGAGGTATTATTTGACTTTTGATGACATTAATATTTCCGCTGATAGTGCCAAAGCAGTAACGGATAAAGCAGCTGTTACCCTCGCACAAATCAAAGCAGTGGCCCCAGACTGTACTAGCAGTCACTGTACCCTTCCTCACCCTGAATTAAAAGGAAAGAGCCAGCTTTATTTTAAAATGCCTTCATGCAGAAGTAAAATTGATCAACTTTATTAATTTTTTTTTGAGGTGCCGGGGGTTGAACACTGAGCTCTCTCTGCTACACAATGACAGCTGTATTTTTGTTTGTTTTGCTTTTAGGAGATACCAGTGATTGAACCCGGGACTTCGTGCACGGGAAGCCGGCGCTCAACCACTTAAGCTGCATCCACTCCCCTGATTTTATTCAGTCTTGACCCTGGAATGCACATTGTTTTAACAGCTTGTCTGATGAAGTGGGAAGTTCGCATAAAGCTACTTTGTTGCTCACCCAAGTACAATGGTTTTCTTGAAGCACCTGTGGACCTGGGTAAGAGCTAAACTAGGCTGTTTTTTCCTAGAACACAATTATTAATTGAAAGAATGACTGGGAGACAAATTGGTTAATCAGACCTGAGTATTTGACAGGCATGTTCACAATAAAATGAATGAAGTGATTCTGTCAACTCAATGTAAATAATTGACTACTTTTTGCCAATGTTAAAATTTGAGCCTTGTATGAACCATTGCAAGCTTGACAGCTTCCCCATATTTCAAGACTTTTCAGATGAGATTGATGGTGATATTCATTAATGTGGTCTTTAAAAAAATTTTTATCTACTAGGAATTGCCAGCATTTGGAAGATTTGCCTAACTCAGACAACCAATGTTTTCCAAATGACCAATGTATTATATTACAAACTCATGCATGAGAAAAATATCCGTTCAAAGTGAAAAACAAGCCAATGTATTTACAGAAACAAATCATGAAAACTTTATCATTATTTCAGATTCCACAGTTTCAGGTTACAGTTAACCTTTGAAAAACTATCACTTAGAGAGTTTGGGTGTAAAATCAAAGAATATCCACAATTATCTGAAATAGCTGTTAAAATGTTCCTTCTTTTCTAACCACAAATCTGCACAAGTCTGTATTTTCTTCTTATACTTTATTCAAATTAACATTCCAAAACAGACTGAATGTAGAAGCTGGTAGGAGAATATAGCTGACTTCTATAAATCCTAGTAAGCGACACCCCTGCTCTCAAAAGAGAGGCACATGCAATAATCTTTGCAGTCTCCAAAGTCAAAATCTATATTTTATATGTATCTAATTCACTTTATTTTATTTTTTTTTAAAGATTTTATTTATTTATTCATTTCTCCCCCCCCCTTGCTGCTCGTGCTCGCTGGGTCAGCTAACCACGCCGTGCGGGCGGGCCTGCCTTCACCAGGAGGCCCCGGGAACCGAACCCGGGGCCTCCCATATGGTAAACGGGAGCCCTACTGATTGAGCCACAGCCGCTTCCCTCTAATTCACTTTAAAAATTAGAATTTCTACTTTGATTAGTTCAAATAGAAAAAAATTCACTCATTCAAATGCAGTATAAAGAAATACGTGAAAAAATTTAAAAGCTGAACCTATTATCTATCACAGTAGTGACATGAAACACTTTCCCGAGAGACTTGTCGCAAACCCTTGGGCTTGTTGTCTGCTGGGAATCAGCTAGAGCTGAAGGAGTGTGGCTGAAAGGAGGCTAGAGCAGCTGGCTGTGTGCGGGTGGTGGAGCTAAGGAGGTGGTGGTAGCATTAAAACATATGGTAAGAAAAAGTCTAAGGTTTCACCTTAGCTGTTCAGCTTCTTGCAATCTCAGGCCCCAGTGGTAATGCAGTAGATGTGAACTGAAGGTCTTTTGATTGACTGATTAATTCTAGATTGTCCTCCTCATGTTGATTGTCACAAAAACCAACTGCATGTTGCCTCCGGCCTGCTCCTCTGGCACCCTTATCATCTGTTTTGGTTTGCTAAGCTGCTGATAGCAGATTCATAAAATACATTGGCGTAAACGATGGGAATTTATTAGTTTACAAGCGTAGAGTTTTGAGCCTGTGAAAACGTCCAAATCGAGGCACCGTCAGGCGGTGCTGTCTCCCTGAAGACTGGCTGCCCGCGACCCTGGGCTCCTCTGTCTCATGACAAGGCCCACGGCGGCGTCTGCTGGGCTCTCCCTTCTCATCCGGGTTTCGTTGCTTGCAGCGTCTTGCTTCCCTGGCTTTCTCTCCCTGTCTGAATTTCGTTCCCTGATAAAGGACTCCAGAAAGGGGATTAAAGCCACCCTGAATGAGGTGGGCCACGTGTTAAGTAGGACCTGCCCACCCGGTGGTGCTGCTTACAGTGGATTTGCACTCCCAGGACTGGACTGACTACAAGAACATGCTTCCCTGAGGCAGACACAGCTTCAAGCCATCGCACCGGCACTGCACAACTCCCAATTATGCAGCGAGTCACAGCATTTTGAGATATTAATTGCCCCTAAGTCCTTTTCTCAAAAAGTCTTGGGCCCAGAAGAACAAATTAAAGGACTCTACAAGGTGCGTTCAGACAAATAATACACAGTAGGAAAGGGAGGAAAATTTATACAGCATAAATGACCTGGTTCCTTCAAAATATAAAAACGCAAAAAAGATGGAATAGCTCTTATCAACCAATTGCAATATGTGAAATTTGGTTAGATTTAGATGTGAAACAAACCAACTAGAAAAAGGTATTTCTGTATGGGAGCTCTGTATGTTGTTATGCATGTTTGTTTCATAAGTTCACAGCTTTTACTATACACTTATTGTTTATGTGTGTTCATATATGAATAATATACTTCAATAAATTGTTTTGAAAATGAAAAAAAAGATATTTCTGATATTATCCAAGAAATTTGAATCCCAACCAGCTATAACATGATATTTAGAAATTATTAATTGAAGGCATGAAAATAGTATTATAGCTATGTTTTTTTAAGTCTTTGTTTCTAAATAACGCATAATGATGTTTTTATGGATAAAGTTATGTCATCTGAGATTTGCTAAAAAAAATCAACAGGGGTCTGGGTGAAAGTGGAGGGAAGAGGTAGACATAAAACTTCATGTCTTGATGATGGGTATGTAGGGGATATTTTTCTTTCTTCTGATTTACATGCTAGAAAATTTTCATAAAGATATATAATTTTTAAAATATTGGGACTCCTAGGATGAAAAGAGAAATGCCATTCCCTTTTTTGAAAAAGGCTCTTTCTGCATTTATGAGCATTCTGTAATATTTATCCTCGATAGGAAGTTTAAATGATATAAAATTGCAATACTATCATTGCATGGAACTCAAAAATCTTTAAAGTGTGCTCTCATCCGATGTGTAATGATTCTGAGCTGAGGGAGCAGGACGTTAGAAAATTACAAGCTCTGGCAGGTCTTGGACAGGAAGGTTAGGGTTTCGCAGGACGTTTATCAGTTCCAGCGGTGGCTGGGGTGGGAGTGATGACAGCCAGTAGGTTGGCGCTGCGGAAAGCTGGAATCACGCTTGCCAGCCGAGGGGCGTGAGTGCCTCTAAAGGGTGCAGGGCCAGCAAGCGGCCGGCCACGCCATCGTCCTTCCCCGCGTGAGCCCACACGGCCTTGCTCGTTCTCTTTAATACAAAGGCCCATCGTAAATAGCAAAATTATCAACTTGATAAGGGGAAGAAATTTTAAACAAAATAGTTGGTCTTTTTTTTTTTAAATATATATGCATATATGTGTATTTGCTTACAAAAATGTTATTTATTTATATATATATATATATATACATATATTTTAAGAGGTGCTTAGATTACCCAAAATATTACACAGAACCCACTGGGATTCCCATGTTGCCCACCTCCCACACCTCCCACCTATTTATTTCCTTTGTTTGTTTGTTTTTTCATTTTTTCTTTGATAAAATCCTGAAAGTAAAACTCCTATCTCCTATCTTGACATGTTCCCAATGGGTATTTTCACAAAATTTGATTTAATGGTTCTTTTGTTTTATTACAAGTTAATGTTATATATAAAATCTCTGAAGCAATTGCAGTAACTCCTATTTTATAGTACCCATACAAACAAATAATGTTTTGAATATTGTGAAAAAAAAAAAAAAGGCCCATCGTACAAACGGTCTCTCGGTTGCTGACAAGAAACCAGCAAGTGTAAATCCAGAGACAGGCTCAGTCAGGAACACCCACCTGACACTCTCGTAATGAAAAGGCAACTTCTAACTAAATGCCTCTAATCTGCAATTATACATGATCTGGAATTCACGTACACAGCAAACCATGCTAGCTTCCATTCAAATTGGGATTCTTTTGACATTTATTCCCTGCGCCGACGTAGCTGAATGCCTGCCACAGGTAAGCATGCCCAAAGCGGCCCACAGGAGCTTCTTGTGGCCCCGGGCAGAGCCTTCAGCCGTGGCTGCGGCAGCTGCCCCTCTGCTCGTGGAGAGCCTCCGTCCTCTCCCCTGAACCGGGGCTGTGCTGTCGCGTCCTCCTGGTGAGAGACATCCCAGGACTTCTGAGTCCATGCGTTAAAAGCATTCGCAGCTTTTGTTTTTCCCTCTTGGACCAGCTTCTGACCAAGAAGTCGGGCTAAACCATGAGTGAAGAGAATTAGGGAAGGAGAGCCCAGGAGGGGCAGTGAGCCACGCCCGGCTTCCTGCTGAAGGATGGCCTCAGCCGGTGCCTGGTGGGGCAGGACCAGAAAAAGGATGCATTTCTCTTAGCTTGGGTACCCAAGGTTTAGAACTGTCATTAACCAGCAACTAACAAACAGTCCAGCTTTCTCAAGGATACCCATGAGTAACTGCCCACTCGACTTCATTTGTGCGCCTAATACCAAACCACATGAGGTTTATTTCAGAGGAGGGCGTTATTGGGGCAATGTTTTATTTTTATATAATCTTAACCTCACAGAATAGTTGCAAGAATAGAACAAGGAACTCCAACATGCCCTGTATATTTTGTCACCTTTGTTCTATCTTTCTCTCTGTCTCTCTTTTCTCCATCTCTGTCAGTTTTTTTCTTACCATTTGAGAATAAGTTAGAGATATATTCCTTTCCCCTGAATACCTCAGTAGGTATTTCCTTTAGAAAAAGAATGTTTTCTTACATAAGCCTAGTACAGCCATCGAACTTCACATCGATAGAAAGCTGTTCCCTGGTCCGTAATCCGCATTTCAATTTCCGCCCATTTCTCCAGCAGTGTCCTTCATAGCTACCACACTGCGCCCCACAGGTTAGGGTCCAGTCCAGGACCATGTGTCACAGTTCATCTCATGTCTCTTAGTCTCTTTCAGTGGAGACTTTGTGTTACTTGACTTTGACATTTTTGAAGAGTGCTGGCCAGTTGTTTTGTAGAAAATCTCTCAAGTTGGATTTGTGTGATGTTTCCTTTTGAGCATATTCAGGTTGTGCATTTTTGGCAGAAATATAACTAGAGTGATGCTGCAGGCTTCACAGTGCATCGTATCAAAAAGCTCACGTGGTGGAGCAGAAGTGGCTTGGGCGGTTGAGCGCCCGCCTCCCACACGGGACATCCGGGTTTGATCCCTGGTTCCTCCTCAGAACAAAAGCAAACAAATGAAAAAACCAACCCAGGGGAGCCGATGTGGCTCAGTAGTTGAGTGCCAGCTTCCTGTATACGAGATCTCAGGTTCAATCCCCGGCTTGGGTGCCTCAAAAAAAGAAAAGAAAAGAAAAGAAAAGAAAAGAAAACAGCATACGTGGGTTTGTTTGTTCCAAGGTGATGCTATCTTTGAACATGTGAGTGAGGTGGTGTCTGCTATGCTTTTCAACTGGAAAGTTACTGTTTTCACTTTGTCATTAATAAGTAATATGTGGGACTATGCATATGTCCTGTTCTTCATCAAGCTTTTTACCCACTGGTTTTAGCATCCACTGATGAGAGGAGGAATATTTTGTACATACAGATAATAATTGACTACTGCGATACTTCTGAAGCAGAATGTTAATTGCATCCTAACTGTAAAACATCAGAAGTATATAGCTTCAATTTTCTGTTAAAAAAAAATGTATATTAAAATATAATGGAAAAAAATATAATGGAAAATATGCTTCACAAAATGAGTTTTGTGGTTTCATTAAACAAAATGTGCTTGGGAAAAAACAGTTGGAAATTGTATTAGTCAGCCAAAGGGGTGCTAATGTGAAATACCAAAAATGGGCTGGTCTTTGTGCCCATTGGGCAGTTTGATGTAATTATGAATTCCAAAAATATAATTGGATCATGCTTGTAAACTGATCTGTTAATCTGGGCATGATTAAGTTATGATTAGGGCATTGACTGGGCCATGTCAGTAGGGTGTTGAGTCCCACCCCTTGGTGGGTGGGGAATCGAATATAAAAGGCAAGGCAAAGGACAGATGGAGCAGTTTTTGAGTTGCAGTTCTGAAGTTGGAGTTTTGATGTTGGAGAGAAGGCCCCAGGAGAAGAGAAGTGAGCCGTTCGCCTGATCGTCTATAGCTGACCTTGTGGAGGAACCAGGAGCTAAGTCCGGAGAGAAACGCAGCCCCGGGAAGAGGGGAACCCCAGAAGCCTGAACCCTGGCAAATGCCGGCAGCTGTCTTGCTCCAACACGTGGCAATGGACTGTGGTGAGAGAAGAAACTTAACGCTTTATGGCCTGGTATCTGTGGACTTCTACCCCAAATAAATACCCTTTATAAAGACGAACCCAGTTTTGGTATTTCACATTAGCACCCCTTTGGCTGACTAATACAGTCTTTATAAGGAACGGGTGGCACAAATAAAAGGGCATGTGAGGGGAGTTTTCCATTCAGAATATAGACAGAGTGGAGGGAAACTAGGAGGAGTCTTGCACCCTACACAGGGGTTCTGCTCTCTCCTCAAGGCCTGGAGGCATGAGGGAGGCAGAGGTAACTGGAACCTGGAGGCAGAAGAGGAGACGGGCAGCCACAGGTGACTCTGCAGGCTGGAGAGCCAGGGACACATCTCCCACCACCCCCTCTCACCTCCCTTCCATTCTGTTACAGGTCCCTCTTGGCTGGACCCAACCTGGAGGCCCCCAGCCCTGGAGCCCACTGGTGGAGTCCTGCAGGTGAGCCTCCTGGCAAAGAGCAGAGTGGAGAGAAGGGAGCAGTGGGCTGGAAGGGCAAATGGGAAAGCCCCTGTATTAGTCTTGGGGCTTCTTTTCCACTGGAATATTCAGTGCATGGAGGAAGGCAGCAGGGAGGGGCAGCCAGGGTAAGGGGCCCTTCCTGCCCAGCTTGACTGACAGTGCTGGAAGACTGCCCCGTCACCCCAAGAGGGCTTTGAGGGAGCAGGCATTGATTTCAGGGTGCTCCTTCCAGGATCAAGGACCGCAGGCTGCTGCTGCCAGAGTGGTACAATCACTAAAATGCTGACTCCTTTTTATCCCTGCACGCTGGTCCTGGCCAGAAGTCATCAAGTGTGATGGTAATTTGGTTTGAAAATAAATAATAGATTATGTTAATACAGATAATGAGAAGCAAGCAGTCTTCTTAGAACAGTGGCATATTGAGCAGTTTATCTGAGAATCAAAATGAAGCAGAATTGGTTTAAAAGGAAAACATCCTAAAATCACTATTTCTGGTGTTATTCTGTAAATTATAAATTAAGATAAATAAGACAAAAATTCTATATCACAGTTATATTATTTTGTAATTCTGACAGAGAACTGCATATTATAGCTTTTTTTCTTGAAAAAATCCAGTTGCTAATTCTCATTTCTGAACAGAGAACATATATAATATGAGCCAATATTTAATAAGCACTTTTACTCTGTGCCAATTTCTAAATTCAAATTGCTTCTCATCTATACAAATATTACCTGAAACATCTTCACCGGCCTAGCATGTAGGTACCTCGGTAACATCCATTTTTACAGATAGGGAAACTGAGGCACAGCGTGGTTTAATAATTTGCCTGAGGAGGCATAGCTAGCAGGCCAAGGGGCTGGGGCCAATCCTTCGCTGACCTGATTTCGAGGCAGAACTTGTGTGAAGCTTTTTACAGTCTTTATTTACTCCATTAAGTGAGGACATCTACACATTTTCCTGCAGAAATATTATTGTTTATAATTATAGGATACTGTCCCGAATCACCCTTAGGAGGCCAATATATGGAATGTATTCTATCTTACGTTCCTCAAAGTCAAAGAGTTCTGAATCTAACCGTATCTGGCCCCGAGGGTTCTGGAAAAGGGATTTTGCACCTGTACAATTAATATACCCATTGATCAACTAATAGTTACTTTATCAATCTATTCAAGATGTGAATAATTAATTTAGGAGAACCACAGAGTTAATAGTTTCATATTGCAGGTATCATCATAAAGAAATTAGAGACTCAGATAAGACTCAGCTGGCACGTGTTTTAGGGACAATGACATGGCTCTGTCAGCCGGCTGGAGATGCGGCAGCTGTCCTTGACGCCAACAGCGGCCTAGAGTTCAGTGCACCTCCAGGGTGAATAACTGAGCTAAGCAGACTTGGAAGTGTGGGTCTGTGGTCTACAATTTAATGAATGATGCGAACCTGAGCGAATTCCCCACCACCCCAAGCCCTCACTTTCTTCTCTGTAATACTGTGGTAATGATTTATGGCGCAGGGTTCTTCAGAGGGTCGAATAATAAGCTATCCGGGTCTTTACAGCCTTATTGCCTTGGCAGGCATGCAGGAGACGGAAGCGCTTACTGAGCCCCGTAATTATACTCAGGGACAAAGCAGGCAGGAATGACCAGGTAATGGCCCCATAAATAGCAAACACCTGAAATGTATAAGAAGCATTCCTGCCATGAAATGTAGTTTTTAGTACCTTATCAGATAACAATCCCTGCCATTGTGGGGCTTGCCTTCTGGAAGGGTGGGAGTTGTAGAATGACTTTTAAAAGAGGAAATGAAAATGAATGTTAGAAGATGATCATTGAAAAAAGAAACCGGCCTGAACTAGATCACGGGGGCGCGCAGGCCTGAGGTACAGAGGAAACCGGTAGTAAACGTGGGCTCCTTAAGAGGTGGCGTTTGATCGGCGCAAGGTGGACAGCTGTGGGCTCCGCCAGCTTGGCGGGTGGGCCTGAGGTGGGACAGCAAAACCTGCGGGGAGCTGGACGGAGCTGGACGTCTCCCTGCGAGGGCGTCTTAAAACGCCATGTGGCCCAGGAGTTAGTCTCTTTCTGTAGAGGACCAGAGCGTAAATCTCTTTAAAGTTGCGGCCCGTGTGATCTCTGCGGTAACTCCTCAACTCAGCCCTTGACGCCTGAGAGTCACAATAAATGGGAAGATGAAAGGGCGTGGCTGCATTCCAGCAAAACTTCAGCTTAGGCCCAGCAGGAACGCGAAGGTTTCTCCTGTTTCCTTCTAGGAGTTTTACAGTTTCACCTTCACGTCTGGGCCTAGAGTAGGGCCTGGCAGACGGCAAACGCCTGCCAGTGTCGCCGCCTCTTTCTCCCACTCAGTTGGTGACACACTGACTGGAAGGGGCTCTGCAGGAAAACCTGTCTGAAAGCTCTTCGTCTTGGGCAAACAATTCTGTGCGACCAGCTGCAGGGTCTTCCCATTTGAACATTAGCCTCGCTTCAACGACTCAGCCAGGGCACAAACTGGTGCCAGAGAAGCCTTGTTTTTTCTGTCGTTTACTGGTTCCATCAGCAGGCCAGGACATTTTGTTTTCAAATAGACTTTTTCCTTTTTTCTTTTTCTTCTTTAGGTACCGGGGCCCAGGCACTGATTCCAGGGTCTAGTACGTGGGAAGCAGGTACTCAGCCACTGAACCACCTCGGCTCCCCTGAGTTGTGTTTTGTTTTGTTTTGTTTCCGTTTGTTTTGCTTGTTTTTTGTTTTTGTTTTTTAGGAGGCACTGGAGCGGTACCCAGGACCTCCCACGTGGGAAGCAGGCGCTCAACCACTGAGCCACAGCCGCTCCCTAGCTTTACTTTTTAGACCAGTTTATTTAAGGCTGAGAAGAATTGAGTAGTGCAGAGTTCCCCCACGCCAGCTCCCCTGTGGACATCTCGCAGTGTGTGCACTTGTCACCGCTGCTGGACCGTGTCGATGCGCTAGTGTTAGCTGCAGCCCACCTCAGCCCCGTTTCCTCGGGTTTGCCTACTGCCTTCTCTGCTGCACCACCCCACCCAGCGTACTGCACCGCGTTCAGCTGTCACCTCTGCTTACGCTCTGCTTGGCTGCCGCCGCGTCTCACACTTCACTTGTTTTCGAGGAACTTGACAGTTTTGAGCGCTGCTTTTGCTTGTTTGTTGCATGACACCTACTCCTGGAACTTGCCTGGTACTTTTTCATGATGAGCCTGGGGTAATGGGCTTTGGGGAGGAAGATCACCGAGCTGGCGTTTACCGCGTCAGGCCTCTCCGCTGTCCTCCCTCCGTTTTCTGCTCTTTGGAAGGACGTCGCCGTGCAGGGCCCCCACCTGCGGAGCGGGGATTAAGTCTCAACAGTGCAACTCTGTCTTCTTCAGCTCGTTGCTTCACCGGTTCCTCTCTAAATTCGCGATATTCCAACTCTCAGCCCCAGCCCAGTGACTCTGATTCCGGGGAGGCCAGCAGCCACCAGCCCACTTTGGGAAGCTTTCTCCAGTCGCTTCCTAAGGAGAATCGCCCTGAACTCAGGCCCCTTCACAGGCTCTGAAGCGGTTGTTCCCTGGTTTAAGGTTTTTGTCTTTGTTTCCTGCCAGAATGCGGGGAGCAGCAATCTGCTCAGCATTCAGCCTGCTCGGACCGAGTTGGCAGCCTCCTAGCTCCCATCCGTGCAAACGCAGCCCACTCACAGGGTCCCAGCACGTGTGGGTGACGGCGTGAACCCTACGGAGGCATTTTCAGCGAGTCCCTCGGCTCCTAGAAAGAGCCAAAGCACGGTGGTCACAGTCTCTTCTAAGAAGCTGTCTTAACACAAAGACAAATGAAACGACAAATAAAGACGGTAATTTCTTTAAAGAAGAGTACATACAGCCTGAGGCTGGGAGTCCAGAAAATTGGGTTCCCGATTGCCCTTTCCCTCTAGCTGTGAAAAGCTGGGCAATACACTTCATTTTTGTGCCCCAGTTTCTTCATCTGTAAAATAAGAACAATAATTCCTGCCTTATTTTATTTTGTTTGGGTTTAGGATTAAATGGCATACTGTGTGATGACCTGAGAATTTTTTTTCAAGTTGCCACACAGATATGAAGTTTTTCCTAAAGCAAACTTAATTTCTTTACAATTATACTTTTGCCATCAAAGATTCATCCTTTAATATTTATTATTTTCATTATTTATGTCCCCATCTAGATTAAGGAAACAAGGTTGACAAAACAAATTGCCTCTGATCTCCCAAAAGATAATGAAGGATATATATATATATACACACATACACAAACCCTATGCACTTAAACGCTGAAATAATTTCTGTATATTTGGTATTCATATTAAAGTTATATTTCAGCTGCATAAAATAATTAGTATTTTTTTTTAAATCCATAAACACTGTGACATTTCTGAAAATTTAACACTGGGCCTTTAAAAGTGAAGGCCCAATAGCCATTTCATTCTAGAATCTATAAAGCCTTAAAGGCTTCAGTCCCAAACTCTAGTTTTAGCTTTTGGCTCTTCCACCTACTGGCTAGGTGATTTGGGACAAGTTTCTCAACTTTCAGTTGTCCTATCAGTAAAATGAGAATAGTAACAGGACCTCTATAATAGGATATCTTTGTGAGATTAGAATCAATCAACGTGTAAAAATCATTAGAACAGTGCTATATATTTATATTTACTATTTTTTATTTTTACTAGTTTTAGAGGATTAAGAATCTATTGGAACAATGAAATTAAACTTTAAACCTTAAAAAAAGAGAGAGAGAAAATGTTTGCAAAAACTGGAAGTAATTTGGATTTAATCAAAATGCCAAATTTGAAGTAAAACACCTGTGCCTAGTTCCTGAAGCCTCATAGAGTAAGTACCAGATAGAAAATGGATATTTGATAGACAGGGAGCTGATTGAATTACCAAAGGGCAGCAAGGGACCCCGATCACTTTTGTTTATTAATTATAGGAAAGGCTAAACCTTGAAATTGGAGGGATTTTCCAGTAATGAAAAATTTAGACAACCAGGGACGCGATTCTACATTGTCATTTCAACTGAGACAAAAGCCTCACTTCCAAACAATTATAATATTTTATCCCTTTGAGTAATATTTAAAAATGCAAATCGGTTCTCAGAATCTACATTTTTGAAGACAGAGTTCAAGTGCTGACCCTTTTCCCTTGCCACACGCCGATGCAGACGGAGCACGTGAGGTTGGTGGCGATGGCTTCTCAGACTCCTTCCTCCAGGGCCCTCAGTCCCGGGGCACGCAGACCCAGCCGTGTGTGTGTGAAAATATATATGACTTGTTTCAGTCCTGCATATTGTGCTCACCCCACTCGCCCAAGCGCAGGGGGATAAAGGAATCTGTGCACAGCCTCACAAGGAGGCTCAGGCAGGGGGGGTACAACCCGAATCCCGACTCCATCTCGAGGATCTGTTTTCCCACACGTTATTCTCATGAAATTCTCATTGGCAAATGTGGACAAATCTTCCTGCCACGGCTTTTCTGAAATTCCACGGTTTGGTTGAAAATCTGGTAAGAAGCAAATTAGTTTAATCATAGTAAAGGACCAAAGATTCTGATCCTTTTGTATATATACATATAGTCGTGATACAGATGAGGAGACAATACTCTCCGTCTCAATAATGAAATACATTCTGAACTACACCATCTCCAAGTTTTGACCTAGGAGCCAGTAAAAATGCAGTTTTTTTCGTTCTGCTGTGGCAAGTGTACCACCTTCCTGTGTGTATGTGAGCTGTGTTTCAGTTTGCTATTAAATATTTTAAGGTGGCTTGTGTAAGGAGAATTTATTTTTGAACACAAGGATTCTACTGAACTACTAATTTTGAGATTCATTCATGACAAATCAGTTCTCTGGGACTCAGATAATTATATTCTTCCCTTTGTCTTTCAAATTTCCTTCATGCACTGAGTTTTTTATGCCTTAAAATGAAGGTCTAAATGATCCCAGGCACTCACTGCTAGCCACCATAGCTTTCCTTTAAATATTTGTGTTAGATTGATTTTTGGTTAGACTTTTTTTTTTTTTAATAATTGCAAAGTATGATTTTATTAATGCACTTTAAGACAAGTGGCATTTGTGTGCCACTTTCTTCTGAAAGAAATACTGCCAATTATAAATAATCACAGGAACATTTTCATTAGGCACACACAGTGTGTGTGTGGGGTGGGGAGTTTGTTTCATTAATGTCACACTGCAAATACAAACTCAGCATCTTCAGTTTACAAACAACACTGTTTGACGATATTTCCTTCTCAAATTTTCTTTAAGGCAGTTTTTTTTTTTTTTTTTTTTAGCACTGTATGTGTTACAAACCTGGTGCAGTGTAGTTTTAGCAAAGTTTACTGCTTTAGTTTCTCAGGGACAATAACACATGTGGTCAGGAACAGGCCAAAATTCTCTTTTCTAGCTCCTCTACCTGGCCACCATTTTAAAAACAAATTCTTCATTAATATAATATATATATTACTGTAGCAAAAGCACATTTAAAGCTCCATGTTACAGTCCTTCATGTGAGGGATTTCTAATATGGAATGTCCAATTAGAGAGACTTCCTCACTGGGATGCCAGGGTTCTAGGTCAGAAATGCCGAAGTCCTTCAGTGTAGTGTCAGACATTTCACCTCTGTTCATTCATGCTTTTCATTCAAGGACTTTTAAATTTTACTTTTGGATCATTATTTTTGCATTTTTCATTTATTTCCTTTAACATGGTCTCAGGTAAGGCAGGATGAAACAACCATAAGGGCAAAGACGATAAGCTAGGTGTTGTGACTCATGCATGTTTATCTCCTGTGCCACCCCAGCTCCCCGTCTAACTCATGCATAGGCAGAGGGTCAACGTGATGAGAAGAAACTGCAGGATCAGAACAGCATGGGGACCCCTACAGGGGGTGCTAGTTATAACTCCAGCACCAAAGGTTTGGGGTAGAGAACTTTGATTAGTGGTTCTCTGGTACAAGGGGTGAAAACTTTCCTTTCCAGGGTACCTCTGGAATCTCCCACCTCTACATTTATAATTTCCATGCACCTCCCAGTGCAAAGTCTCCAGTGGGGGAACTGTGTGCACAAATGTTTTAAATGCATCAACGGATCTCTTCAAGGCTTCCTTGCCCAGTGCGTATCCCACTCCTCCACTCAGGCAGCCCTGCTATACGTGGGGCTTAAACCTTCTCCCAAAGTATATGGGTTTTTCAGGATCATATTTTGAAAGAAGCCATCTCAGATTGTCTAGTAGACATATATACCATCATCTGCTTCCATACGCCAATCAGCATCTTCTAAACAATGGTCATAAACATACTGAAAAGCTGTCATTGTTTTCCGGTATAGTTGGCCTCTGCCCTCTTTGGCTTTTAATCCCACAGTTGGGAAGTCTGTATTTTCTTCTGAACTCATAAACAAAACTCAATTACAAGGTTGGGCCCATGGAGCTTTGACGTGTTGGGCCTTTCTCTCTAGATTGTGAGGTCCTGTCATAACCCAGCAAAGCATTTTAACCTTCTGATAGAGCTTCTCAGTGACGTCTGTGTCCTCTCCGTGTTGGTTGGCATCTGTGTCTGTCCTTCTAGGTGACTCTGTCCGTTATCATCTGCATGTCTAGCATGAAGATTATTATGAAGAAAACTAGGCTGAGTATCACCTTGTTCTTCCAACAAAATACTAAATAGCTGAGAACATAAAAAAAAAAATAAAAAAAAATCCGATTGCTGATCCGTATTAAAACATCCAGCCAAGATTTAGAGGCCATTCCCGGAAAGTGTATTTCTGACATCAGCAGCGGCTCCCCGTTGCTCCTCCAGGGGGACGAAGGGAGCCCACTCCGGGCCAGAGGCCGTTCAGTGGCTGCAGAAGGGACTCAGGGCCACTGACCAGGCACCCAGGTCATTGGGGCAGCGGCCCAGAGCGCTTTCCCACCTGCTTGCGCCGTCCCTGCCTAGTCTCTTTGTTACAACAGGTAGTACTTCCAAATTGTATTGGGAAAAAATCCTTTTGTAATATAAAGTATCTTTTCCAGATATTTTATCTTTTTTTATTCATTTGTTTTGTTTTTGTTTATTGAATCTTTAAAAATTAGTGGAAATGGGTAGAACATTTAGATTTTCGTATTACTTTATATTTTCAAGTCACACATGTACTTTGGGTCAAGTTCACTTGTTTATACCAAGACTGACGGAAAGGGGAAAAAAGAGATTTGTTTTATCATAAAGAGGAAACGAAATGCTAATGCCAGTGCTGTCTCATTGCAAGTGTGAGTGCTACCAGGTCTTATTTCAAAGCTTTTCCACGACGCAGCCAAGGGCAAAGCCAAGTACCTGCTGCATGCGGTAAAGAAAGACAAGCCCATGTTCATGCCACGGAAATGCTTATTGCTCGGAGGAAATGCAATTTTGGGAGAAATATTCACTGTGCTGATAAAACGAAAAATCCTTGAACCACCTCCTTTAACTCCCTAACACATTAGTTAGGAAATTCCAGATCATTCTCCCCATACTTATGAAGTATGACCTGTTCAATTTAACACTTACATATACAGAAAGCGCACTTTCACTTGCTAAATATTGGAATAAACTCTGCTGCCAGGTGGCTCTGGGCTCTGGCTTCTAGGTTCTCGGTTCATGTCGCATAAAGGAAGTTAAGGACACGCCATAGGGTAGGCGAGGGAGTAACGAGTTTACTAAGAATCAAGAGAACGAGACGAGCGCACGGCCTGAGACTGGACCACGACGTGCTGCAGAACCAGAAGCACTGGGGCCCCAGGTCAGGCTTTCTAGAGCTTTCCTCTGCCCCTTTCCTAACGTGGGGGCGGGCCCAGCTGTGTGCTGCTCTGACTGGCTGCCCCACCTGCCAGTCCTCAGGGGCCAACGGTGAGGCCTTTTGAGGACACCCAGGGCTTTCCCTTGACCCCTCGGGATCTAGTGGGTCAAACGGGGTCCCATGGCTGGGGTCTCGCAGGGCCTTTCCGGCAGCCTTCTTCTACAGAGATTACCTGGCGGGGTCTCACAGCCGTGTTGTCTGCCGGGTCAGCCGCCTTGCCCTTTCCTATACTAACCTGACTTAATGTGGTATCATTAATTTTTATTTTTAAGAAGAGCAAATGATATGAATGTGTACTTTTGCCTTAGCATAGCACTTGCTAAACTTAATAAAGCCTTACCAATGAACAAATGATCCTTTAGGGTTTTCTTTTCCATTGCCTATAAGACCAAAGAGTGAACTTGGTATTTGTAGGCACTTAGAAAAAAAAATTAGAAAACATGGCTAGGTTAGATTTTTTAAGGAACTGGATAACGTCTTTTTACTAGACAGAAATCATTTGTATCTCTACCAGAAACAAATCTACAAGCTAACATCAAACTTTTCAGAGTTTGATCCCTTGATAAAGGAAAAAGTTATTATATCTTTCTGGAAAATTAATATTCTGGCATGATAATTTATAAACAAGGACTTCCAATTTATATGTCTGCCAGCAGTGAATGAGATGCCTGTTATAAAAATATGTGATTCAGCCAGGAAACAGAGAAAGAGGAAAGTTAAGAAACTTTCCAAAGGCATGTTTCAAAGCCAAGGCCAGAAGGCATCTCAGGGCCGTGCCCCTCACCCTGACCCTCCCCGCCAAGCCGGCGTCCATCTCTGACGTCCTTCCTACAACAGCATCTTCCAACCTCTGTCCTTCCCAAGGGCCCAAGAATAATCCCGCTGCTCTCTGACTACCCAATATATGCCACCAAGAGTTGCAGTTTCTGGGTAATATTTTGACTTTTAACTAAATTTTAATTTAGCTCATCATCATCTATTAAATTTCAATTCATTTTGTGGAAATGTTGTAGCTCACAATTTCTTATTCCTGTCTGACTTAATACATAGAAACTTTAAGCCTAAAATCTTAAACCAAAGGAAAAATGAAATCTCAAACAAACATGTGGGTGGGTTTAGGGAAGCAGGAGTGTGTTGGCAGGAATGTGGGATTGAGGACTAAAAACCATTCCCCATTCCCTTTAAATAACATCATGTAGACCAGATTAGTTTTTTTCCCATCCATGTGTACTAGCTGAAACTATTTTTTTTTCCAAGTCAAGAAATTCAAGAGGACTAAATACTACAAGGATAACTGGTCTAATTTATATATGTTTTGTAATTTTGGCTTTTGATTGTTAATACAATTTACCTATAATCTAGCTGACAGTTGAGCAAGACAAACCCCAGTACTGCTGCAGTGAATTTGAGAACTGCTGATAAAACCACCGCTCCTAAGCCGGTTTTGCTCGCTGTTTCCACACCGTCTTCAGCGAGCGCCCCAGCTTCCTGCGGGCGTGGACCCAGTATCAGTGGAACTTTGCTGAGGCCAGTCCAGTTAGGCGCGGCCAGCACAGACAAGACTTCCTGCTGCTGCTGGAGGCCTTTGTAAGAGAATGAAATTCAGAGAGAGAGAGAGAGAGAGAGAGAG
>JAKSZT010053830.1:27784089-27932419 GCA_026826555.1 Tolypeutes matacus | reverse complement strand
TAGAGATTCCTTTAGTATTTCTTGAAGTGCTGGTTTCTTCTTGACATACTCTCTTAATTGCTGTTTATCTGTGAATATTTTGAACTCTCCATCATTTTTGAATGCCAATTTTGCTGGATAGAGAATTCGTGGCTGGAAGTTTTTTTCTTTTAGTGTTTTGACTATGTCATACCACTGTCTTCTTGCCTCCATGGTTTCAGCTGAGAAATCAGCACTTAATCTTATTGTGCTTCCCTTGTATGTGATGGTTCTCTTTTCTCTTGCTGCCTTGAGTGTTTTCTCTTTGTCTTGAGCATTGGGCAGTTTGACAAGTATATGTCTTGGAGTTGGCTTGTTGGAATTGATACTATTTGGGGTGCGCTGTGCTTCCTGGATCTGCACATCCATCTCTCTCAATAGAGTTGGGAAGTTTTCAGCCATAACTTCCTTCAACACTCCTTCTGTTCCCTTTCCCTTCTCTTCTCCTTCTGGGATGCCCATAATGCATATGTTTGTGCGTCTTGCATTATCGGTTAATTCCCTGAGACCATACTGGATTTTTTCTATCTTTTTCTCTATCTTTTCTACAATCTCTTTGATTTCAACTGTATTGTCTTCCATATCACTAATTCTTTCCTCTGCCTGTTCAATTCTGCTGCCATGTGAGTCCAGCGTCTTTTTCATTTCTTGACTTGTGTCTTTGTTCGCCATCATATCCATTACCTTTTTAGGTGTGTTAGCTATTTCTTCAGTATGTTCTCCCAGTGTCTTCTTTATATCCTTAATCTCTTCCTTCAGTTCTTTAAGTTGGTCCATGATATTTGTTTGGATAGCTTTGATTAGTTGTTCGATGTACTGCATTGCTTCCTGGTTTTTATTTTGTGCACTGGACTGGTCCATGTTTTCCAGTTTCTCAGAGTCATTTGTATTTTTCTGTTGCCCTCTGGTCATCATATTATCTTGATGGGTTTGTTCAGTTGATTAGCTTTTCTCTATGCTGTAGAATTTTATTTAGCTGTTGGTTCTGCGTGTGAGTTAAATTTTCTCTTTGGCAGTTTTTCTTCTTATTTTATTTCCTTGCTTCTTTCTATGTTCCGAATCTCTACCGTTCGGTCCCCGCCGCCGATCCGCGCAGATAGATGTCCCAAGCTTCTCACTCCATGCGTGCACAGCACAGACCCCCGGGCAGGACCCCGTCCACAATCCGCCTCGCAGTGTGCGCCTTCCTACACCAACGCCATCTTGCCGCTCCCCATATTCTTTTTTTTTTTGACCTTTAGCAATGATATAATTCCTTCTTTGCCTTTGCTACAAAAATATTACCATATTACTGTTAACTGTAGTCTATAAGTTACCACATTCTTAACACCTTGTAATAGAGGAAAATTCTTGTATTTGTATTATTATTAACCACAATCCTCATCTACCACCAAAATCACTATATTATGCAGTCCCCAGATTATCCTCTAGCTATTTTCCAATTAACATTAACCTCCCTAAACTACCCCTTTCAGTCACAATCACATTTATAAATCCGCAGTGTTATTCATACTCCTTACAATGTGTTACCATCAACTGTCTTTCCACATATTTATAACAACCTTAGTAAACATTCTATATACATTCAGCTCCCCCTTCTCAACCCACATTCTATCTCCTAGTAACCTGTACTCTAGTCCAACTCTGTAAGTTACCCATCATATTTAGTTCCTATCAGTGAGACCATACTAAAATGTAAGGTGCAAAAGCGTATTTTTGGTGGTTTCTCTAAATTAATGCATCTCAGATGTGCTCTTCTGTCCAGCAGCAATTGAAAAATCATGGGTGGTAATAAAAAATGTAGTGTCCTGGGCTTTATCCAGAATTTATTAAATTAGTATTTCTAGAGATACCTGCAATTTATGATAATCTGAGATTTCAATGAGATCACCGCTTGATATGCATGCCTGTTCAAGTTTAGACCTGCTGTTCCAAATAGATGGTGACATGGGAATGAAAAGTTAGCCACTGAAGCACTATTTATAACACGACAAAATAGATACCACTTACTTGTCCAACAAAAATGACATTGGAATTAACATCACCTAGGAAGTATTTATTCTTTTAAAAATATTTATCATGAGTCTAATCTTGAAGAAACAGGCAAATGGAGATTTGGTATATCCAACAAGGCAATGGCCTCAAATTTTTAAAAAATGGCAATGTCATGAAAAACAGAATCATACTAGTACGCATGACTCTTGCTGTAGAACTGCAAATTATGTTCAGTGGAATGCAATTGATTACTGCTCTATGGATACTGATCAATTTTGCCAGTTGTTGCATCTATTTGTAAATTCATTACAACAATCCTTATTTGACATATTTGAATTCTCATTTGAACTGGTTGTAATATTTTACTTATTCCTTCATTAACTAATAAGTTAAACAATCTCTTCCCTCATGTTTAACTTTATAATTGTATGAAATTTATGATTATTTCCTCTTTTAAAATTTATTTTTGATACATTTCTTATAATAGGCATGCATATTTTTATGCCAATAATGACATTGTTTTTAAACAGAATTAAAATAATGCACAAAATTTTTGAAATTTTAAAGTATGCATATTATCGTTTCCTGTTTTTCTTAACAATAAGTTTTCACTGCGCTCTCTATACACAAACACGCACATACCTGATATCCTGTAATGGGCCAGGCACCACTATGGCAGGAACTGCCTTACTTATTTTGGAGTCCTTACTGCCTGGCACAATGACAACCCGAGTTAGGAGGAACATATTAGTTATCTATGGCTGTGTAAATTACACCAAAGCTTTTTAGCTTAAAATAATAATCTTCTATTATCACACAGTTTCTGTGGCTCAATAATTCAGACAAAGGCATGATGATGACAGCTTGTCTTTGTTCCACAACGTCGAGGGCCCTGGAGGGAAGACTCAAGGACTAGGGAGCCGAAACCGTTGCATATCTGGCTGAGGCTGGAGCATCTGCTTCCAAGTTGCTCACTTTCTGCTCATTTTGCTGGCAGGACGGTGCTGGAAAGTTCCTCTCCACATGTGGACCTCTCGACAGGGCTGACTGATTGATTGTCCCCATGGCAGGGCAGCTGACTTCTCCCAGAGAGAGTGAGTGAGCCGAGAGAGAGAGAGACAAGCGGGAGCTCTCCTCGTGACCTAGCCTTGTAAGGCACAGGGCCCCACGTCCACGATATTCCACTTATCAGACACGAGCCACTAAGTCCAGCCTGTATTCAAAGGGAAGGGCATTAGGCTCCCCCTGGGAAGAAAGGGTATCAAAGAATTTGAGGACATATTTAAAAGCCATTACAAGGAAATGTAGCAAGCAGTTAAGCCTACCAACAAACCCAACTCAGATGGAAAAGAAGCTAGCCTTTGGTTTCATAAAAATCGTTAATTCTTCAATATATTTAGCCTGCCCTTGACTGTTGATATATTACTATTCCACCAGCCCAATCTTCTAAAAGAACTGTTTTCAAAGATGTTAGAAATGTTTATTCAAGTGTTTATTCAAGTGTTTGGAATCAGAAAATGACATAATGGAAGAATTTTAGAAAGTTGACTTGGAATGGGGGGAGGCTGGAGGCGTAGAAGCCAGTTGCAGGGACACTATAATAGTTCAAATAGGAAATGTTTAGTTAAAAATCAACAGATCTGAGTGATTCATTAAAAACTGTAAACACGTTTTAAAATTGAGTTTTGATGTTGAAGACTGGGCTGGAGAGTATAGTCCTCATTCTTGAAGTTTGCTGAGCAGAATTTTGAAAATTTATACCCCAACTAGTTCAAAATTCTTCAGTACAAATAAGTCTGCTGAACTTGGCCAATTGTGGATTGCTGAAGACAAAATGGACTATTGTTTGATTTACTGTGATTGGCTAGAAATAAGCACTTCTTTTAGATAAATTAGGAAAATTATGTTGATATCTGGAAACGAAGTCCAGGTAGCAATATTTGATGATTATCAAGTGAGATACCATTTTAGTTTGCCAAAGGAGTACCAATGCAAAGTACCAGAAATGTGTTGTCTTTTATAAAGGGGATTATTTTGGGTCAAAGCTCACAGTTCCAGGCTGTAAACAGTCCAGCTCAAGCTCACCAAGTCAGCTGCCACGTGGTGAAGCAAGATGGCGGGCGATCTCTGCCTGGTCCCTGCCTTCCCCTCCAGCTGTGCCATCTCCCAGAGCTCAGCTGAGGGCAACCAGGCAGCTTGTCTCTTCTCTCATGCTTGCCTGCTCCGCTTTCTTCCCGATTTCAGCTGCAAGCTATCAGGCATATGACTCATCTCTCCCTGGGCCTCAGTTCTTTGACCCTCTCCTTTCTGTCACAAGGCAGCATAAAATATGGCAGTGCTCTCATTTCCCGTGTGTCCCTGACTTCTATCGGACCCAGCAAGAGGGAGGAGACTCACCCTGAGTCATGCCTTCCTGAGGTAGTCCAGCTGAAAAGAGGTCTTCTACCCACAGGACTGGATCATGGATCAGCCCACAAATGTAATCTTTCTCGTTTGGGGATTCATAAAATAATTTCAAACTGCCACAGTTACCATCTGGTAATTAAATTTCTTTGTCAAAAAACTGAAAACAAAAATTTCTTGGCAGGAAACCCATGTCCACAGAAAGTGTTGAAACGGCCTCAAAATATCTGCTATAACAGCCCTGCTATTTCCTTGCATGGGTGAATGACAGTGGATGGGTTGGTATTTGTAAAGATAAATAATGACCACTCTCTCAAGTATCTTTGATTCTAAATAGAATATGGTCATGTCTAATATCTGAGAGGTCAGGAAGAGGCTCCACATAGAAGGGCAAGTCTTTCTGAGAAGATGTGACTCAACGATTGAAAGGCTGTCTAATCTCTCAGCCCAGCCTCCTGCTTAGTGCCCTCCAGGAAGGAGAACGGCTCAAGCTTGAGAAATGTCCTGGTAGGGGAGCCGTTGCATCATAAAGAAATCTGAAAGTCCTTCCCTTTCAAATCTTGCTGGATAGTAAGCAAACAGTGAGGAATGAAAAAAGCTGAAAGCCTGTGATGAGGTTCAAACAGTCTTGGATGTCTGATTCATCTGTGATAAATGGTAATTAAAAAAAAAAGGCACTTATGTGTGGGATAGTTATGGCATCTGTGATATCAGTGAAATATCACTTAAAAATAAGCAGTTTCTGAAGTATTCTTTTTTGAAAAAGTTCCCAGGGTACTATGAAGTTAGGTTTCTTTTTGTCTCCTTCCATTTTTTCATTTCTGTAAAAGTCCAATTATGGTCAATTTTCTTTAAAAGATTCTGTGTTGATAATATAAATTTAATTGAGGAACTATTGGTGGTAAAAGGTCTCTTTAAATGAGTTTCTTCCTATAGATAGGTCTTTGCACAATTTCTTCTTTTTTTAAATTAGTTTATAAAACTATAATAATTCATTTACATAATTCAAAAACCAGAAAAAATATCCCCCTCGTTCTTTTTTAATGCAAATGCAGCACGGCAAACGCTCTTCTGCATCTGTTTTCCTGTGATGAGGTGTCCTGAGTCCTTCCCTCTGGCTCCCTCCAGAGCATCCTCTTTCTTGGCAAAGCTTCCACCTTTGCCTCTTTATGGACACTCTGTGGATTCTTAACAGAGCCCAACTGATGGGTGCTTGGGTCTAGACAATATTTCTCCTAATAGCCACGAAATAGTTACTTCTGACATTTGACGTTATTTTAATCAGAGATCCCAAGCAAAAGAGACTCAAGTCTGATAATGTCATCAATTTTAAACCCTATGGTGAAACATTCTGAACAGTTTTGTTCAGTAAAACTGTCCTCTCAATTCAAAGTTGTGTCATCTATTCAAGACTGACTTATCCCTTTCGTCCAGCGTGTTACAGTTGCCTTTTGCAGGTTATTGGGGATCAAGACATCCTCGGTTCCTTATAGGATCAAGACAGAATCAAGTGAAAAAGACTTTCCTATATGGAGAAATGTCAAAGGATTTTCAGGATAATTGTTGTCAGGCTAATTAGTCAGAATCTCTGGCTGAAACTATGTGGTTTAATTGAAGGCTTTTTTCTCCTTCTGAAGTAATTCTTTTCATTTGACTGACTCACTGTAGCAGAAGACATGTCAAACATTTTATCAGTTAAGTTTGATTATCTGCTAAGAATAAACTTGGTATACACTTCTCCAGATTTCACAAATTTAAAAAGTTTTTATTCAAAAAGCCTTATATTTTTATTCCAAAGTTAAAATGATATTTATTAGAGAATAAAGTAGGTATGACTCAACTCCCGAGCTCAATTACATGGTTAAAGTTGATTGACAGTTCACTATTAAATGAACATCAAAATAATACCACCAAAATATTACTACAAAGATATGCTTCTTTAAATTGCTGTACATTAAGATGTCTTTGGAAGCATATGTGAAAATGGATGCATATAGAGATCCTATGTAATTTATGGACCTTAAGTATTAACATTTAATTTTTCTATATGGATACTCAAATATGTCAGTATGCATATGTAAAGATATTTTTAGCTTCTTGTATATTAAAGTAAATTTTTAGAGAGATATATTTATGTACACTTATGTTCTTGTGGGGCAGAGATATAAAAAGGTGATGCTAAAAAAGAATATTGCCTCCCACCCCTTGGCTTAAGTAAAATATTTCCACGGTCTCAAGGTGAGCAGTCCAGATCCTCTGCTCCACGTGGTCACTCAGGGATCAAGAATCCTCCATCCTCAGGCTCCACCGTCCCCTCTGCTGTCACGTGAACAGCTAACCTCGGGTTGTCACCACCTCTACCTCGTGGCTGGTGGGAAGGAAAAATGAGCCTGAGGACTGGAGTCACCTGTGATGTTAGTGACGTCCTCTCCTATGCCAATGACAGGTAAGAGCAAGGCAGAGACTCTATCGCTATAGAAGAAAAAGAGAATGAAGTTTGGTTATCATCTTGCAATCTCCACAACTCCTTGCATGTTTTTATATTTTAGGTTGTTACTACTTATATATGTTTTGTTTTTTGTTTTGTTTTTTTACCGGGAGGGCCCAGAGATCAAACCCGGGTCCCTCCATATGGGAGACGGATGCCTAACCATTTGAGCCACATCCATCCCCTGCTACTTATATATGTACACATAAACAATTTATGGACAAATAGAAATTGGCATAGGCCACTGGTTTCTTTCCACAGCCTAATTCTAGAGATGCCAAAGGAATAATGGTGACAGAGGACATCCTATTTTTGTTCCTAACTTTAATCTTGCACATAAGTAAGACATTTGCTGTCGTTTTTTTCTTTTGCCTTTTGCAATATGAAAAAATTCAAACATACAGAAAATTAGCATGAATGATAATCTACCTGTACCTATTAACCAGCTTTGTTAATGATCAATATTCTCTTCTATTTCATCTATTATGCCAAAAGCTTTTTTTTGGAGTATTTTACTAAAAATTTAGACATATCATTTCATCTGTAAATATTTCAATATGTATCACTTAGCGATAAGGAATTTTTTAAGAACACAAGCACATTTATCACATCCAACAAAATTACAATAATTCATACCAAACTATCTTTCCTATCCACCATATTTTTAATCATTTCTTGTTTTTTTTTTCTTTTTTTTTTTCAATTTTTCTTTGTAGCACTCTCATGTACTCATTGTAAAAGAAAAAATGAGTAATTTTCCTGAAAATCTATCTATGAAAAGGGCAAGTAGGGAGAGAGGAGGGATAAAAGTGACTTCACCAAGTCCTCAATGCTTTGAACTGACAACATTCATATATATATAATTAAATTTTCTTTATTTTTAAAGAAACTTTAGATTACTTAAATGTTACATAAAAAATATAAGGGATTCCCATATGCCCCACTCCCTCCCCCTCTCACACTTTCCCACATTAACAACATCCTTCATTAGTGTGGAACATTTGCTACAACTGATGAACACATATTAAAGCATTGCCACTAACCATGGACTACAGTTTACATTATAGTTTACATTCTGTCCCACACAATTTTGTAGGTTATGACAAAATATACAATGGCCTGTATCCATCACTGCAATGTCATGCAGGGCAAATCCAATGTCCTCAAAATGCCCCCATATTACACCTATTCTCTCTCCCATACCTTAGAACCTCTGGTGGCCACTGCTTTTATATCAATGATAAGAGTTCTTCCATTGATAGAATAATAATAAGTCTATAGTAGAATAATAATAAGTTTACTTTAGTCCATTGTTCATTCCCCAGTCTTGAGGATTTGGGGATGGTGACGCCCACTCTGCTTCTAATTGAGAGGGGGCTTAGATCCCATGGGGGCAGATGGATGGAGCTATCTTACTTGCAGGTGCAGACACTCTCTGTTCCTTGGGATGGTCGTTGTCCATCATCATCTCCTTGTTAGTTGTCCTGGGTGAGTCCAGTGAACTGGAGAGTAGGAATTGGCTGCAACTCTGCTGAGATCCAGGGCTCAACTGGCACATGGACAGACCAAAGATTTAAGTCTCTGGGACCTATATTTATCAAGTATAGTGGTGATTATGGGTTCAAATAAAAGGGGCAGAAGAGCCATGTGCAGGGAAATTGTAAATGAGTCTAACTGTGTTATACTGGGGAGCATAAATTCCAAAGTAAGGCCCACTGACAGGGTGCCGAGTTCCTGACCTGGCAGCATTCTTGGAGCTTGCAATACAATTAGTTGTTTTTTTTTTTTTAGATTTTTTTTTTTTTCCCCCCCCCCCCGTTGTTTTTTGAGCTTGCTGTCTGCTCTCTGTGTCCATTTGCTGTGTGTTCTTCTGTGTCTGCTTGTCTTCTCTTTAGGCAGCACTGGGAACTGATCCTGGGACCTTCTGAATGAGAGAGAGGTGCTCAATCTCTTGTGCCACCTCAGCTCCCTGCTGTGCTGTGTCTCTTATTGTCTCTCCCCTGTGTCACTTTTCGTTGCGTCATCCTGCTGTGTCAGGTCTCCACTCGGGCCAGCTCTCCTGCACAGGCCAATATTGCTGCACAGGCCAGCACTCTGCGTGGGCCAGCGTGCCCCGTGGGCCAGCTCACCTTCACCAGGAGGCCCCGGGAATCAAACTCTGGACCTCCTATGTGGTAGACGGGAGCCCAGTCGCTTGAGCCACATCTGCTTCCCTCGTGTTTAATTATTATTTCTTTTTTTTTAGGTACCAGGGCCAGGGATCGGACCTGGGATTTCATAAGTGGGAAGCTGGCACTCAACCACTGAGCCACATTGGCTCCTCTGAGCTGGTTTTTCCATTTGTTTGCTTGTTGTTTTCTTTTTTGTTTCTAGGAGGCACCAGGAACCAAACCTGGTACCACTCATGTGGGAAGCAGGTGCTCAACTGCCTAAGCCACATCTGCTCCCCTGAATTGCATTTAATACTTAATTTGTATTAGATTTGTTTGCCAGCCATGTTATAAACTCCTTGAAGTTAAGAACTATTCGCAATGCCTTATATCACAGTTAGACTCAAGTTCTCAACCATTGTTACCATTTTTCCAAAATGTCTTTGAAATCTCTCATCTTCATTATTCATAATTATGTTTTGATGGCATTCCAGTACATCATAAAATAAAAAGATGAAATCAAGCCTCCATTTATAACTGGAAGAGTTCAGTTTATTTTTATAATTAGGGAAAAAAAGAATCTCTTTTACTTGAGGAAAAAGTTTAACTCTTTTTCTCTCATTCTTAATGAATTAAAGAGGAGGGCAACAAGAAATTCTGGGAAGATCTTTTTCCTTAAAAGAAAAAAATAATGAATATTTCAGAGGTCCTTTACGAGCATCTTCATTCAGAAACCACTATTCATGAGTATATCTATTTATTAGTAGAATGTGTGGTTTGCATTTTTGAATTAAAAATTCAAGGATAGGGAAGCGGCTGTGGCTCAATTGGTGGGGCTCCCGTTTACCATATGGGGGGCCCCGGGTTCAACTCCCAGGGCCTCCTGTGAAGGCGAGCCGGCCCGCATGGCGTGGTGAGCTGACGACCCGCGCGGCGCAGGGAGCTGGCGCAGCAAGATGACCCAACAAAATGGAGACAAACAGACACAGAAAAATGCAAAGCAAATGGACACAGCAAGGAGGGGATAAAAAAATAAATAAATCTTAAAAAAAAAAAAAAATTCAAGGATAACTCTCCTTACTAGATCATAATAGAAGCCAAATAATTAAGAATGATTGTGGCAAGATGGCAGTGGTGAAAAATGGTTTACAAATATTGTTACCAACTCCAGATAGGAAAGAACTGTTTTAGCCAAGGATATTAAATAAAAACATGATTCCAGGAATGGCAATGGCCCAGGAAAATTAGGATTTGGAGAACAGATGTTCTTAAACTCAGTCTTATTTTTTATTCCCTGGGTTTCCTATTAAAAGGAGGAATTATTGTCATATTCCTAGAATTGGATCCAACTTCACTCCCTTTCCCCTCATGTCCAAGCCTTGACTTCTGGATCCAGTCATGGTACAAAGTGGGAGGCAAGGGTAAAATTGGCTTGAATCAAGAAATGCCTCATGAATAATGTAGTCCATGGATGGCTGGATAGACATTTCATTGGGAATGGAGGCCAAGATTTAGGATACACTTTTGGATCAGTTGCCATGGAATTAAGAATAGAGGCCCGTTTTATGAAATGGTAGATAAATATCTTCCTCTCCCTTTCTTTTTTTCTTCTTTATTTTATTATTTTATTATTTTATTTTTTTTCTCCCTTTCTTAATTCTTGTTCCTTTCTCTTAAGACTTGAAATTTCTCCCATGATTTCATTTGTATTGAATTGGTTCACCTCCATATCTCTTTTTTATTCAGAGTATTTTATGTTAAGTTATTTACCGGGAATGTCAGTGAATGATTTCTGCATACTTAGATAATAGGTATAAATACCTATGTCTCAAGGCATCCTGGTAAGAAACTTAGCTTCTAGTACTATTTTACCAAATATTTGCTGAATGATCATGAACAGGTGAGTTATTTTTTACAGGTTAACTCTAAAGACCGTTAGATTTATCATCTGTGAAAAAAAAGGGGATTTGATTAAATTGATCTCTGAAATCCATTCCAGTTCTGAAATCCTAGGAGTCCTTAAAAGCTTCTAACTTTTATTTGGACTCATTTCTACTATATTCTCTGAGTTTGCTGACAGATCAATAGTCAGGAGAGATTAGCGGTTTCATTGTGATCATCTTAAGAACTTCTAAACCATAGAGATTCAGTAGCCACGAGGTTAGCAACTGCTCAGAAATTGAACTGAAGTTTTACTCATTAACAGATTTTCTGCAAGGTCTTGGAAAGCCTTTGTGTACCTAAGATCATACCTAGGGCAATTTGGAAAATCTTCCCATTCATAACATTGCTTGTAAACCTAAAAGCTAATGAAAATCACCAACCTTTTTGATTATAAAACACACGAAGCCTGAGTATGCATTGATCTTCAATTTGCTGTTGAGAGTTTACCGTCATTACAGTGATGTTTGTGGATAGATCTATTTTGTGAATATAAAAATACATTTAATTGCTAAAGCACCGTATTAGTGCCATCAAATTGCCTTTTTACTCTAATAGGTAATGTTCATGACAGAAAGTTTCTAGACCAGAGTAGTTTTATTTTGGCTTTTTTTTTTTTTTTTTTTTTTTTTTTTAAGCGGGCTGTATTATTTGGAATGAGTTAGACCTTGAGGTAGTGTCAATTTTGAAATTCTGCCAGGCATAAAAATGCATTCTGCTCTCCGTTTTCATTTACCTGGCCACTGATTGTGTAGCTTGCCAACCTCGATTCTGCCATTTTTGGCTGAGAGAAGTGGATTTTCATCCACATACAGGGTATAAGCCATATTTATTTCCAAACAGAGCCAACAATTAATTGTTTTTTGAAAGTGGGTAGTACATGCAGGAACATGATACAAATTTGAAAGACACAGAATGGTTTACAATGAAAAAAAAACAACAACAATGCTTCCCTCTCACACCAATCCCTAGCCACCGAGTCTCCCACCAGTTCCATTTAACTTCCGTAAAGTGACATCAGTTTACAGTCCTTTACTGCTTAGTAACTTTTGGGGGAATCATAACTGGAAAATGTTGCATCATTTTTTTAATCCCGTTTTGTTTTCCTAGGTAGGTCATATTCTCTGTTTCTATGACATTTTAAAATTTAAGACAGCTTATATCTCATTTTATATGTAAAAATCAAGGTGCTGTTTGTTCTTTTGATAATCTCTCTTCTCACTAGTTTAGGAAGTGAACTGAGTTTCAGAACTGAAAGTAAATATATTCTTTTTTTTCTTCTTCTCAGATACAGTTTTTTCTTGCATTTAAATAATCTTTTTATTTTGGAATAGAATTAGATTTACTAAATCTAAAAGATAAGTTGCAAAGATAGTGCAGAGAGTTGGCATGTGAACAAATGGGCTATTGTATGAGAGGATGAGAGAATGGGGGAGGCAAATGGAGGTTCCTTCAACATAGATGGCCGGGAAACTGATTGCGGGAGGTCCCAGGTTCAGTTCCCAGTGCTCCTGGAGAAGACGAGCAAGACAGTGAGCTGCTGTGATGGGCAGGTGCAGCGAGCAGACACAAGATGACGCAACAAGGAGACACAAAGAGGAAAGACAACGAGAGACACAACAAAGCAGGGAGCTGAAGTGGCTCAGGTGATTGAGTGCCTCCCTCACACATGGGGGCTCCCGGGTTTGGTTACCGGTGCCTCCTAAAGAGAAGACAAGGACACAGAAAGCAGACAGTGAGCACACAGCAAGTGCAAGCAACGGGGGCGGGGATAAATAAATAAATTAAATAAATCTAAAAAACAAAAAGGCAATAGATGGCCAACACCCAGACAGGCGCATGAGACACCTGGTAAATCAGCCCCTGCCAGGCTGCTGACTGACCACAAAACCCAGGAGTGAGCCGGCCGGCGACAGCAGATAAAGTACCCTGCTCAGCTCAGCCCAAACTGGTGATCCCCAGATTCATGAGCTGAAGGAACGATGGCTGCTTTAGAAAGTTTTATTACGAAGCAAAAGATAACTGATACAGTCAGATATGTATCTAGGATGGTGACAGGAACACAGTCAGTAGCCCAGGTATCAGATAACGTGCTTTTGTTTTTCTTTAAGAGAGAGTTTAGGCTGCACTATGAGCAATGGTATTCCTAAGATCCCATGTTTCCAAAAACCTCTTCCCTGGCCACTTACAGAATGCCGGCTAGTAATTTTCATAGTCCATCGATTATCCCAGTTACATAGTTTCTTATCATTGAACAATTTTATGTATGTAGGCTCTGGACAGGAAGTTTCACACTCTATTTTTTCCTCTATTTTATTTTTATTTGTTTTAGGAGGCACTGGGCACTGACCCTGGGACCTCCTACACGGGGAAGCAGGCGCTTAGCCGCTGAGCTACACTCCTCCCCAAGCTCTTTCAGACTCTAAAATTCTGTGGTGAAATTGTTACGGTTGCTTTCCTATAAAGATAAAATATATTTCTCTGACTTCAATCTAGAGGACCTTGGAAGTATCAAAGCTGGTCACTGCAATGAGAACAAGGAAATGCTGTGATTTTTTTCTGCAACAGTGAGGCCGACTCATCCCGCAAACCCGAGATTGTTCTGATGAAGGCTGAGCTGCGGTGGACATCTGTAACTCTGCTGTGAATTTGAAACTATTTCAAAATAAAAATGTTTAAAGATTCAACAAGAAGAACACTGTGTAGGCGGTAACTATACCATTCAGTAAACATCGCTGGGTGCCCGTGCTGGGGACGTCAGGCTCGTCTCCCAGGCCTCTACCCGCTACTGCCTCTTCTATCGCGCGACGCTGTTCCAGGCTTTTTTCATTCCACAACCCTGGGGAGACGTGAAGCCTCGTGAAAAGCCTGGCTTTATTTATTTATTTTATTTACATATATTTTTTACTTTATTTTGTACATTTAATAATTGAAAATATAAACAATTAAAAACTAAAAAGTAAACACAGATGAATAAATATATACATTTCTCAATTAAATGTAATGGATACATGTAAATTTTTATTTTTGAATCAAACAATATATTACACAATATATTTGGTTCATAGTAACGCATTCATACAGTATTTGTCCTTTTGTGTCTGGCTTGCTTCACTCAACATAATGTCCTCCAGGTTCATCCATGTTGCCATATGCTTTACGACTTCATTTCTTCTTACAGCTGCATAATATTCCATCGTGTGAATAGACCACAGCTTGTTTATCCATTCAACTGTTGATGGACACCTGGGTTGTTTCCAGCTTTTGGCAATGGTGAATAATGTGGCTGTGAACATCGGTGTGCAGATGTCTGTTCGTGTCACTGCTCTCAGTTCTTCTGGGTATATACCCAGTAGTGGTATTGCAGGGTCACGTGGCAAGTCTATATTCAACTTCTTTAGGAACTGCCAAACAGTCCTCCACAGTGGCTGTACCATCCTGCATTCCCACCAACAGTGAAGAAGTGTTCCTGTCTCTCCACATCCTCTCCAACACTTGTAGTTCTCTGTCTTTTTAATAGTAAAGCCCGACTTTAAATCCAGAAACTGGGAACGAGCAGCCCAGCTGCTCATCAACACAGGAACTCCGAGGGCAGGGCCCCCTCTCCCCTGGGAATAAGCACCCCAGTCTGCATCCATGCGTCTTTCCTGGCCCACCCTGAGCGCGGCATGGAGAGCTGCCCTCTACCCATCCCCACCAAGCAGTATTTGCCACCAGCCCGATGGGGTCCCTTCCCCTGCTCTTCGGGACCCTTTGTGCTGTGTGAGTACTACAGGGGTCATTTGCTGGAAGTTTCTGCTGTGCCTGAGCCTGTGTTCCCACAAGGCATAGGAAGCGACTCGCTCCCCACGCAGGGGGTCGCTGCGGCAGCACGGGGCACGGGTCTGAGGCACCTGGAGATGAACTGCGGGCTCAGAATACAAGCTGCGTCTGTCTCTCAGGGCTATCGTGACAAATGACCACAGACCAGAGGCTGGAACTCAGCAGTCCAGCCGTGCAGGCCGTGCCGCCTCCAAAGGCTCGGGAAGGACCCTCCCTGGCCTCTTCTGGTGCTCACAGCGCCGTGGAGTGCCTGCTCGCAGCTGCATGGCCCCGAGCTGCCTGCCTTCAGGTGGCCTTCCTCCTGTGTGTCCTCTTCCCACAGGGACCCGCTCAGATTGGACGTTTCCCCAGCCTCAAACCTCACGTCCAAATCAAGCTGCCATAAGGTGACGTCCTCTTCCTGAAGGCTGGCTGCTGGTCACCCGCGGTCCTGGCTGTGCCGTCCCCCCAATGCACCCAGCGGCTGTGGGGACCCAGGCGCCCTGTCCTCAGCTGGCGGCCGCCTGTGTGACCGAGACATGACACGTCTCTGCAGCGGGCTCTGCAGTGAGCCCCCTCACTCTCGAGCCCAATGCTGGGTGTGCACAGACTCGCCATCCTCGGCGCCGCAGGCCCTCCTTGGGCCATCGCTCCTGCAAAGTGGACAGTGCGGAGTGCCTGCTGGGATGGCGGAATGCGGTCCCTTGACAAGGTGAGCCTAACATTTAAAAAGGAGCCCCTAATAAATAGTGTTAGAAATATTAGCTGTAAAGATTTTATGCCCACCAAAAAGAGGAAATAAGTTAATTTCTCAAATACATATAGAATATTTTTAAAAACGGGCCATATACTAGGGATAAAGAAAGCCTCAATATATTTCAAAGATCACTATCATCAGACTATGGATCTATGATAAAGAAATAAATTTAAAATCATTAACAGATGGCAGCTTAAAAGCATGTCTAGAAAATTAGCAACATAAAAACACCTGAGCAAGGTGCCGGGGTGGGTGATGGGATAGGGAGCGGGAGCTGGTGCTTGATGGAGACACTTTCTGTCTGAGGTGATGGGAAAATTCTGGCAACGGATGGGGGTGACGGCAGCACGACACCGAAGCAGTTGCCACCACTGAATTGTGCACTTGTACGTGGGAAATGCTATGTGGTACATACCTCACCGCAATTTAAAAAGAGAAAAAAGAAAGAAAAGGGCACCTGAGCTAGATGAGGATCGTTTTGAAGACCTTACAATTGAACAATGAAAACATCTCATGTTAATATTTGTGGAGCACAGCTAAAGCAGTATGTAGAGGGGAATATTTAACTTTATATTACCAAAGCATTAGAAAGATTGATAACAAATAAGTCAAGGATTTGACCCAGAATTAATTTGTTGCTTATTCTGAGGTATGGTTCAGACAGCGACGACGGGATAAATGCTTTATTCTTGTCCCTTATTTACTAGATTTTAGAATACTACATTGAAGAAACACTAACAAATCCGTCTATGAATGGTGGTATATGTGGAAGTTTCTATTTTTATTTTCCTTTTATAGAAGAAATGTTTTAAATGGGAAAAAAATCTAACTTTATAATCAGAAAAAAATTTCCATTTCAAAAAGCTATCAGGTAATAAAGATAAATTTGCAAATTAGTAAAATTCCTCTGATTTTCTGAAATATTGCATCTTTTGTATATATGCGAAAAAACGTTTAAGATGGCTCATGAAATCTGAAACTGAGGTCGTTTCTGGAAGTTTTCTATGAAAGAGTCCCATAGCTAAATTTCAGATGTCTGTTTTATGTCATTTTAAAAAGAGAGCACCTCTTGTCCTAGGGCACTGGTCCAACACTCCTCAGAGGAATGGACATCACTGCCTGAATCACCAATGCCTTTTTCTACAGAACCTGGATTTCCTGTCCACTCACAGGCAACCCTGACAACACTCAGAGGTTATAAAACCTGACATGTCACAGCTGGAGGTGAAAAAAGCTCTAGGACTGAAACATATCAAGAGGAATGAGAAATGAAGGGCGAATACAATTACATTCATTTAATTTACAGCTAAGTTATAATAGGTCCAATCAGGAAAAAATTCAAAGTAGAAACATTTTAAAAGTCTGAAAAGTTTAATTGTAACAATTAACAGCATCGTAATCTTGACTTGTGTCACGTTAAAGAATATGTTTTGTTAATGACACATTAAATTTAATAAGTGAATGAAGGAGCTTTAACATTTTGGAAAATATGTTGGGGAAGTTGTTTTTCACTTTTAATTTCAAACCCAGGCTTCAGTTTCCAGCGTTTTCTTTCATTTTTATTTTACTTTATTTTCTGGAGGATGGAGGGGAGAAAGGAAGGGGGGTTGCTTGTTTGAGTCATTTTCCTTCTCCAGACTGGGCTGATGGAAATTGACGAGCACAGTCAATTGATCTTTCTTTCCTTCAAAAGCCCTTCCTCCGATATCTTGCAGAGCCTAAATAATTTAGCCACAAACACATACTAAAATGTGTCTGATTCTCAAAGGAATTTGATTTGAAGGAAGTGTAAGGGAGGCAGACGAGCCCTTAATTACTCCCCCAATGCTTTATTTTGAAAATGTCCAAACCTGCAGAAAGTTGTTAGAATAGTGCAATGAATACACATAAACCTGCTATACAAATTCACGACTTGTTGCCATTTTGCTCTGTTTGCAGCCTCTCTTTCTCTTTCCCTCCGTCCGCAGGCACACACACACACATACTGACACCTGGTGTGCCCACACACAGCCTCTCACACCTGCACACACCCATACTACATGTATGTAACCACACTTTTAGCAGGTGTGGAGAAAGGCTTAGCTGCAGGCATCAAGACATTTCCCCCTAAATACCTCAGGGGCATTTTCTATGTAACAGCTCTACAATTTTCACATTCAGGAAAAGTGAATATTGATAAATTTACCTAATACATGATCATATTCAAACTTTCCCATTTGACCCAATATAGCTAGGTTTTCTTATTGCTGTTGTTTTCCTCCAACCCAAATTTTTTTTTTTTTTTAAAGATTTTATTTATTTATTCATTCATTTATCCCCCCCCTTGCTGCTTGTGCTCGCTGGGTCAGCTAACCACGCCGTGCGGGCGGGCTTGCCTTCACCAGGAGGCCCCGGGAACCGAACCCGGGGCCTCCCATATGGTAAACGGGAGCCCCACTGATTGAGCCACAGCCGCTTCCCTCCAACCCAAAATTTAACCAAAGAATATACATTGTATTTAGTTGCCAAGTCTTTAACCTCTTTTAATCCAGGATACTTAGTCTACTTTTTAAAAAGATTTATTTACCCCCCCATCTTTATTTGTGCTCACTGTCTGCTCTCAGTGTCCATTTGCTGTGTGCTCATCTTCTCTTCTGGAGGCACCGGGAACTGAACCTGGGACCTCCCATGTGGGGGAGAGGTGCTCAATCCCTGAGCCACCTCAGCTCCCTGCTTTGTTGTGTCTCTCATTGCCTTTCCTCTTTGTGTCTCCTTGTTGCGTCATCTTGCTATGCCTGACCGCTGTGCTAGCTCTCCTTCTCCAGGAGGAACCAGGAACTGAACCCGGGACCTCCCATGTGGTAGGCGGAAGACCTATCACCTGAGCCACATCTGCTTCCCTCGTCTTCTCTTTAGGAGGCCCTGGGAACTGAACCTGGGACCTCCCATGTGGGAGAGAGGCGCTCAATCTTCGGAGCCACCTCAGCTTCCTGCTTTGTTGTGTGTCTCATTGCCTTTCCTCTTTGTGTCTCCTTGTTGCGTCATCTTGTGTCAGCTTGCTGCGCCTCCCTGTTGTGCCAGCTCACTGTCTTACTTGTCTTCTCCAGGAGGCACCAGAAACCCAACCCAGGACCTCCCATGTGGTAGGCAGGAGCTCAATCGCTTAAGACACATTCATTCCTCCGTCTATTTTTCTGTTTCTTTTTTAAAATGACATTAACATTTTTAAAGAGTAGTTGCTTTGCAGAATTTCCTTCCATTTGAATTTGTCTGATAGTTACATCATTTTTAGTTTCAGGTTAAATATTTCTGGCAGAAAAACCTTATAAGGACTCCTGTATCTTTCTCAGAAAACATATAATATCAGTTTGTCCCATATTGGGGATGCTAAATTTTACTATTTGGTTAAAATAGTAAAATTTAGATTTCAGATTTCACCATTAGAAAGCTACTCTTTTATCTTGTAATTAAGAAGCTATCTTGAGGATGGCAGCTTGATACTGTGTGATTTTGTGTTCCCCAAGAAGCCTTCAATCCATGGTTTTAGCACTCATTAATGATTCTTGCCAGAGTCAATTATCAAGGCGGTAGTTGGAAAATGAGGATTTTAAAAAATTATTAGTTGGAATTTTTCTTCAAAGAAGAGCTTTCCCTCCCACGTTCCCTCATTCTTTTTATTTTTTCTGGCACTATGGATTCATGGATTTTTGAATTCAATTTTTCCAATACACTCCTGTCATCATTCATGAGGATGCTGAAATTGAGCGAATTTCACAAGCAGGAGGGCTTTCGAGTTGGCTCAGCGTCCTTGGGGCATGTCTCCACTAGCTTTCGAGCACTTCTTTGTTTTCTGGCACAAGAGGTTTGTTAAGACCAAAATACAACTTAGAGCAAGATTTCTATTTTGTTGTTAGGATTCTTAAATATATTATAATCTAGAAATTAGCACCTCTTGGTTTTAAAATCATATTGGCATATTGAAGAGACTAGTCCAGTTGCTACAAAATTCCGTCTTCTAGATTTGTCTGATTGTCTCCCCGTGGTGTTATTTAATTTCCTTTATGTATTTCCTCTTATCTGCAAGTGAGAACCAAGAGTTTCATCAGATACAGGGCAAGTATTTTTGGCAGAAATACTTCATAGATAATACCATAATTTTTATTGTATTACATTAGGAGGCTTATAATATTTAGCTGTCCTGCCACTAAATTTAATGATTACTACACCATTAAATTGAGATACAGTTTCATCATATGTGTATGCAATAAAATGTTTTTACCACGTTCATGAAACTCATGTTCATGTTTCATTCAAGTGGGCTATAGCATTACCTAATGACTGTGAATGAGCTTTTACTGACTCCGGTAACAATTGTTAATCACTTCTTGAGAACACAGCCTTAAATATCAGGAAAATTCCAAGTGAGAATGGAATGTCAATACCTTCTCGAAATCAGATGCTAAAAATTTGGCCTTTTCCTTTCACCTTGCCAATGCCGTATTTAAAATGTCTTACAGATACTTGTCAAATTCTGTTATATTTTATATAATTTATTAGGATATTCAAGACAGCAATATTTACAGTCACAAAAAAATAGGAAAATGTCGGGTTCAGGAGGAGAGAACTTGCTAAACCTAATGGGGAACATTCACTTGCTGCATACTGTGAGGCCATTAAAGACCAGTACACAGATCTGTGTAAAGATGCAGATGATGGTCAGGCTTTATGTGGTGAGGAGGTAAGTCTCAGACGGCCATCTATAGTGCAATTCCACTTATGTTTAAGAATAGAATAACTGATTAAATGTTCAGAGAATGTCTGGAAGCATACCCTAAAAACTTTTATATGAAAGTGTAAGAAAATAACTTTGTCAGAGTTAGACAGGGATTTCTCTGTAAAAAGTATTCATTTTGAACAAAGATTCGTTCCGATTAAAGCCTGCTTTTGACACTCCACGTTATTTGGATTACTTTTCAAATACATATTGCATGACTCTGTGTCAAACACTCTTCAAAATTTCAGGAACAAGGGGCAGCTTTTGCAGAATTCGGTGTTACTTATTCACTGAAGGAGAGACAACAGGCCGTCAGGTGGGTTAGCCCTAAGTGCCCTCCCACCAATCCAACTGACCCCTGGTGCGACAGCACAGCTGAAGATTAACCAAAGTGACCGGGCCTTGTTACGGAAAAACTACAGCCCTGACATCAGAAGACTTCATGGATGTGAAAGCCTGGGGGCCACAAGGACAGACACAGCGACAGCCATCAGAACAACTCCTGGGGACAATTCACCTGATCGACAGAAAGAAAGTAACAGGCAGCCGACAACAAAGCAAATCGCGCTTCTTTAGAGGAACGGCTTATATTAATAACCCCAGCATTACCCAAAACGAAATCAATCAAGTCAACAGCCCCCCACTGGACGAAGCTCCCTGTCTCCAGCCCCCCCAAAGCAAAGCATCTGGAGAGAACCCTTCTTGCACACACTTTTAAAATTGGTTCATTCTGCTTTGGAGATTCCTTAATTTAAGATCAGATACAGACAGACAGTTGCTGAACTTCAGAAGAACACTCTTTCCTGCCAGTGTATTCTTGTAGACGCCATGTTCTGTCTCCCACAGGGGTTTCCTGCAGTGGTTTGTGCCCTTCTCTTTGGGAAATGCTTACTGGGCCATGAACACCTCCAACAGAAAGCGGCACTCACAGGGGACCCTGCTTCTGTTGACAGCTCCTGGTTTTCCTATTGGACTGACTTTACCTTTGAAGAAAGTGAGCTTTGCTTGTTTCATTTTGGTTTTGGTCATCTACCCCTAATAAACTTAAGGCTCTGTCTCTCAGACAGAAAGAGAACATTCACTAGGGAAGAAAACCCAGGGCCGCCATCTTCTTGTTCACCATCTGCTGCCTAGAGTTGGCAGGAGACAGCACCGCGCCTCCTGCAGCTTCCCAACGAGGTTCTCCTGTTTCCCTTCTTTCCCACTCAGACTTCACCAGGAAATTGGAAAGTCATCCATCTGTATTCATGTAGCTTCTCCATGGTTTAATTTAATAGAATTCACTTTCCATCCAATGAAATTTTAACCCCGAAACAAATACATCTCTACTTCAATTAAAGGGAGGCGAATATGTGGATAATCTTCTTATCTCTGTGGGCTATTCCGTTGCATTCCATCATAAGGAAACTAGTCCTTTGGGGTATACACAGAAATTATAATGGAGCAATTAGTCAATGCAACTCAATTAAAAGGAATTTAATTCATTCAACTGAGCAAGGAGAACAATTACGGTAACTTCAGCCCCAGTGCATGCTGTACCGACTATTTACCTAGCAAATGCAAGCCTCCTGCAGTAGCAGATGGCACATTCAAGCTAAGCAAACGATGGGCAAGAAATGTGTGAGACAAACATGCCAAGGTCATATCTATTTTGACCTCATAATAATCTATATTTCTACTTTTCTCACTTGCTTACCTCCCTGTACTTCACTAACTCCTAACCAAATGCCTCCCAGTCTCAGAACAATTCCAAAATTTCCCTCTCTAAAGCAAACACCCGAGGTGTCACCACTAATGGCCAGTTTCCCCACTTCATCCCGCACAATCAGACCCCTTTACTGCAATATCGTCATAAAATCCATCTCCCTGGTTTCTCTGTTTCTCAATTCCTGGTTTTCACTTCTTGATCGAGGGCTTGCCAACTCTCTTTCAACCAGATGAGACTGGTCGAGGCAGAGGTGTTTCAGCTTTACCATTCTCTCAGGCATTTCTTTCTGCCAAGATGATAATGTTCTTACTGCACTCCTCCAGTAGAGAAAGTCACTTCTCTTTTCCCCTATGATCTTTTCTCTGTACCAGGGTTGAGGCAAATTACTCAGGTTCTTTATTAACATTACCTGAAAAGAAAGGATGAGAGGCTGGGAGTCCTTCTGGAAATTTTCTTCAGTAGACATCTGGGAAGCCTCTGGAGTCAAGGCAGGGTTAAGTTTCTGTGTTGGGTCCATGGAGGTCTCCCTAACTTTCTTTTAAAAAACATATCAATACTATTGTTACATATTAAGCAAGCACACAATTCATCCAAAGTGTACAATCAATGGTATTTGGTATAATCACATAGTTATGCATTCATCACTTCAATTACTATTAGAGCATTTTCATTATTTCAATAATAAAAATAAAAAACAGACAAATGAACGAGAAAATTCTTCACCTCTCAATCTCTCTATTCTTCCCCTGCTGTACATAGCTGCTATTTCTGGCTATTCTTGCACACTTTTGTTTATTTATTAAGCAGTTTTATTAAGCAGTTTCCCTAACTTTTAAATTTAACCTTAGGGTTGGTTTCATAATTTTTAAAAGTTTACAATAAAAATAATTTGAATCTCATCATTTTACTTGCACTTAAAATTGATGTGAAAGAGAGCAGAGGTGGCTCAAGCAGTTGAGCACCTGCTTCCCACATGGGATGTCCAGGGTTTGGTTCCCAGTGCCTCCTAAAGAAGACAAACAAGCAATGAGAAGACAAAGAGAAAATAAAAAACAACAAGGAGACCAACAAGCAGACAGCAAGCAAAAACAAATGAGCGGGGAGTGGATGTGTCTCAAGCAATTGAGCACCCGCCTCCCACACAGGAGGCCCCGGGTTCTGTTCCTGGTGCCTCCTAAAGAAAAAACAAACAGACAGTGGGCACAAACAATGAACACAAACAACAAGCAAACAGATGAGGGTGCCATCTTGCTGGGGGGAATTGATGTGAAAAGAAGAGTCAAGTTTTAATTCTTGTGTTTTATTGTAAAAACGAAAACATTTGTGGATTTAAAAAAGAACAAGAACTTTATGTTATTTATATACAGAGAAGAAATAACAATTTCTATTTATTTTCACTATATTACATTAATCGTACTTGTCCTAGCAGCTTTATAATTTTTTTTATAACATGTTCATTTGCAAAGTAAACCCCATGAGAGGAGGTGCTTAATCTCGGGCACCTAAAACAGTGCCAAGCACTGTTTATAAAACTCAACGGTTTCAAAAAAGGATAAAGTAAATTTCACTCCTCTCTCTCCAAATAGCCAGTTTCTATCCCCAGAGGCAATCACCACATCACCAGTGTCTTTTGTACTTTTCAGCGATGTTCTATGCACACCTAGGCACAGCTATGTGAGTGTGAGTGTGAGTGTGTGTGTGTGTGCGCGCACACACTAGCCTTTCTCCCCTCAAATGGGACCTTCCCATGCACATTTTCTGTGCCTTACCTTTTACTTCTGCTATATTTTGGAAATCATTTCATATTAATTTTTGGAAAACTCTCTCTTTATAAAATGGCATAGAATTCCTTGTGAGAATATGCCTCAGTTTCTTTGACCACTCTGTTATTCACGGTATTTAGGTTTCTAGGATTTGTGATTTTAAACAATGTTCAACAAATGCCCTTGCATGGATGCCATTGTGCATATGTGCTAGCAACTGGAATTGCTGGATCAAAGCATGAATGCATTTAAAAGTTTAATGGATTTGGCAATTTTCCTCCATATTTTTCCGATTTATACTTCCATCAACAATGTATAAGAGCACTATTTTCCTTCATGCTGGCCAACACATTGTTATTAAATTTTGAGATCATTACATCCCACAGATGAAAAATGATATTGCATTGTAACTTTAACATTCTTTTCTTAACTAGAAATGAAGTAAAACATATTTATTAATTATTCTCACATTTTAACTACATTCATATTTTCATTTCTATGAATTGTCAGGAACTGTTATTATACTACTAACTTATTTTCACTGTTATTTTCTTCTCTACAGTAATTTCAGTCGTTATAGTGTCCCCACTTTCCCACCTCACTTGTTTTGCAAGTGCAACTCTCTCTTTCTGAAATGTCTTCCTTCAGAACTTCTGAAATTGGAATCTTAACTCCATAAGCACAGAATATTTGGAAGAGGGAGAACCAAGTAACGGATTGTTTCCAGGTAAAGTGGAAGGTGAGTGGAAGATGTATGTTTCATGGCAATACCCTTTGTACTTCTGAATTTTGTACCATGTTTACATAAAATACAACCAAACACAATGTAAAAACACACATTAACAAATCACATCTATATCGTCCAAGATATAGCTTGAATGTAATTTTCATCTGAGAGTTATTTATCTTTACTATTATTAATAATCATGAAAAGTAACTACATATACATAATATACATTCAAAAGTATATTTTGTATAGTTTGTCAACTTCTTGATGGGGAATCTGTGTGTAAGTATTCTTTGAATTCTACCAACATGACTTGCACATTCCTTAATCAATGTGAGTACTCAAAAACTGTTTAATTCATGTAGCAAACATTTACTGAGCCGCTGTTCTCAGGAAGTATCTTGGCGGTCACTGGCAACAGAATTTGAGTCACAATCCTTGCCATTAGAGATCTCAGATAATGATGTGGATAAATGTGGATAAATAATTCTAACAGGTGCAATAGAGAGGCATGCAAAGAAGGGAAATGATGTGCATTGAGTATCAACTTCAGCATTACCAGGGAGGGAGCTGAAGTAGCGCCATCTCACCATGACTGCTGGTGATCACCAGAAACATTGTTATTAGATAACTATTTATTGCATGAAATACATTACAGGCTGCTAACAAATTTGTGGGTATTAATTAAGGTTAAAGTAGGCACTTAACTTAAAAAGCCAGTTTCTGTAAAGGGAACTATTAGCTGAGTTACGGTAGAGAACAGTTTAGCTATGACACAGCTATCTAACATGAGTGACGCTTTCATAAGGCGGGCTCAAGCTGGGCAAATGCAGATCTAAGTCACCTGTCAACCAGGTCCATGCTGCGTTGGCAACAATAGCTTTAATTAAATATCACAAAAGCTACCGTTTTTTGAGGGCTTGTTTTCTATCAAGCATTGTGTTATATCCTTCATGGGATCTCATCTAGTAGCCACAATATCGCAAGGAAATAAATATTTTCATAAGGAAGCAGAAGCTGAGGGATGCTAATTAAATGATGCACGTGACTAGCAGGTTCAGCCTTTAAATGCTGTGCCATTGTCCTACTAGGTGTCGAGTACTGGTGAAATGACAGCTGTGGTTTCTGACCTCATAGACGTTTGTATTCAAGAAGAGAAAAATAATCAGAGGAATAGATGCCATTTATGAGAGACGCTATGAAGGGGCGCTGTGAGCAGTCACGGGGTGAGGAGGCAGCCCACATGAGGGTCCCTGCAGGAGGTGATGTTGGACTGTGCTCTGGCCCTTTCACAGAGGACGTTCCAGGTGGTGAGTGCCAAGGACACGGGAGAGAGACGCACGTCCACAAACGGGGCATTGTCGATTTCCCCACAGCCCCGCCAGGGGATGGTTGTCAACATTTTGAATTTTTGCCAATGTCATGGATAAGAAACGGTACATTTAATTTCTATTTCCCTTATTCAGGGAATATTTCATTTCTATTTCCCTTATAAATACCATTATCGTTTCCTAAACTTAAGAACTATTTGCATTTCTTCTTCAGAAAACTACCTGTTTATACTCTTTGTATATTACACTGTTTATTTCTTATTGTTTTGAAGAAGCTCTTTACAGATTAAGTAAATTAGTCTTTTGTTTATGATGTGGGGTATAACAGTATTCTAATTTACAGTTTGAATTTTTTTCTTTTTTTTAATTAGACAAGTTGTAGGTTTACAGAAAAGTCATGCAGAAAATACAAAGTTTCCATATACCACCCTATTTTTACTGCCTTGCTTTAGTGTGATACATTTGTTACAATTCATGAAAGAGCATTTTTATAATTGTACTATTAACAATATTCCATCATTTGCAGTAGAGTTTACTGCATTATACAGTTCTGTGTGTGTGTTTTTAAATTTTTATTCTAGTAACATATATTCAACCTAAAATTTTCCCTTTAAACCACATTCAAATACACAATTCAAAGCTGTGAGTTACATGCACAATGTTGTACTACCATCACACAACAAATTCACAGAGTCAGGAACTCGAATACAGAACACAGGTTACCAGGGGCCACGTGGAGGTAAGGAATGGGGAAGTAATGATTAATTGGTGCAGAGTTTCTGTTTGGGGTATGGAAGAGCTTTGGTGATGGATGGTGGTGACGGTGGTGAACATAATTAACCACTAACTTAGATATAAGAATGTGGTTAAAAGGGGGCATTTTTAGGTTGTATTTATGTTACTAAAATAAAATTTAAAAAAACAACAAAACAGAGAATTCCAACGTACCCCAGTCCAAACCCCCAGCTACCCAGATCCACCAATTTTAAGTTTTTGCCAAAAGACAGTTTTTAAAAATCATAGGCTGTTTTGATTTGTATTCTATGCATTATTAGTGAAAGTAAATGCTTTTTTTTTTTTTTTTAAGGAGGTACCAGAGATTGAACCTAGGACCTCATACATGGAAAGCAGGTGCTTAACCACTGAGCTACATCTGCTCCCTGTAACTGCTTCTTTTTTTTTTTAAGATTTGTTTTATTTATTTCTCCCCACCCCCTCGTTGTTTGCATTTGCTGTGTCTGTTTATTGTGTGCTGGTCTTCTTTTCAGAGGCGCCGGGAACTGGGACCTCCGATGTGGGAGGGAGATGCCTAATCACCTGAGCCACCCCCGCTCCCTGTTTTCTTGTGTCTCTCATTATGTTTTCCTTGCATCATCTTGTCGCATCATCTTGGTGCGTCAGCTCGCTGTCTTGCTCGTCTCCTTTAGGAGGCACTGGGAACTGAAACTGGGACCTCTGCTTCCCCATAAATGCTTCTTTATTGTCTACTTTTCTCTCTGCCATTTTGAAATACTTTTCCATTTCTTTACATATTTTTTATTGGATTCTTTGCTTTGTTCTTTACTGATTTGGTAGAGCTCTTTATATTAAGAATATTAATATTTTTTCATATTTGTTGCAGAACATTTTCCCTAGGCTACTATTTGTCTTTAACTTTATGTAGTTTTAAATATTTCAGCCTCTATTTTATGGTATCTAGGATTTATGACATGCTTTAAAAAGACTTTCTTTTTCCAGAATTATAAAACTATTTTCTTCTGTAGTTTCTTTCACATTGTTGGACTCATTTGTTTGCACTTATATATTTTTAATCCACCTGGACTTTATCATTGAGTTTGCAGTAAGAATATACATTATGTTCCTAAATGCACAGCCAGCTATCCCAAACTGTTTACTGAATGATCTATCATCTCTGTCTGGTTGGGATTCCCCACCTCATTATTTTTATTTTGGATACTTTTTATTGGCTCTTTTCAAACATTTATTATTCCATATACATGCTACAGCCATTTTTCATGTTCCAGGAAAATCCTACAGGGATTATGTTTGGAATCATAGAAATAGGTGAGAATTAGCATTTGCATGATACGATGTGTTCTATTTAGGAACATAGTGTATCTTCCCACTTTTAAGATCTTTTAAATAAACTTTATTATTAACTTATTCATAAGTTTAGCATTTCTTTTCAATTTTTAGGTATTTTATAGTTTTGAGGGTTTTTTTTTTTCCTTCACTGAATGTGTTCATTTTTGTCATTCTCTTTTTCTTTCTTTTTACTTTTTTATTGCTAATGTAGCACCTACAAAATGCTTTGGCTCTTTGCACACACTCACACATGCACACAATGCCATGCAACAAATAATAGAATGTCAAGTTGTGTAATATATATGAACTTTAAGATGCATTACTTTTTCAACAAATCAATTTTATTGATACATATTAATAAAGCATACAATTCATCCAAAGTGTACAATCAATGGTATTTGCTATAATCACATAGTTGTGCATTCATCACTTCAATCATTATTAGAGCATTTTCATTATTTAAATAATAATAATAAACAAAAACCAGACAAACAGGGAAGTGGATGTGGCTCAAACAATTGGGCTCCTGCCTACCATATGGGAGGTCCCTGGTTCAGTTCCCGGTGCCTCCTAAAGAAGACAATGAGCTGGTGTGATGGGCAGTTGCAGAAAGCTGACTCAAGATGACACAACAAGAGACACAAGAAGAAAAACATAATGAGAGGCACAACAAGGCAGGGAACAGAGGTTTCCAGTGCCTTCTAAAGAGTATGAGCAAGATGATGAGCTGACACGATGGGCAGGCATGGCAAGCTGCACAACAATGTGATGCAACAAGAGACACAAGAGGAAAAACAATGAGAGACACAACAAAGCAGGGAATGTAGGTGGCTAAGCAATTAGGAGTCTCCCTCCCACATTGGAGGTCCCAGGTTTGGTTCCTGGTGCCTCTTACAGAAGCAAAGAAGAGGGGAAGCAGATGTGGCTCAAGTGATTGAGCTGCTGCCTACCACATGGGAAGTCCCAGGTTTGGTTCCCTGTGCCTCCTGGAGAAGACGAGCAAGCTGGCACAATGGGCAGGTGTGCCAAGCTGACGCAACAAGATGGCACAACAAGAGACCCAAAGAGAAAACACAATGAGAGACACAACAAAGCAGGGAGCGGAGGTGGCTCAAGTGACTGAGTGCCTCCCTCCCACACGAGAGGTCCCAGGTTCGGTTCCCGGTACCTCCTAAGGAGAAGAGCAGACACAGAGAGCACAGAGTGAATGGACACAGAGAGCAGACAGCAAGCTCAAACAACAAGGGGGGGATTAAAAAACAACAACAACAAGACAAACGGACACAGCGCGTGCCAACAACAAGGGGGTGGGGAGAGATAAATAAAATAAATCTTAAAAAAACAACAACAGACAAACAAATAAGAAAATTCTTCACCTCTCAATCTCTCTCTGTTTCCCCTGCTGTACATAGCTGCTATTTCTGGTTATTCTTGCACAATTATTTATTTGTTAATTAAGCAGTTTATTGAGATATAATCACATACCACACAATCTGTCTAAAGTATATAATCAATGACTTTTAATCTAATTACAATGTTGTGCATTCATCACCACAAAAACTCTTAGAATGATTTCATTACTCCAAAAGAAAAACTCGGGAAGCGGCTGTGGCTCAATCAGTGGGGCTCCCGTTTACCATATGGGAGGCCCCGGGTTCGGTTCCCAGGGCCTCCTGGTGGGGGCGGGCCCGCCTGCACGGCGTGGTTGGCTGACCCGGCGAGCGCAGGCAGCAGGAGGGGGATAAATGAATAAATAAATAAAATCTTTAAAAAAAAAAGAAAAACTCAACGCCCCCAGCATGCCTTCGCTAGCCCCACATCATTATTTTATTTGCTTATGTTTCAGACTCTATGACCCAGCAATTCTACTTCCCTGCATATACCCAAGAGAAATCAATGCATATGTTGACAAAAAGCACGTGAAAGTATTTTAGAAGTTTCATTCACAATAGCCCAAGACTGGAACAACCCAAATGGCCACCAATAGGAGAAGAGATGAACAAATTGTGGTTATTTTATCCAATGGGATGCTACACAGCAGGAACTGACAAGAAAACAACTCAGAAGAAACGAGATGGGCGGATCTCACAGGCCCCACCTCCAGCAAAGGAGCCTGACCATTTACAGGAAGTCCAAGAACAGGCAACAAGCCTTTTGTGCTAAAAGGAGAATAACGGTTACCTGTGGGTGGGTAGGGTATTGACTGGGCAGGCTCAGGAAGGGAGCTTCTGGTGTGCAGAAATAGTTCACATCTTGACCTAGGAGATGGCATCACTGATAAGTAAATATGTGAAAGTTAACTGAGTTGAGTATACTAAAGATTTATTTACCTAACTTATATAAATTATACCCCCAAAGGTGTCTCCTCCCACAGCTGCTGCTCCTTATGAATTCTGTTTCCCTTCGTGACATTTCTATCTCTCAGCTCCCAAACTAAATTTTTTTTTTTTTGAGATACCACGGGGCGGGGATTGAGCCTGGGACCTCGTATGTGGGAATCTGGCGCTCAACCCCTGAGCCACATCGGCTCCCCTGAATTGGTTTTGTCGTTTGTTTCCTTGTTATTTGTTTTTGTTTTTAGGAGGCACCAGGGACTGAACCTGGGACCTCCCACGTAGAAAGCAGGCGCTCAACTGCTTGAGCCACATCGCCCCCCCCAAGCTAAAACCTATAGCATCCTGTTTTACACCCTACAGTAACTGAATATCATCTCATGTCAATCTCCTCCTTTCTCTTTTTACTAATACATTCTTCAAATGGACTACAAAAATAGCCTTCTAATAGGCTATCTCTGACCGCACATATTTTGCAAAATGCTGTCCGTCTAACTTTCTAGTATAGTGCTGACAATAAAACTTTCTGCCATGACTGGAATGTTCTGTAGCTGCACATCCAATGTGGTGGCCACTAGACAGGAACAGCTGCCGGGCTCTTGAAATGTGGTCAGTTTGGCTGAAGACTTGAATTTTAACTCATTTAAATTCAAATAGGAGCATGTGTGTTGGCAATGCAGCTCTGGAAGCACAGCCCCGAGCTGTCCCTCTTGACAGCTGCCTCTAGGTAGCCCCTGGTCCAACATCCCTTTCCTGGCCCTTCCTCTTCAATATCTAGCAAAGAGAAAGTCATTTTGCATAGTGGACTTCCCCAAGCTGGACTTGTTTTCACTCTTTGGATTTAAAACCCTTGTACTGGAATGCTTTATAAAAGGAATGGATACAAACAGGGAGAGTGGGGAAGCCACCAAAGCAAGAAGCTGAAAGCAGTGAAACCCAGAAGAGAAGGCAGAGACCAGGAGATGCCGCCATGTGCCTTGCCATGTGACAGAGTCCAGGATCCCCGGCAGCCGGTCTTTGAGGAGAAAGCATCACCTCAATGATGTTTTGATTTGGACATTTTCACAGGCTCAACCTGTAAGTTAATAAATTCCCATTGTTTAAGCCAAAGCATTTCATGGCATTTACAAGCTTAGGAAGTTAAAACACTCTCCAAGGTCATTAAACTAAGGCTAGAACCCTGTTCATGGATTGCTGGGCCTGGAGCCTACCAGTCTGTCCTGGACTCTCTAATGGAAGAGGATGGATGCAAACTTCTCAAGTGAATTGCGGGCCTTATGAGGCCTTGGGGTGCGGCTGGGGTGGTTAGCACTGTCCTTCATTCAACACCTCAGTCTAGGCTGGTTTCTAGCACTGCCCGCTGAGAAAACACTGCATGCAGGTTCCCAAGGACTCCACAAAGTTATTTAATTTTGCTAAATAAAAATCACTGCCTGAGTGTGTATGTGTGCCTGAGTGGAGAGAGCGAGCGAGCGAGAAACCAAATGTAGCAAAGCCTTAATAAGTGGTAAACCTAGGTGAAGACCTATAAATGTTCACTGGAATTATTTTTCAACTTTTCTGTAGGGTTTTTCAAAACAAAAAGTTGGAGAAAAAAGACAGTAAAGTTGCCCAGGAAGGCTTTCCTAATCCCAAAAGCTTAGATTACCAAGTTTCCTAACCTCAGCCAGTTTCCCTCTTGGAGGCCCGAGACCGGGGCTTTGGGAATGGGGCTTGGTGGTTAGCATCCCAGCCTTCGGTTGCTGGACTGGGGCTCGTGCGTGAAAGCACTGCTGTTCTCTGCCTTCAGCTTCCTTTTACCATATCGTCATCATCCTAGTATTGAAGAGCCACCATGACAACTTACCAGCTATGAAAGTTGTCTATTGATGCATAACAAAGATATAAAAAATTTAGCAGCTTAAAATCACACATAGGGAAGCAGATGTGGCTCAACCAGTTGGGTGCCCGCCTCCCACACGGTAGGTCCTGGGTTCGGTTCCCAGTGCCTCCTAAAAAAAAAAATAAAAGAAAGCGAATAGAGAACAGACAGCAAGCACAAACAATGAGTGGGGTGGAAATAAATAAAAATAAATCTTTAAAAACAAACAAACATAAACCACACAGTTATCGTCCTGCAGTTTCTGTGTCTTGGGAGACAAGGCATCCTCCAGGGCTGCGGTATCATCTGAACGCTGGACTGGGGGCAGGATCTGGGAGGTGTCCGCTCCTGGCAGGCTGTGGAACTGAGGGCCTCCATCTCTTGCTGGCTCTTGGCTCCTTGTCAAGTGGATCTCCCCAGCTGCTTGGTCATCAAAGCCAGGCAGGGGAGTGTCTCAGAAAGACAGATGCTGCGATTTTAGGTAGCATAGTCATGACTATAACCTCTTTGCCATACTCTGAGTTAGAAGCTCGTCACAGGTGCTGGGTTCAATCCCTGGCATCTCGTAAAAATAATAATAACAATAATAATATGTTTGAACTGCTCTTCCTTATATTTCCAGGTACCATTTCCTACTGAATAGTCATCATCCTGTCACCTCTACATGTCTTGTGTTTTGAAGTTGAAGCCAAGTCTCACTTGTAGGATATCCTGTCTCCCTTTATACTTTTTGTTTCTATTTCAAACATTTCCTAATTAAGGTTACTAAAATATTCTAAGAAAATCTTTCATCCTGTTTCATACTAGTCTCCTAATCCTCACAGCTGTGGGCTTTAAAAACCCTTTAGAAATGGATATAACTTTATCAGTTCTAAGACATAGAGTTTCCTGAACTTTCCACCTTTCCTGTGGTCCATATTTTTGCAATTAGCCCTGGAGTCAAGAGGATTCTTTCCTCTTAAAAGATTGATCATCTAATCTTTCTTAATTCCAGAATAGGTACCACTCCTAATGTCTTAATTTCAAATTTAACCTATGGTTTCTTACTCTTTCCTGAAAGTGAAAAATATTGTCATGAAACCCTGTGATTCTGATATGTATATTCATATCGTATGAATGTATAGGGGTCTTTTCAAGGCACTGATTATCATATCTCGTAAAAGCATTTCATGTCCTAAATAAACGGGGACATGAGCATTTTTTCACAGGAATTTTCAGAGGCTACAGGTTATTCTTCATCCCACACATTTTTATCTAGTCTCTTCCGTGTGTCAGGCACTGAGCTTTGTTGGACACAGACTCTGTCTTCTAGGAACAGATGCTCCAATGGTAGACGACCCTTCTTCTGTGAAGTAGCCAAGTCTCGGAAGCTGCAACGATGGCTGCGACTTTTCTATGTAAATGTGTACATGACATGAAAACGAAGATGTCAGACACTAACCTCCTGCTGAGGGACCCTCTCCTCTATCAGCCAGCCTCCTACCATAGTTCTCGAATTCCTTATGAGATGATCCAGAATATCCTCAATCCTGCCATGAAAATTAAACGTGTCCTTTTTGCTCTACTTGGAAGGCTGTGGTAGCCATCGGCACTCAGATCGGGAGGTGGTGTCCTCATCTGGGAGCGCCTGGGCTGCCGTGGCCTGGCGTCCATGGCCTCAGTGGTTGGGAGAACTTCCTTCTTTATGTGGCTGCTCCGTGCACAGCTCCAAGAGCTTGGCCGTTACTCGTTTAATGTGCTCTGACAGCCCCTTGAGGCAGGTAAACCATCAGATTTAAACATGAGGAAACAGGTGTAGGGGAGGTCATCTAACTTGTCCAAGGACTCACAGCTAGTCAGCAAAGAGGAAACAGGAGACCTTGGTATCTTCAACAGGTGGGCGTTCTAACCCTATCTGCTGCTGTGGGCATCATCTCCCTTGCCTTCTTTCACGGGAACTGTACCAGTGCGTATCTAAGCCTGTCTGCTCCTGAACTGTCTCCTCCTTTAAGTGACAAAAGGTGATGCTTGGATTTCCTTGTCAGATATCTATGTAAGCCATGGAGAACACTCGAACTCGAATTAAAGCTGGGTAGAGCAGTTCTTGATCTACACTCAAACCCTTCCTGGTGCCCTCCCCATCGATTATCTTCCAGAAAGATGACTACTTGTCAAGAAACTCCGACGCTCTCTGGGTGCGGGTAGGTAATGGGAGCTAAGGCTTCATCGCAGTTTCTGCGGGGGGGGGGGCTTCTGGTCACGGGTGGTGGTGAGGGCAGCACAGCCCGGTGAATGTAGGTAACAGCCCTGAATTACGTACTAGGATGCGGTTAAAGCGGAAATTGCATATTGTATATATATATCACTAGAATAAAAATTAGAGGGAAAAAACAACTGTAGGGCTGTAGCACAAACAGGGAACTCTAACATGAACGATGGATTCGTTAAAAATGTGCTCTCATCAGTTGTGACAAGTGTACCACGCTAACGGAAGGGGTTACTGATGGGGGCGGGTAGCATGGGGACCATGCACTTTCTGCATGACTTTTCTGTAAGCATACAGCTTAAAAAAAAAAAACAAAAAATAAAACTATGAAGCAACCAAAAAAAGAAAGAAAAAATAAAGAACTCCCAAAGCCAAATTTTGTGTGAGGAGACACTTGAGAAAACTATCTTTGCCAAAGTTGGGCCACTACTAAAATTCCACAGCTTCATTTTTCAGAGTCTTTTTGTTATTTTTTATCCTCCGAAGTCATGCTCAGAGGTCATTCCATCTCCTTAGAATGAGGTCATCCTTTCCAAAATATTTGTTTAAGGGGACTTGCTAGTCTGCCCTTTTTGTGTGTGTGGGGAAATTCCAAGTAATTCAAGAGTAAATAGTAGGTCTTACTTCTCTCAACCTACCCTTACCTCGGCTTTTCAGATGTAAGGTTATTTCCCAGGATCATTCTTTGCTTACAGCCTGCCACTAGAGCAGTTTTCCTAAAAGAATCTGTGAGGTCTGCAAGGCAGTCAAAAGCACTCCTTCTGTTTGCTCCTCTTTGGTCTTCTGTTAGAATTTTATTTGAACTACTTCAAATAAAAAGATTGAGTTGTTTTTCTCTTGGAAAACAACGGGAAGATTATTTCCACCTAGCAACAATCTCCTGGAGTGGAAAGGCTTCCAGTTAGCGCTAGTCACTGCTGCCTTGTTCCATTCATCTGGTCCAGCTTGCACCTGCAGGGGTGGAGTCATAAACAGTGTGCCCTGCCACTCGGGGTGGCTGCGTAACAGATGCTGCACTTTCACAAGAGCCTGAGGGGTGCCAAGGCACAGGGACCTTCGGCAGGCGCTGTCCAGAGCCCACTCACCCCACCACTGTGCAATGCCACGTTCCGGCGATCAGCAACGCCGCGTCCCTTCCTACTCAACCCAGCCATTTCTCCTCTTCCTGGCGGCGTGCGCTCTGCTCTTTGCCCCAAGGTGTCCCATCCCAGGCTGCCCACTGTCCTAGGTGACCCAAACTCACCGTTTAAGCTCCTGCTTGGGAGCCCTTGGCCCCTGCCAAGACGGCGTCAGCACCTCACCCACTTCACCTGTAAGTCCTCCTCTGTGTTCCGCTAGTGGTTGACCCTGATTCTTCAGCATCGTGGCTTCTGGTCCTGTGGTTGTGTACACTGTGAACTTGCTGAGTGCGGGGAGTGTTTGATTCATTTGTCTAGTGTTAGGGCTGTGATGGGGTAAATGGGGCCCCCCAAAAGATGTGTCCACTCCCCAATTCCCAGAACCTGGAATGGGGCCTTATTTGGAAAAAGGATGAATTGGGTTAAGGACGTGCCATCCTGTGGGCCCCGGTTCTAACCCGCGTCCATATACCAGCAGGGCCTGGAGCTGGCAGCCCCTGGCCAGGGGACAGCCAAGGCCTCGGAAGCTGGAAGGGACGGTGCCTGCCAAGACCCTGGTTTCAGACGGAGAATCAGCTTCTGTTGTTTTACGCTAGCCCACTGTGGTTTTTTTAAAGCAGCCTGGGAAACTAACGTGGTGCCGCTTCTCCGATTACATAGCAACAGTTCTCCATCACGGAGCACCCACTAACTGCCAGGAATTTTTTTCAGATGCTTTGAGCAGTTAAACTGGAGAACGATACAAAGGAGGTTTGGGGAAATGTGTAGATGCTGACAACGTTTGAGTGTCACAAGAAGTGACTGCAGATGAGGATTTTGATGACCCAGTGGACGAGACCCACCTATGTGAACCGGTCAGGCTCGCCCACCCGCCTCTGGCACTTGCTCAAAGGCTCAGGAAATCTTGAAAACCATCATGCAGTCAATCAGAAATGAAATCGTGAAGTAGGCAGTGGGTTCAAGCACGAGAGTCAAAGAGAGTCACCAATACCCAACTGAGTGCAGCTTCTAAACACATGGAGATTTTAAAACCTTGATGTTTTTCGTGACTTTTTTTCCCTCATAGCCTTAGAGGGCTTATAGGAAATGACATTCCTTATAGCAAGTAAACATTTCAAGTTCAACCATTCCTTGATTTTTTTTCTGAAAAATTAATTATAAAATAGAATAACTTCTTAAGAGTGGCGCCCACAGGCAGTGGTGTGCTGGTAGGAGTCTAACAACGCCCAGCTGGGGTGGGGAGCATTCGCCGATCTCCACGATGAAACTTCATCCACTGCTGAGAGCCTATCTAGCTGACGTCTTCCCTCTCTGCACTAAGTCCGAGAAACCCAAGTTTATTTCCTGGCAGTCTTTAGGAAGGAGTAGGCAGTCTAAGAGAAACGCAGAGAGGAAACCCCCCCGCGCTTGTTTGCAGGGGGGCTTGCCTAGACCCACAGCAGCCGTCTGTGGTCAACGAACACTCGGGATAAATGCAAAACGCTGAGGATGGAGCACGAGAGGATGGTTCTTAGAAAGCGTGGACCTGCCTTCAGAGTGCTCCTGTATCCATCATCCCCAGTTACTTGCCCGCCACCTTCCTGCCCTGTTCTGGGGCATTTTGGGCCCTCGCTGCGCTGTGACTCGGTGCAGTCGTGGCGAAAGGGATGGCGTCTCCGGTGAGCTGCGGATGCCAGGAGGAGCACGTGTGCACGCAGGGCCACGGAGACACACAGAACCGTGCAAGGCTGTCGGAGAGCAGAAGCTGCCGGGGCGAGGAGCCACGCAGAGCCAGCTTCCGGGTGCTGGCAGCCCTCTGCACGGGACAATGCCACGACGGAACCCAAAGGCTCGTTCACGCTGAACCACAGGCACCGGACACTCGCGGCTTACACCGCTGCTCAGAAAACACTTGTAGACACAGCTTGTGTTAATATTTCCATTCCCAGAAATTCTGTAGACATCGGGACCTCTCCAGGGCTGCAGATAAACCCAGGGCAAGCAGAACCACATCCCTACCCTGGGGACAATCTAGCATCAGCTCCCCGGTTTAGTGGGCTCACTTTCCTGTTATTCCGGGTACCTAGTTGATCCCATTTCACTACAGTCCATTTATTTTAAACGTTTTTATATCAATTTATTTCATTAGTTTTAAATAGTCAATCCACCTATGATTCAAAACATTGCTTATAACCTATTTACGGCCATCAAGCTGACAAACCGTTAGCATAGGCAAGTTTCTAGTTAGGCACACGTTTAAGGAAAACTTCCAGTTTTGCTGGAGGACAGGACAGTCACTCATAAAATAACCAGTAGCTGACTAACCCTCTTCACATGGGCTCTTCTCTTTAATTTGAGGCGAGTGTGCTGTGGCCACAGACCCATCTCCTCTGACTACATCCCAGCTGGAACAATTCCGTCTCTCTTTTTCTTTGGGTATGTTCTTACAAGAATCATTTTCTGTATTGGACTGTTTTCACTTTAAGTTTCCCATTAGGTGCTGGCTTCTGCAAGGCTGTGGCAATTGAAATTGTTTACTGATTTATTTTGCCCAGTTTTTAGTTTACTTGTCCAGGACTCCAGCTTCTCTGGTGAACTCCCTGAGTCTTCACTGTCTGTCTCTTATAGGCTGGGCTCTCCCTCGTTTCCGCCTTAAACCGGTGGTTTCCTTTGTATTTTTATCCTTTTGTCTTTCACTAGAAGGATATAGATATTCTCAGGAGAGCAAAAGGCCCTGATAAAACTCAGTTAACACACTTAAAAATGCCCCCGGGTTCTCACTGCCATAACAATGTCCTAATCTGACGTTAAAACTTGCTTGGCTGTTTAAAGGAAATACAAGACCACCCTTTACTCACTCTTGTGTTTTATGTAAGCTTTTAAGAAGATCAAACAGCTCTATAAGCCTTCTAATAAAAAAAAAAGTGGTTGAGCGCCTGCTTCCCATGTACGAAGTCCTGGGTTCAAGCCCCAGTACCATCTAAAAAATAAAAACAAAAAACCCGGCAGGTCCAAGTCCCTCCCCTCTTCCATTCCTCCTGCCCAGACACGATCGTGTTCAACTCTCAGTTCCTTCTTGTGGAATTCTCATGGCATTTCTTAATTTTTCAATTTTATATCTATAACTCCCTTCCATAAGAAATGAGGATTAACTCGTATTATTCTCTGCTCGCTACAGATAAATTCCCCTCACCCATCATTCCAGCAGTCATAACATTTGATTAAATCATTTTTCATTGAGTGCTTTGTGACCACAATAACAACCTTCAGCTGAGCCATAGAGAATTTACGGAATTAACTGCCTCATTTTCCATTCCTTATTATTTTTTAATGTTCCAATCACTGCTTTATCACGTAAACTCTATTGTGCTAAAGCTCTTCTTGATATCATCACACACATATAAAATAATCGTTTTTATTTTTTTCCCTTCCCTTTCCTGTCTGTAGATCTCGCACCCTTTGTCTAATTTGGGCCAGTTGTTGTCCTAAGGATCTTCCCACCCACCATCATTCTTAGTCCCCTTACTTCTTTCCTGAGTGGGATCTACCATCTCCGGGGTTCTTTTTCTCTTCTAATAGAGCACGTTCCACCATAACTCCCCAAGCAAAGGTTTCCTTATGCTAAGCTGCAGCTTGGCTAGGTGTAGGGGTAAGTGGGCAAACCCTTCCCCCCAGAATTTGACAAGGCATTGCTCCTGTGGCTTCTGTCTTCTAATGTCAGCGTTGACAAGTGCAAAGCCACTCTCATGCTGGGCCTTACACGTGACCTTCTCTCTCCCTTCCTGGAAGTTGCTAGGGCTTGTGGTGGTTGGAACTGTACCAGCCCAGAAGACATGTTCTGAAATTTAACCCATTCCTGTGGGTGGGACCCACCGAGTAGGACCTTTGGGATGAGGTCACTTCAGTTAGGTGTGGCACCTCAATCAAGATGTGTCTTAATCCCATTACTGGAGTCCTTTATAAGAGGATGAAATTCAGACAGAAAATAAAGCCCAGGAAGCAAGAGCTGAAGCTCAAGTGAACCCAGAAGAAAGGTCGGGAGGGGCCACTGTGTGCACTGCCCTGCGACAGACAAGCCCAGGACCAAGGTCGCCGGCAGCCGGCCCCGGAACGCCGGTGTTTACGGAAGCATCACCTTGATGATTTGGACTTTCTCCAGCCTCAAAACCGTGAGCTAATAAATTCCTGTTGTTTAAGCCAGCCCATTGCACGATACTTGCCTGAGCATCCAAGGAAGCAAAAACAGGGCCTTCTCTTTATCCTTGCTATTCTGGAGTAATTTAATGCTCTGCTTTCAGAAGCGGCTGTGGCTCAATCAGTGGGGCTCCCGTTTGCCATATGGGAGGCCCCGGGTTCGGTTCCCGGGGCCTCCTGGTGAAGGCAGGCCCGCCCGCACGGCGTGGTTAGCTGACCCGGCGAGCACAAGCAGCAAGGGGGGGATGAATGAATAAATAAATAAAATCTTTAAAAAAAAAAAAATGCTCTGCTTTGGTGTGGACCTTCTCTTCATCACACTGGCACACGAGTGACCCTCTCCACCTAAAACCCAAGCCTTTAACTTCCAAGTCTCCATTTCCTCTCTTCTTTAAAACTCCTACTGGTCAGTCAGATTTGGCCTGACTGGACTGGATGGGTGGAGAGATCGAAAGATTTCCTTGACTTTTTCCCATTTTCCATCTCTTGGTGGGTTGCTCTCTTCTAGGATATTTCAGTTTTTTAATTCAACCTTCCTACTGATTTCATTACTGCTCTTTTTATATTGCTGAGAATTGGTTGCTATTCACACACACCATTTCTAGAGTATCTTTTTATTTCTTGGAGAATATTAAGGATAATGGCTTTGAGTATTTTCTTCAAATTCGCCTTCTTACTCTTGGTCTTTTTCATATGGCAGACTTCCCTTACATGATCATTTGTTGCCATTTTATCTAGGAGTGGGGTACTTATGTGGGACACCAAATATCAGGGCTTTTCTCCTGGGCAACCTTCCTCTGGGTCAGTATTCTGTGGGCAAGGGATCAACCTGGCTCCAGCATTTTAGAAGCCAAGTGGGAATCCAGTTTTTAAAATGATAGCAGCACTTGATCTTTGTGTAAGAATTCTTTTTTAAAGAAAAGTGCCAAGTAAAAGAGAGATGAGAGACCATCAATTCAAGGCTGAGAAACGATCAGTCAAAAAGAGACTCAGTAATTCCTTTGATTTTGATACTCATGTGAAAACCACAGGGGAATTTCCTAGAATAACCTTCAGGGACTATGACTCTTGGGATTTCCAATTAGTACAAACTCTTAACCTGTAATGACCTACAGGCTCTCTTTAGCAGACACTTTGTAAGACCAGGTCCTCTAAGGGTAGAATTGTTATATTCCACCCATGCAACCAGAATACATTGCTGTACATTTATAAACAAGGGTCATCTGTTCTTGCTGATTGGAAAGGTTGAACCCTCCTCACATGGGCTCTTCTTTTATTTGAAGCAAGTGTGCTGTGGCCACAGAACCATCTCCTCTGAATACATCTCAAGCTTTCTGTCTGAGCTGGAAAGCTAGTCCACTCTTGGGCCAGGAAAAACTGAGTTCTAATATTTAAAATCATATATTCAGGAGACATAGAAAATCTTAATGGTCACTGATCATGGTGAAATATTAAAGGCATACTAGAGAAGTCTGTTTCACTAAGCAGCTCTTGACAAAACAAGCAAAAAATCAGCCCTCAGAGTTTCTCTTAGATGATGAAACTGCTCTCCAAAGCTCCAAAATCAAGCTGCCTCATTTGCTCATTCATGTCAAAAATCTTTTGTTTCGTTCTCTCAGGTAAAACAGATACCTTGAGGTGTGCCTGGCATCTAGAGGGTATTTAATAAATACTTGTTGGTTGTCCTCTTCACAGTTCAAAGCCCTGGCCTTCATGGAGTTTACATTCCAGAGGGAGATGACAGATAATAACTAAATAAACCATATTATTTCAGGTAATAATCAAAGCTGTAAAGAAAATAAAGGGGTAAGAGAGGGAGGGAGGGAGGGAGGGATTACCAGAGAAGGGCTCTCTGTGGAGGGCAGACAGAAGGCAGGACGTGGAACCAGTAACTCAGGAGCCCACCACAGTAGTCTAAGTGAAGGAAGAGAAGAGCTTGGCCCAGTGTGGTGAGAGGGAAAGTAGTAAGAAACAAACAATAGATGTGGGTTGGTATCTATCCTGACAGTAGCCCTGACAGGACTTGCTGATGGATTGAACATAGAATGAGCACGAAATGAAGGACCCAGTGATGGCTCCACAGGAGGTTGACTCTAAGTGAAACCCCGAAGTTTTTCTAAAACATGGGGCACCTAAAGGTCGGCACTTCTGGGACCTTAGGTGGCTCTTACTAAGGCAAGGGAGAAATGGACAAATGATTAAAGACAGCCTTTTTTTTTTTTAAAGAATTTGCGAGAGTTCATTGGAGGAAACAAAGGCAAATGTAGTAATTCAGTACAAAGAAACTTGAATTGAGGAAAGAGGCTTTAGATGGTATAAATTCACCATTGATTAAGATTCTATAATCATCTGACCCTACCCATAAACCAAATAAAATTATTACCCAAAGAAATCCACAATAACAGAGGCGGAGTTGGGAAGATATTCCTGATGGATAATGTTTCTTTCGAATATATGGGAAGAGTTTTATTTTAATAAGGAAAAGTATGTTCCAGACCGCCTTCAAATTACCCGAGACCCAGGAAGCTAGCACCCCTTCTTCTTTCCTCCACAGTAAGCTATCTGACCCTATGATGAGTACGAGTTAGCATAGCCTCAGAGGAAATTAATATTTATAGCCTCGAGAGCAGAGCAGCATTTGAAGCTCTGAATCTGTCAGGTGACACCATAACTTTTAACTTCCGAGCTTCCACAGGGGCTCCTACCTCACTCAGACCCACCCCCCTTTTCAAACAGAAAAACCAGCAGCATCTCAGTTTCTGGAAGGACCACGTAGTTTTCCTATCAGAAACAAGGCACAGGAAACAGACTTTTCTTTATCTGATTAGGGAGTGTTTATTAGAATGAACACAAATCTCATTAACACACTCATGCAGGGAAAAAACTTATTCACATAAAGTTTTAAGCTATTTTTTAATTAAAATTTTTATTATACAAGTATGCAAATGCATCTTTACCAGGCCTCAAGTTCCTTGTCAGTCAGCCTCAGCTCTCCGACTGTGAGCATCTTTAGGGAGATACAGTGTGGAAAGAGTAAGTGGCCTGGGTTTTCAACGGTTTGTGCCAACACTGCCAGGTTGCCTTGGGCACACTGCCCCTGCTTCTGTGCAGGGTTTAAAGGAATAGATGTACACAGAAAGCATTTGGAACTTTACCTGGCAGATAGCAAGACGACAATAAACAAATTACTTTAGTAAGACATTCACTATTTACGTTCAATGCCTTTTCTTTTTACCATTCTAACCATACCACTCTATTGCTACAGAAAATTATTTATGTGTTGGTAAATTTCCAGTCTCACACACGGTTCTCTCCCGGGGTGAATGTCCCGTTCTCCCATATACTTTCCGATTTGTCAAGACACAACAAAAACACAACTTTCATCGTTTCCTGCTCCCACTCCACCCATCTGTGTGCTTTTAACATCAATGAACCACAGATGGTGTTTATCACATTCTAATCAGAACATCCACGAAGTTTCAAATCACCTCCTCGTTCCCCAGGAATGTCCTCTGCCTGTGATTCCATTAGTTACTTTCTACAAGATCAAGAAAACTAACTGCAGTGAGGCCACTTCCCTTTCCTTCCTGTAGCCCCAGGTAGATTGCTTGAGGCAGACTGCACTGGCACTTAGGGCTGGAAGTTGCTGATCCACATTTGTGTGAGCTGCCAGCCTTCTGGAACCCCCGCAGCCCCCATTCTTGACCCAGAAATGTTTTAGTAGTTCAGCAATAGAAGACTTCACCGCTTGACTTCTCTACACACCCTAAGAGCACTATTTCCAAGTTATAACTAGAGAATGAAACTGGATTTTCCACATAATTCATAAATTTTCGCCTGCAGTATTGATCACAAGCAAAATGTTTTAAGGGTAGCGATACATTCCCAGTGCGGCGGGATAATCCCAGGTGTTCCCAATTGTTGTGGGGCAGCTACAATGACCCTAGATTTTCTAGGTCTTCCTTAGCCAGAAAACTTCTAAAGCGTAGGGTTTCTTAAGGCTATTTCCGCTTACAGTTCACTACACCAACAATCTTTATAAAACAGCATTTGAACGGCAATCCCAGACGTGAATTAGGCACGTGTCACTGGGAGGATGCATGAAAAGCTCTGGAATCGTAATCTCACACCCACCCCCCACAGCTAACAAAGCCAGAGCCGCTGAACAAGCAGGCTTTTCCCCACTTCTGCCCACTACTTTGTTCTTAATCTCGGCTGCATGTTGTAATCACCATCAGGAGCTTTGAAGAAATGACTCCTGGGTTCCAACCCCAGAGATACTGAGCAATCAGCCTGGGAGTGTGTTGCTTGGAAATCAGGATTTTAAAAAACTCCTCAGGGGATTTTAGGATAGACAGAATTTGAAGATCCTCTGTTGAACACAAAATACCATTTTTGCACCAACCTACTTCACTTGAACTCTTACCTTTTAGTTTTCACTTAGGTGTAAAAGGACCTTGACATCCCACCCGGTCCTTAAATTTACCACACTATTTATTTACTGCTTTCTTCATTTCCTTTCAACATGTATTTAATGGAGCATTTATGTATCAGAGGATAAAACAACAAGCAAAAAAAAGTCTCTATCCTCATGGAATTACAGTCTAGTGGGCAAGACAAATAATCACCCAAATCAATATGAAATTGTAACTGCTTTGTGTAATAACTTGTAACTGATGTAATGATGCCCCAGGATTAGATCTCGTAAAGGATGTCAAGGAAGGTTTCCTTGCAGACAGACACTCGAGCTGCAGAAAAAGCCAGAATTAGAAGAGGCAAAAGGGAAGGGCAATGGTGCAGTGAGGGAAACCACGCAGTAAAAAGCCTTTGTGGCTGGTTTCATTTGGCATTTCAGTGTCAAAGCATAATTTTTAAAGGCTTAAAAACAAGACATACAAAATTAGACCTTTGTCAAAGGTTTTATTCAACTCAGTAACTAAGGAACCTATCAGTAAAGTTGGCTCCAGGAGCAAAACAAAGCAGAGGTTGCTATAGGTCATCAGGAATTCAAGAACCTTAAAATAAGATTGTTTAGGTTAGATACAAGTCTGGTTAGCATCCCACAGGGCAACAAAACCAAAATTTTGGGGGTGATCTTTTCTACAAAGCAAGATGTAACTGAACAGTGGCTGGGCTCTCATCAAATGGTAAAGTCAACAACAGTACATTTTCCTAGAGAATTAAGTAGCCCTGTGGGAATTTTAGACAATGTCCTAGTGCGACAATGAAAGGGAATACCGTATTCCCTTTTGATCTTCAAGGTTGGAGTAACTGCTCGACAGTCAACTTACAGGAGGAGAAATTTGACAGAAGATGAGGGTAGGGCTAAGCCAGCAGGTCAGATCATGTGGGGCCCGAGAAGGGATTTGTCAGGGTTATGACTTTACCTGATTCATAATTCAAAACGTTCACTATCTGCAGCACAGAGCACAAACAAAAAGGGTCAAGAAAAACCAGGCCAGTGATGATGGATACTTAGTCTAGACAGTGGTAGTGAGATGGAGAAAAGCTGACAACTTTGCATGGTGGAAGGTAACACTTCTGGGTGACAGGAAGATAATCGGGTTCAGAAGAAAAGGTAGGATTTTAAGGTACTACAAGACACATCGAAAAGTTAATCACACAAGTATGGAGTTTAGAGTATCTGGGGTTAGAGCACTATTTTTCAACTTCTCATATTCCTAACCCTCTCAGCCTTTTACATATTTCTTGTCCCTAATTATCCCCCTCCCCCAAGAAATTTTAATACCACAGATTCATTGTTAATTTGTTTATGTTCTGGGGCATTTTGGAGGGTTATGAGCCATTGTAACATCTCAGATTTTTTTCACCTTCTAATTCCCAATTTTCACCCTCTTTGAATGCATGGAAGATACGTTTAGGACTCATTTTTGAGAAGATAGTTTAAGCTAGGGGCATAAATGTGGTCACTTAACAAGATTCAAGCAAGAAATGAGGTCACCGGAAGGATCTTAAACCTCTACTGGATGGTTAGTATTTCAGTGCATATTTGCTGGTCTGAAAGTTAAGTGGCAGCCAGTGGTGGGAAGACATCCAGGACTTTGCTGTGACATGTAAATGAGGGGCACTTCTTGAGGAGGGAGTGACAGCACTGTGTACTGCTGAGTTTGAATATAAATTGGATAAAAATTCGTGATTGAGCACTGGGGAAGCCATTATTGAAACCTCTAGGCAGAAAAACAGAGACAGAAATCATATTGGACTGAGTAGATCAGTGAGTAGATGATTAAAAGAAAAAAAAAAGAGCACATTTCACCCCCTTTGTGAATGGGAAGTAGATTGGGCAATGGTGGAAGGGAGATGTAAGGTAGAGTGCATGTTAACAGGACTTGCCAAACCTCTCCCTGTCTTTGTAACTAAGTTTCTTGGGACACAGCACCCCATTCATGTAAGTGCTGCCAGGGGCAGATTTTGACTTGCAGTGTCAGAGTTGCATAGCTTCGAGGAATAACATGACCAGCTAGGTCTAAAATATTATTGGGCCTCTTACAGAACAAAAGGTTGCTAAACCCTTAATATAAGGTAGGGTTGCCAAAAACGTTAGAAGAATTTGGGGCCAAAACAATAGTAGAAAAAAAAAATTGGCCTATTGCAAGAGGAAAGAAAAAGGAAAGTGTCCGTGTAGGTGAATGTGCAGTCTGTCTGGAAAGAGAGAACCATTGGCTTTTGGACAACTCAAAAGGCACCTGAAAACCCTGTAGATCAAGCAAAGTAATGCAATAGACTTTCTAGTGAGACAATTAGATTGGAGAGAGGTCTTGCACAGCATGAAACTAGTTGGAATTGGAGGGTTTTTAAAAATTATAGATGAATATAAACTGTAAATGAACATGTATAGAATTATGACGTCATAATTTACAATAATCAAGTAGTTACTATACTCATAAGTTAAAGTAGGTAAGATATTAACTTCCCCTTAGTCCCAAATTCAATATTCTAGGAGAATTGGTTGTTATAACTTGCAAAGCTCGCATTGACGAGCACATTTGGAATTCCTGCACTTTGGAGAAAGGGTGCAGGTAATGGTGTATGGATGATGCTTTTTTTTTTTTATTTTTACCGGGAGGTCCCGGGGATCGAACCCAGGTCGCTCCATATGGGAGACGGACGCCCAGCCATTTGAGCCACATCAGTCCCCAAGACGATGCTCTCTTATCACTGCTTGTTACAACTCTGTTGGGCCAGCTGGGGTCTCTCGGCCCCAGCACTGCTCAGTTTAGGGCAGAGAACCAGCTACAGGGCACCCCTGTGCATTGTGGGACATCTACTTTCCCAATGCCAGGAACACATCCCCTGCCCCAGGCAGGCTGGGGAGCGTCTTCAGACATCGCCACATGTCCCCTAGGCCTGTACAATGAATCGCCATTATCTGTTCTTCAGGAAACTGAGGTGTTTGAGAGCTAATGTTTGGGTCTAAATCTCAACACTTTAATGATCTCATTTCCAACTCACTGGCCTAAGCTAACTCCCACTTCTCAGATCAGGTCCAATTTCCTCTAAGCCTTCTTGTGATTTGGTGTGAAGGTGTGCGACCACTTTTTCCAAGCTTACATCGTACCAAAATAAATTATCCATACAATGTCTTAAAAACAAATTTTAACTGTCCTGATTTTGTGATAATCAGGGTAGGCTAAACATTCGCTATATTAGAAACCATGCATGTGTCCCCAGACCTAGTTTTTCTCCCCAGGTCTGGTTTTTAGAATGCTGGTGACAAGCTAAGCCTGATTTATTACATGACCATCCTGTATGGGAAAAGCCTGCAACTTTGGGTATCTTTGGTCAACCTTAAGAGATATAGCAGAGGGACGGATGTGGCTCAGGTGATTGGGCGTCCATCTCCCATATAGAGGGACCTGGGTTCGACCCCTGGGACCTCCAGGTAAAGATTAAAAAAAGAAAAATATAGAAGGTGCATGGGCCACCAGGCCCCGTGAGTGGGTGAGCCATCAGGCCCCATCTGTGGGTGAGCCGCCAGGCCCTGCAAGCCATGCAGCAAGATGATGACGTAACAGGAGAGTGACACAAGGGAGAGCCAACAAGAGACGTACCGAAAAACCAGGAACTAAGGTGGTGCAGGCAGTAGTAGGACGCCTCTCATCCACATTGAAGGTTCCAAGGATCAAATCCCAGTGAAGACAGGAGGAGAAGGATGAGGAGAGGGCAGGAAACGGACACAGAGAGTTTCCCAGCTAATGGACACAGAAACAATAAAAATGGGGGTAGGGGGTAAAAATGGATAAAAGTAAATAAATAAATAAATCCTTAATATATAGGGGAGGAAGATTCGGACTATATCTAGTAGTAATACTTTGATGATGCTCTTTCATGATTTGTTAACAAATGTTTCACAACAATGGAGGGTGTTTGTGTATGTGTGGGGGGGTGATGTGTGGGAGCCCTGTATGATGTTATGCATGTTTGTTTTGTAAGTTCACGATGTTTACTGAAAACTTATAGTTTATGTATGAATAATATACTTCAATAAATTGTTTAAAAATAAAAAAAAATAAAAAAAAAAACCTCTTCTCTAAAGACAGATAAATCCTCTCCACCCTCCCACACTTTGATGAGCCAGCAGAAGAAACTTTCTTACATTTGCCTTTTGCTTCCCCTTCCTCTGCCACCTCAAGAACTTAAGACTCCACAATGGCGGCAGTTTTTCTTCCACGGGAAGCTTAAATAATAAGCTTCATTTGATTCCTATAGAAATAGGCTCTCATTTTTAGGAAGTTTGAATGAGACAAAAAGCCTACTTAGGCATGCTTACAATAGTGCATTCTTAGAGAATAGGATCCAATACAGAGCTTGCTTTTTTGATAATTTTTAGTTTCATGAAAAATTTTCAAGAAGCTTTAGATTACATAAATGATACATTGAAAATATAGGGGATTCCCATATACCCCACCCCCTCCCACATTTTCCCTCATTAACAACATTCTTCATTAGTGAGGTACATTTGTTTCAATTGCTGAACACATATTGAAGCATTGCCACTAACCATGGCCTATAGTTTATAGTTTACACTCTTCCCTGCACAATTTTATAGGTTTTGACATAATGTATAATGGCCTGTATCCGTCATTGCAATGTCATGCGGAACAATTCCAATGTCCCGACAATGCCCCATGTTACCATATTCTTCCCTCTCCCTCCCCTCAGAACCTCTGGTGGCCACTGCCTTTATATCAATGATACAAGATCTTCCACTGCTAGAATCACCATAAGTCTAATTTAGTCCATAGTTGCATTTCCACTCTTATGTTTGTTCATTCCTCAATCTTGAGGATTTTAGGATGTTGATGCCCAACTCTGTTTCTGATTAAGAAGGGCCGACAATTTCTTGATCCAATTCTTTATTGCTACTTGATACTTAAAATTTTAGGAAAAGCAGATCAGCTCTCTGAGCCACATATTTGAGTAATAAGATTAATAGGTACTTACAAGTGTTGAACATATCAAAGTAGATACGTATAATAAACCATAATAAACCTTTTATATAAATATTAATTTGTCTATTTTATCTTGTTCTTCTTAGCATTGTATGATGACCATTGAGCAATGACAGGATAAAGCATTTTTCAGTGGCTCAAATAGAGAAAGAAGAGAACAAATACAATATCACTTATGTTTCAAAGCATTGAACTATCAGGTTTACTTTTAAGAAATCTAATTTTCCTTATCAGACAGAGAAGTGAAAAAGGGAAAAATATTTTTTAGTATTCCTTTCCCCCCTCCTCCCCACCCAGATAAAGTATCCAGGGAATTGAAGATATTTTCTTCGTAATGATCAAGATCAGAACCTCTAGACTCACTGTCAGTAATAGCATGCCTGCATTCCACATGCTCTATGATGAAACCCTCAGGCTAAAGCACAGCCCAGCTTTCATTACTGATTATACCCATTTCTGCGAATGTTTTAAGAACTATGTCTAGAGTCCTTAACCTGGACCCAAGGACTCCATGAACCCTGGAGCCTTTCCATTCTAATTTCCCAATCCAGTGCTGCACGTGCATTTGGTATTCTAACAGAGCAGAGGCCTCCACTCATTCATGATCCAGCTTATCTGCAACCTCTTCCACTGAACAGGTGTTGCAAGCCACACACATGCAGAGGCTCTGGGGTATCAAACTGGGTTCCAACTCAAATGCAAAATGTCTTTTACAGAAATGCATTCACACAGTCATGCTCTTAATTTTCTGGGCTCTCATGTCCTTGGATTTACCAGGAAGGAAGACTGAGGGCTAACAGTAACACAAGGAGGAGCATGAGGGGAACAGATGGTGAGACAGTCAGAGTTTGTGCTCTCATTTGGGACACAAAGAGAACATATAGGCCTGAGAGCTCCTTGGAAGGTGAGGTAAGAGAAACTGTAAATGAGCACTCTCTCTGTCACATTGTAGAATGATATTTGCCCAGACTCATAGTCTAGGAAAACTCCAACTTTGTGCACTTGCTCTCTCAGGGAAACCCTTTTTAAAGGGGGAAAGACCCAGAAGGTAAAATCAGTGCCCATAATGGATCCCGTGAGTAAGAATTTGTCTCCGGAAGCCTTGGGCCTGCCACCCTTTTGGTAGGCAGAGTCTGCACATATGCCCAGCTGCCACCGTGCAGCCTTTTCTACCTCTACCTCCCAGTAGTGCCTTCCTGAGGTGAAGCTTTCCACACCCAGCACTGTGGCACTGAAGTCCAGTCGCTCTGGGTTATCAGGGACATCCTGAAGGACATTTCCAGATCTCACACTTCTCAGATCCTTAGATAAGACAAGACAGGGATGAGCAGTTCCAGGATCCAAAGTTATATGTCCTGTGTGGAGAGAGATTTAGTCAACTAGGGGTTCATCAACGCCGATCCCCGTGACTGATCATTTCTACCAGGGAGCAGCTTCCTGATGAGCAGGCACACATCTCAGGAACAGCTATGAGACAGGCAGTTTAGGAAACTTTGGGAAAAGCCACCACTAAGCTTTGCTTCAAGAAACAGATATCACAGAGGACAGTGGCAATAAAATTATGGTGGCACCTAAGAAGGAATAATGAAATGAAGAATGGACTAAGGACAAGTTTAGACATTCACCCCAGAGGCTGCAATTGTCCCAGCCTCCATTCCTAGTCATCTCCTGAGACTCAAGGCTTCCCTGGAACAGCCAGAAGCATGGGCATCTCCTGACAGGACCGCCGAGTGGAGGCTCTTCCCTATAACTGAATTCACTCCGCTCAGCTTAAATTTTACCTGAATGTGACCTTAATGCCTAGATATTGCTACTAGCAGGGTTTTAATATTGAGAAAATTAAAGGGGAGGATATTAGAGCCTAGAAAACCTGTAGCAATCCACCAGAAAATCAAGCTGAGAACAAAAGTTAGCTCAATGTGATTTCTTATACTTGAATGAAAGACAAATTTGTTGAGACCAGTGGACTTGCTGATGCTTTTGTGACTCACTCTCCTCGTTCAGGTTGGTGGTATTGACTTTCTTGTATCTCTTCTCTTACCCTCTTTTTCCCTCAACTCTAAATATTAATTTACGAGGGCTTGGTCCTAGGTCTTCCTCCAATTTTATTACTTGTGCTTTCTCGCCATTGATGACCTTATCAAGATTCCACTTTAAATATCTTCTATATGTTCAGGACTTACTTCATAAACTGCCAACTGGATGTAACAGGAATTTCAAATGTACATGTAAAAAAATGGAACTCCAAATATATCCTTCTCCGGTTCCTACTTCTGTTAATAGCATTTATAATGCCTTAGTTGATCAAGCCATAAACCTTACTTTCTCTAACATCTAATCCAGCAGAAATTTATGAAAATTCTATTATTACCAAATTAATTTTAAATCTAGACTTACAGCCCAATTCATACCAATATTAGGGTGGTCTCAAAAGGTACCAGCATTGGGAAGCGGCTGTGGCTCAATCAGTAGGGCTCCCGTTTACCATATGGGAGGCCCCGGGTTCGGTTTCCAGGGCCTCCTGGTGAAGGCAAGCCCGCCCACACGGCGTGGTTAGCTGACCCAGCGAGCACAAGCAGCAAGGGGGGGATAAATGAATAAATAAATAAAATCTTAAAAAAAAAAAAAAAAAAAAGGTACCAGCATGGAATTTTAAATTTCAAGTTGTTCCAGACTCTTAGTTTCTCCAGATGCCTGGTAGAAAACAAATACAAGTTCTCTCTGAAAGAATGTACACAGTCATTCCTAGACTCGAAGAATTTCTAAAAATAATATCTAAGGAAAAAAGGGAAACTTATAATAAAAAATCATTAAGCACACACCTACAAAAAAATAAAAGTACTATTGAGTGAGATTAGCAGAAACAAATCTGTAAAGAACTTTAATAATTGAAATGACCAGGCAAAGACTAAAATTATACTTACTATGTCTGAATACTATGGGAAAGCTTAAAAGTACCTACAGGACATAGGAAGTTAAAAAACAAGACCAAGCAGATTTGACCAAGAACCATACAGATAATTCAGAAATCAAAAATAAAAAGCATGAACTTAGAGGGGAACTTTTTCAACTGATGAAGGGCAGCTATTAAAAAACCTACAACACACTTATGGGTGAAAGACGTAATGCTTTCTTTCTCCCTAAGAACAAGAACAAGGCAAGTGTTCACCTCACCACTCCCATTCAACATCATTTTGGAGGTCCTAGCCTGTATAAGGCAAGAAAAATACAAAAGAGACAGATTGGAAATGAAGAAATAAAACTGTCTATAGTCAGAGATGACAAAAGCCTCTAGATCTAATGAATGAGATTTAGCATAGTTGTAGGAGACAATGTCAATATACCTAAACCAGTTCTATTACTATATACTAGCAATGAACAAAATTTCAGTAGAAATTTAAACTTTTAAAATACCATTTACAATAGCACTAAAACTCATAAAATGCTTAGGGAACAATCTAATAAAATACACACAATGTCTGAATGTTGAAAACTATAAAACACTATGAGAAAAATCAAAGACCACCTAAATAAAGAGATATACCATGTTCATGGACGAGAAGATACAATATTATGAAGATGTCACTTCTCCCCAAACTGATCTACAGGTTCACTGTAATTCCAATCAAGGGATGGTCCCAGCTCTTAGTTGAAGGAAAGCCTAATATTTGCTGATGGCAGAGGGCTATTCTGTGTTCTGCTTGATGTATACAGTGGGTTGTCTGGTGCTCTCATTTGTTTTTATTTCTGTCACTTTTTTATAGCACTTTGTGACAAAATAAGTCTCCTGCTTTATGTAGCTTCTTGGATTCACCTAAGGCTAATAGCATAAATGCCTCCCTTCAACTTTGGCAGTTATTTGATAGCAGGAGAAGACTCTAAATGTTCTAGTCCTTAAAAATTCTCTCAAAAGCAAAACAGGATTGCCTTGAATTCTGTAAAAATGTCTGTAAACAGAGCTTGAACGGTTGCTGGATCAGCGTTCCCAAATTAATATCTATCACATTTCTACTTTAGCTACTTTTAGTCATATTTATTTAGTTAAGCAGTTTGTACTTTTATTTTGTAAGTTTTGTGATTTTTGTACAATACGGTATTTGTACAATAGGGCAATTCTCAGTTGATGGAATGAATAAAATGAATAGTTTTACTTTAGCCAAAACAATTTTTAAAAATAAATTTGGAGAATTCACACTACCCAACTTCAAAACTTCCTATAAAGTAGTCAGTCAAGCCAGTGTGGTATTTGGTGAAAGGACAGACATGATGAACAATGATTCTATTAGAATCCAGAAATAAACTTGTTCATATATGGCAATTGATTTTCAACAAAAGTGCCAATTAAATTCAATGAAGGAAGGATAATGAACAAATGATGTGGGAACAATAGGATATCCACGCGCAAAAAAAGGGGGGTGGTGATGGAGGTTGTTGTACCATATATTGAACCATATTCAAACATTTACTCTAAATGGATCTTCAACCTAAATGTAAAACCTAATAGTGTATAACTTCAAGAAAAAAAAATTGTTTTTTGAGATACCAGGGCTGGGGATTGAATCCAGGACTTCCCATGTGGGAAGCAAGTGCTCAACCACTTGAGCCACATCCATTACCCAGAAGAAAATATTTGTTGGGGTAGGCAATGACTTCTCAGAACACAAATAACACAAATCAAAAGAAAATTTATAGGGAAGCGGCTGTGGCTCAATCAGTAGGACTCCCGTTTACCATATGGGACGCCCCGGGTTCGGTTCCCGGGTCTCCTGGTGAAGGCAAGCCCGCCCGCACGGCGTGGTTAGCTGACCCAGTGAGCACAAGCAGCAAGGGGGGGATAAATGAATAAATAAATAAAATCTTTAAAAAAAAAAAAAAGAAAATTGATAAATTGGATTTCAAAATTAAAACTTTTCCTCTTAAAAACAATACTGCTAAGAAAATGTGTGTGTTTTTCTAAAACAGATACAGGTAGAGAGAGAGGTGGGTGGACAGGGCAAATGTAACAAAAAATTAAAATTTGGTGGAGCTGAAGATCTGGAGGGGGGGTATGTTGGAGTTCTTTTTGCAACTGTTCTATAAGTTTGAAATTATTTCAAAATAGAAAGTTAAAAGAAAAAAGAATGTCAGTGCCCTGTAGTGATGGACCAATGTCAACTTACTCTGGAATACTATTAGCATTTGGCTCACTCCCGTTATTTGGCATAAACTCAGGTTTGTGATATGGGCAGGCTCGAGACACTGAAGCAGTAACGACTTACTCCTACAAGGAAAGGAGAATCCCAGTTATCTTCCTAGACCCCGAACCCTCTGTCGAGAGGGCAGATCTCATCACAGTCAGTAGACATGTCCATCCCATCACTTCTCCAACACCCCCAACCGTGTGTTTGACACTTCATACTCTGGTTCTGACCCAGAAGTCTCCAAAATCAAACTTACCTTTGCAAAGAACATCTTGCATTCTAAGGGGGAAAAAAGAGAGCAGTTACTACTGGGTTCTTGAGCCAAGCCTTTTGTGAGTTGTATACATGAAAAGAAGTTGTATACTCTTGGAATAACGGAACTTGATTTTTGTGTAATTTCTTCAACCTCAGGGTACTAATTCTTAGATACCAAATGTTTACAACCAAGTTGGAAAAGTCAGGAAAACGCTTGAAATAATTTTGTAGTAATTCTGAGGGAATTATTTTCTGTGCCTCATATCAGCCATCGTTCCAGTGGGCCCACGTACTTGCTCTATATGTTGGGGGTGGCAAAAGCCCCTCACTAGTTGATAAGGGGGTCTGCTAGGCTGGGGAGGCAGCTGGAGTCAGGTCAGGAAATGAACATAACTGGAACTCGACTTGGCTCTAGAACTGAACAGTTTCCTAGGGGTTTGTGTGCAGAGGCTTCTCAAATCAGAGTATTCATACTGAAAACGGGACTGGCAGAGGGATATGGATGGAGTTGTAAAAAGGTAATTTACTTTCTGTAAAGGCACTGCATAGTACTGTGAAAACAACTTTAAATATGTAATACTATACCAAAAAAATCTTTTCCACCTGTTTCCTAAGGCTACCACTATTTACAATGTGTGTTTATCTTACTAGACAGTCTGTGAGTGTTAATAAGCATATATATACACATATACATATTTTCTCTACAAAATAAGTGTTCTGCTGCTTTCTGCTTTCACTTAATGGGATATCTTAAAGATACCCTTTTAGTGCCTATAGAACAGCTTTTTCTATGGTTGCAGAATATTCCAGAGAATGGATATATCAACATTTCTTAAGTATTTACCCAATTGAAGGATATCTCAATTCAAACTTACTGCTGATAATTTTAAGGCAAGAACTCATATCACAAAACAGGTCTACCCTATCCACTGATTTTAGGGTGCTCTGTGTCCTCTTGGTGACTGAGAATTAGCCTCGTAGCCCTCCTGCTGCGGTGAGCGCTGGTCAGCATGCTCTGGAAGTGGCCCCAACGAACCCACTGTCCACAGTGTTACCTGGAGCAGCGCTGGGGCAGATTCCGTGCACTTCTTCTCTAGCTCGCTGGTGATCCTTTGCAGGCTGCTGATGTGTTCGGAGACCCTGGCTTCACTCTCTTTCAGTTTATTCATGTTCTGTCTTCCCAGATCGGTTAGTTTCTGCAGAAGCATCTCCTTTTTACTCTTCAACAACTAGTAACTTCTCTTATCCTCTAATTCAACCATCTCTTTAAAATCTACTTTTGGGAAGCGGCTGTGGCTCAATCAGTAGGGCTCCCGTTTACCATATGGGAGGCCCCGGGTTCGGTTCCCGGGGCCTCTTGGTGAGGGCAGGCCCGCCCGCACGGCGTGGTTGGCTGACCCAGCGAGCACAAGCAGCAAGGGGGGGATAAATGAATAAATAAATAAAATCTTTAAAAAAAAAAAAAATTAAAAAAAAAATAAATAAATAAAATCTACTTTTCTGCCAGCCACCACGGAAACAGATATGATTAGCTAAGACCATGTTGCCCCTGTCCAAGATGGACACTGCACAACAGAAGCCCGATTCTTTGACGCCGAGTACACGTATGTGGATGTGGACACGGTGCATGTTTTCCTCCTCGAGAACAACCACCTGGGTACACTTTTTTTTTTTTTTGCCGTGGCATCTTGTTCAGAAAGTTTCCTATTCCCTTAAAGTTAAAACTTATTATTTAGTTAAAATTAAATATTCAATAAGAAATAATCAAGCCACTGATATCACTTTCCTTTTTATCCTTCCAAAGATAGTCCACCCTAGGCATACCAAGAACATGTTCACATTTTTTTCTTTTAAAAAGAAAAAAGGACAAATAATGGCATATTATATCCTTGATCTGACGACTTGCCCTTTTTTTTTTTTTTTTTAACCGGGAGGTCCTGGGGATTGCACCCAGGTCCCTCCATATGGGAGATGGACACCCTACCATTTGAGCTATATCCATCCCCCTGCTTTTTTCTTAATAAGCATTCCTTATCTGTATATAAAGCCATGTCGTCTTTGTTAAATGCTTGTTAATTTCCATAGACTGTATGTAACATTTATTTCACGTGCCCCATATTGCAGATATCGGCAGTACCTTCCTATCAATAAATATAATTAAAGTAATTATAACAGCTAATATTTATTGAGTGATTAGTATGTATAAGACATGACGGAACGACTGTATGTAGATCATAGCATTCAGCCCTCACACCGGTGTTATGAGCTGGGCGCCAGTACTATCTGCATTTAACAGCTAAGGAACCAAGCCAGTGGTTAAGCAACTTGACCAAGGCCACAGAAGAGCCAATCAAGAGCAGAACCTAGATGCAGACCCATCTACCTGGCTTTAAAGACTACTTCTATTCAATGGCTCGATACTGAAACTCAATTTTACAGTTTTGCCTTATCCAGGTTTTTTAATATATTTGCAGGATAAATTCTTGGAAATAGAATTGCTGGGTAGGTGTACACACCATTTTAATACATCTGTGGTTGTTACTGGATGTCTTATGCTGGAATTGGCACAATGTTCAGCTCTTCTTTGTCTCATTTCCCAAATATTGTGTGGATGTCATTTTCAACATTTTACCTGTAGCGTCTCCTGGAACTTCTCTTCTAGCTCTCTGGCAAACCCCATCAGGTGATTCAGACTGGCTTCCTTAATTTTCAGTCTCAAGAGGTTCATCTCATTCACTTCACTCAACAACCGGAAACTTATCTTATATTCAGACTCGATCATTTCTTTAAAATTCTGCTCCTCTACCTTCACCATAAAGATACGGTAGAATTTGGTTAAACACAACAGATTGACCACAAACAGTTTTCTTCTTTCCATCTCTAACCCTAATAAGAAGACAAGGAAAATACAAAATAAAGGGAAAAATAAAAGGCTTAAGTCCAAAGAACAAGGAGAACTTTGGAGTCAAAATCAATTAAAACAGCAACACAATCTTAGAACATGAAATGCAGATGAAAAAATGTCAACTTAGAAAAGTTGAGCAAATTACATCTTCAGTGACCAAAGAGACCAAGGTGACCAAGGAAGATGATGCCAGTGGGGAATGCTGAGATGGGATGTGGGAAAAGAAGAGTCAAGGATAGATGACTCCACTCCAAGGTTTTTAGATTAAACAACTAGAAGAATGGAGTTGCCAAAACAGAAAGGGCAACTATGGAATGAATAGGTTCCCGAGATATGGAGTATTACCAGGAGCCCAGTTTTGAAAATGCCGAGATTGAATCATCAATTAGAATGATTCAAGAAGAATCAACCTCCTACTCGGCATCAAGAAGATATGCCGAGTAGGAGGTTATATGCGAATGTCTGTCATTGAGAAATCTGAGAAGTCAGTTTAAAGATATTTAATTTTCTGAGACTTGATGGAATCAAGAGCAAGAAGTCCTGCCTCAAAATAGCAGAGTGAGACACTTCAAGGCTCTGTTCCCCCACAGAAGTTTTGAACAACCAGCAAGAACTGGCAGAAACTTCTTCATACAAGCTCCAGAAAACAGTTAAAGGACTGCAGTAAGAGGTAGAGTGCCAGATCAAGGAAAAGCCCACTTAAAATAAGCATTAGGGTCTCGTGGCAACCTGGCTGGCTCCGCCCCAGTGCTCAGTGGCTCAGGGCAGAGCTGGTTGGCTCTCCCAGAGCAGTTCTGATCCAGGTTCTGGAGGGCGCAGACTAACCTTCATGGACGCATGGGAAGCATGTATGTCTGGCTCAGTCTGGTGGGGGGCTGGGGACTCCAGCCCCCAGAACCTGCCCTGCCTGTGGAAGTTGCCTCTCCTACAGAAGTCTGGGGGAGATGGTCAAGTAGTGCTCCTTTTGTCTGTAGGTCAAACAGGGCAATCTCCAGGCCCTGGGGAACGGAAAGGAAGGGCCATTCCCATCTGTTAATGGGGAATTCCTAGGCCACACACAGGCCCCCCAGTGCAGATCACACAGCACCCAAGCCTTGGCTTTGAGCTCTTCTCTAAAAGGATCTCAGGCAAGCCCGGAAGGGGAACACTCACAAGTCAATCTGCAAATAGTGGGAAGTGTTTTCTTTTCTTTTTTTCCCCTCTAAATCCTGGCATTCAAGGAAAGCTCAGTCATAACACTAGCTGGAGACAAGCTAAGGAACAGATGCCCTGAGTCTAAATTCCAGTGATAACATATTAAAATATCAAAATGTCCAGGTTTCAACAAAAGATTACAGAACATACAAAGAAACAAGAAGCAATGGCCCAGGCAAAGGAGATTAGAAAGCATTAGAAGCCATCAATGAGTAGAATCAGACCCAGGACATTTCAGGCAAAGCCTAAAAAATGGCCCTAAATACGCACAAAAAGCTAAGGGAAAGCATGGACAAAGACCCAAAGGAAGCCAGGAAAATAAGAGATGAACGAAAATATCAATGAAGAGGTGGTAATTATGGAAAGGAACCAAACAGAACCAAAGACCACAGTAACAGAAATTAAGAATTCCCTAGAGCTCAACAGCAGATTGGAGCTGGCAGAAAAAAGAACCAGCGAACTTGAAGACAAGACAAGTGAAATCAACTGGTCTGAGGAGCAGAAAGAGGAAAGAACGAGAAAAGTGAACAGAGCCTGAGGACACCGACAAGCGTGCCAACATACTCACTGCGAAAGTCCCAGAAGAAGAGAGAAAGGGGCAGAGAATATTCAAAGAAATAACGGCTGAAAGCACCCCAAATATAGCAAAAGGTATGAATATACACATCAAGATGCTCAATGAACTCCAGAGAGGATAAATCCAAGTAGCCCCATACCATGCCATGTTGCAATAATAATAGAAAATAGATAGAAATCTGAAAGCCTCGAGAGAACAATGTGTCATAAGCCTCAGTAAGAGTAAGTGCCAATTTCTCACTGGAAACCATGGGGGAAAGAAAGCAGGGGGAAAGCATATTTAAAGTACTTAAAGCAAGGAATTGCTAAGGAAAAATTCTGTATCTGACAAAAATGCCTTTCAAAAATGAGGGGGTCATTAAGGCATTCCCAGATAAACAAAAGCTGAGGGACTTTGTTGCTACGAAACCAGACCTAGAAGAAATGCTAGAGAGTTCTGCAGGTAGCAAGGAAAGGACATTAGACAATTGACTGGAGCTACATGAAAAAATAAATCTTTGGTAAAGATAATGACATGGGTAAATGTAAATTCCAGGACTATTATGTTTTTTAATTTTTTTAAATTTGTAACTGTACTTTTTATTTCCTATAAGATCTAAAAGACAAATGCATGGGAGGTGGCTGTGGCTCGATCAGTGGGGCTCCCGTTTGCCGTGTGGGGGGCCCCGGGTTCGGTTCCCGGGGCCTCCTGGTGGGGGCGGGCCTGCCTGCACGGTGTGGTTGGCTGACCCGGCGAGCGCGGGCAGCAGGGGGGGGATAGATGAATAGGTGAATAAAATCTTTTAAAAAAATAAAATAAAATAAAAAAAAGACAAATGCATAAAATTTAACAATAAACCAGTGGATTTGGACTCAGTGTATAAAGATATAATTTTTGACAAGAACTAGAAAAAGATGGCAGGACAGCAGTACAGGAGCATAGTTTGTGTGTGCTGCTGAAGTTGTTGGTTGGAATCAGAGCAAATGAAATTGTTATAGAGTTAGCCCATGGTAACCACAAAGAAAATAGCGGAGAATATGCAAACTTGTAGAGACACACAGTAGAATGCAGATTACCAGGGGCGTGGGACAGAGGCAGTGGGGAGTTAATGCAAACTGAGCACAGGGTTTCTGTTTGGGCTGAAGGGAAAACCATAGTAACGGGTGGTGGTGAGGGTGAGCTTGGGAAGACTTGGGATGAGAAGATGCGTGCTGTATGTGTCTTCACAATTAACAAAAGAAAAAGAAACTAAAGAGACGATAACAAATACAACACCCGGTATTGGGTGGGATCTAAGAATAGAGGAAGAAAAAGGACTCAAAGGATATTGTTGGGATATAAGAAAAACTTGGAATATCGAATGTAAGCTTAGTATCAACATTACATTACTTGGACTTAACTGCACTTAAGGTGATTACATAAGTGAATATCCTTATTCGTAGGAAATAAATGTACATGAAATATTATGTGTTCAAGAAGTTTAACGAGCACAACCCTACTCTCAAAGTTTGAGAAAGTAGACGATAGATGGAAGGATTTTGAAATGTTGGATTTCTCTGTATGGGGTTTGTATTATTTTGCAACTGTCCTGTAAGTTTGAAATAATTTCAAAATTTAAAAAAGCAAATGATCAAATGATCAAGAACTTGACCATTAGCATGCTGCTGCTCCCCGCCTCAGCCGACTCCCCACCTCGGCTCCCTGGACTCCAGCAGTCCCTCGCCCCCTCGCAGGGCTCTCCACATCTGCTTGGTCCCCCGTCTATTCTCCCTTCAACAGCTGGAGTGTGTCTGTCACTTCTCTGTTCAAAAGCTTCCAGGGGTTTCCTGTTTCTTCGCACTTGTCATTCCCTTTGCCTAGAATATTCTTCCCACGAATCCTCATGGCTCAGGCTTCACTTCCTTGTCTCTTTTCTCAAGTGCCACTTTGTGAAAGACAAGTTCCTGATCAACTTGAGACCTCACCCCATCACTCTTCCCTTCTTGATTGAAAAAAGAAAAGTAATAGCAATTTGCTGTCACTTACTATACATTGTATTTGTTTTGTTTACCTCCGCTAGAATGTAAATTTCCACTGCTGAGTGCCCAGTACCTGGTACCCCAGGGAAATAGTGGGACCTCGATATTTACTGAATTTGAGATGCTTGGGGCTGAAAAAAAATGAGGATCAGTTGAAAAACTGTTGTGTAGCCAGACATTTCTCCCTCTCCCACCATCCCCAAATGGAGATTTGTTTCTTCTTGAAAAATTAAAACTGAGAAGCCCCAGATTAGGGGATACCTGGCACAGAGGAAGATCAGAAATGAAAAAAAGTGCATATAAATGGTGGGACTCTATTTGAATAACAATTCTTAAATTGTCCTTTATAGAGGTCTCACAATTATATGTCCATTAATACGTGACGTGCTAATATCATCATCAATCTTCTTTATCTTTGCCAATGAGTTTCAAAAGCCATCTCACATTTAATTTTTTTTATATTTCTCTGAGCCTTGGCAAAGTTTAGGACCTTCTTGTATGCTTAAAAGATATTTGTCTTTTCAGTTAACTCATTTCTTTGATCATTTCTCTATGACATTTCTAGTCTTTTTCTCATTGACTCATTTTCCATATATTAAGAACTTAGCACTTTTCTGTTCTATGGATTTCACATATTTTTCCTGCTTTGTCATTTGACTTTGTTTTCAATATATTTTTTGCTATGCACACTATTGGTTATTTCCCCCCTAAATAATCAAGATAAAGATAAGAACTGACCTGAATCATCACCATCCTTTCTTGCTCTTCAGCCAACATGCTTTTAGCTACTTCAAGTTTCTCCCTCAATGTGTTCAATATCTCCTGGAATAACTTCTGCAGAGAAATATACCACAAAAGTCTAGGTAATAAATTGTTTTAGAACAGTTGGACTCTAAAATCAAAGACCAGTAGCCCCGACTAGATATTTTTTAGCCTTGAAGTTGCAGGTGCCAGCGATGGCACTTGCCTGGTACTCTTTGAGAAACGCCCCGAGGGGATGGCGGTTCAGAGTATCTGTACTAAAATAACAAACAGGAGGCAGCCGGGCGCTCTGGGACGGGCGCGAGCTTACCCTGTAACTCACAGCAGCCTCTGGTACCCCGCACACCGTGTGACCCCTGTGCTCCTGGGACAGGAGGCACTTGACACAGAGGGGCACTTGGTCGTCGTCACAGAACAGCTGCGGCGGCTCCAGGTGCTTCGCACAGTGAAAATCCGGGATTTCTTGTTGTAAGTGGGGACTGAGGCTCTTGGACATCCTGGTGTGCTGCTGGTTGGAGAAGGGACAGGAAGGAGATGGGCCGCTCGCCGGGTTCTGGAGCAGACACGCCTGGCAGCTGCTGTGCCACAGCGGAGCATCCCGGCCCCAGGAGACAGCTCGTCCTGGACGCCTCAAGTCAAACCCACCTGTGTGCTCCCCATGCCTGGGGAAGGAGGGGCTACACCAGGGCCCTAAACCAGAAAGGCTGTCTCAAGTTCTCCTGATTTCTAATACTTGACTGATAGGGTGGAAATAAATTACAAACAGCAGCATGACGCAGCACTTCCCTGTTGATCATTACAAGTCCCAGCACCGAACTAATCTTTGGAGGCCTCAGGACCAGGGGGTGGGGCAAACCAAGGCATCCAAGGACACTTGCACCAGCCAGGAAGTGTGGGCCTTTGGAGTGGCCAAATTTGAGGAGGAAGTGACTCCAAGGTCCTGCCAGTATGGCCTGAGTGTCCCCGAAAACCTGGCTTGCCTCATCCCAACCCTGCCGTGAAAGGATGTTGTCCTGAAAAGAATAATGAAAATGTGCTTTCACCAACTGTGACAGATGTAAGGTGTTAGTAATAGGTATATGGGAATCCTGCATCTTATGCATGACTCTTCTGTAAACCCACAACTTCTATTAAAACAAAACAAAGACAGACAGACAAAATCCAAAACCTAAAACAAAAACACACTAGAGAATAAAATCCAAAAAAACCTTTGCAAAAAAAATGCTAGAGGGAAACTGCACATTCTCCCGTCAAGGTATTTCAGGAAATATGGGATCTATGACCTCCCACATCCCATTTCTGTGTCCTTTGATCAACAAGCCACCTTTTCTCTCTCTAAAAAAAAACGTGGTTCTAATTGGTCTTGACTGTGACCCTGAGACACTCGTCCCAGTGAAGACCTGCCTTAGCTGATAGTTTCCAGCCATTGTGGGCTGACACCATAATGCTGGGTACTGATGCCTCAGATTCCTCTATTCTGCTCATTTTCCCCCGTCCCACCTCATTAACCAGCACCAGGCAGTATTCCTCAAAGCTGTCTACCTGCAGGCCTCAGACCCCCGCATTTCCTTTTCTGAATGTACTAGCTCCTTCCGTCTCTCAATACCCTCGCTCCCACCTACTTTCTTTGCCGTCTTGTCCTCTCATTCTTTTAAATTTCTTAACTACTTAAAACAGCCATAATTCTGAAGTAGATGAATCTTGTACATGACGCTCTTGTATTTTAAGGTAAACCATAAAGCAGTTTCCAAAATGTGATTCTCAAGACTTGATTTGCCTTTTTCATTAAACAGTTGCACTGATGTAAATAAAACTGCTCGTGTTTTACCACTAAGGAATTGGTGCCAATAGCAGCCATTCGTTATAATTTCTTATCTTTACATATTTGCATACACCCAGTCTTTAAAAAAGGACTGTTTAAGGATATTTCTTAAGTCTTAAAGCAATAAAATATAAACGCTCAACCTCTGAGTGCACAATTTAATACTCTGAGTGAAAAATGGAAAATGCATGTAAAATAATGTATTTTATATGGAAATAAAATAGTCCCAAGAAAAAGCATTTCTGTGATTAAGTTGCAAGCTAGACCAGCCACTTTCTTTTCCTAGAGTACTTTTACTTGAAAGAATTGAGACCAACCACGGTTATTCAGACTTGGTAGTGTGAAAGACACTTTCTGGAAAACAAAGTTTCCCAGTCATTTCAAGGAAAACAATTAGTACTATTTGTCAATTACTAAATATTAGCTTTTAAGGAAAAATAAGAATTTGGGAAAACTTGTATCCACCATTGTAAATGTGACTACTTTCCAAATACTTAGTCTTTCCTGAAGGAATTGGTGACCATATCAACAAATGTGACTTTTCATATTATGAGGAATAAGCCAACATTTGGAAGTTCTGCAAACTCAGTGAAACGATAATTTCCAAATGACTAATTCATGGTACATAAAATTATGGGTAATACATGGATTCAAAGTATAAGATAGACCAATGGATTTTATGTAACAAAGTACAAAAAGTTTATTGATTATTTCAATAAATTTTGTTTCAGAAAAGATTCGTAAAAATTTTAGATGTATTTTTTATGAATTAACATTTTTTAAAGTCAACATAAATTTCTGGTATAATACAGATATAGTGCACATAAGCAAAAGCTTATTGGCATGTTCAAGAAATCAAATGTCAAGGAATCCTGAAATCAAAGTTACCCCGGCCTTAAAAGGCACGTTCCTTGTGTGTGTGATTGCTGGATCAAAGGGTAATGCATGTATAATTTTGGGTTTATTTTGCCAGATTCCCATCTGCAAGGGTTTTTATAATTTTGTATTCCAAGCAGAATAGGAGAAAGATATCAAATACTCGGACTTTTGCCTCCTTGGTACGTGAGAACTGGTATTTTTTCAATTTGCATTTATTTTGTTATGGGTAAGGCTTTTAGTTGCATATGGTTCCAAGTCATTTTCATTTCTTTTATTGTGAACCATATACTTAAGCCTTTTAACTGTTTAATTCTATAAGGTTAGGCCTTTTTCTTCTCAATTTTAAGAGCTATTTATACATCTAAAAGATGGATACCTTGTGTATTCCTTGGCTACCAAGACCTGATATCTGATATCCCTCCTACTTTACTGGTCTGTTCCTCAGACCTCACTTCTTGAACCTTTAAATTTTGAGGCCCTTTATCCAGTCCTGCAGTCCCTTCCTAGGTAATCTCATTCATATCAATAAACTTAAGTACCACCCTTCACTTTAAATCTCCTACCAGACACACAGCTCCTGATCATTTGCAATTGAATGTCTAATAAGCACTCAAAATTAACATGTCTAAAACACTGCCGGGATTTCAACCTAGTACCTTTCCTTTCCCCTCCTTCACTCTAGGCTTCCTTCTTTTAGAATAGTTCAATCCAACACCCTTTCATCCAATCACCTAGTTTTCCTAGTTTAAACTGTGCCCTCCCCCTTCCCATTGACAACTCCCCTCAAAGTGCAATGGGATACTTCAAGACCTAAGCTGGGTTTCTGTTAACTCTTACTTGCATTTAGGATGAAATCCAAATGGCCTCCTACCTCCCTGTTCCCCCAGTCAACGACCAGATGCACCTGGGCCCTTCTGCTTCTTGGCTGGCAACAAGCTCACATTTTTGCAGTCCTTTCTTTTTTTCTTCCTTCCAGTTCTCATTTCAAGAGCACGTCCTCAGAGAGGCAATTTAAAGTACCTTTCCATCACTCCTATCATATTCCTCCCTTTGTACCTAACAGATTTTACCTTTCTGGAAACATTCACTTTTTGGGTCCTCTCCACCGACAAGAAACGAAGCTCTTTGATGTTCTATGTCTATACCTGATATAGTAAACACTCAATACATTTAAAAAATACTTAAACCAGTTAAAAAGTTAAGGAGAAATCTGACACAGAAGATATAGATTAAATATTTTCACAGAAAACAAAAGAAAAGACAATTGGAGAATAATTTGTCTCTCTGGCATGTTACGTGCTAAGTTCATATATAATCTCATCTTGCTTTTTCTAAATCTATTTTTCCTTTGCCGTCTTTCTCACTTATTCTTTTATCCTACTGCACTGCAGACATATATTTCGGCTTCCATAAATACTAAGATCATGTTTAGGAACTAAAGAAAACCGTGATTACAGGAATTAACTTCAGAGAAAAGCTCACCGTCTTTCTTTATAGTCCTGAGTATTTCTTTTAGGGCAAAAAGCTGGAACAGGCGCTTTTATCTGTTCAGTTGCTTCCTCAGCCTCTCTCACCATCAAGCAGGCAGGCAGCTGGGAAGAGTTTTAAATCCTATCCATACACTAAAGTGTTCGAACTTCAGCTAATTCCGGGCCCCACGCCCAGAGGCTCGGCTTCTCCAGGCGGAGTCTGTGAATTTACATTAATTTACATTTCTAATGTGCTCCCTGAGCCTGGAACAGCCCTGACCTTGGCCTGGGGGCTCAATCTCTATGGGTGGGTGGATATTGTGTTGTTATCTCCCCCAAACCTAACAGAGTAACCCTTTATTTTTTAAAAAGCCTCAGGTGCGTAGTAACAATTTCACAGAAGCAGCCATTACCCCAGAATCTCTTTGTGTTTTCTTCCGGGCAGTGCTATTTTATCTTAAACAGATAAAGATGTTACTACAGAATAATAGCTGACTTCACTGCTAGTTTCCAGAATGTTTGCTGAAGAAGGGATCATTGTCTCACTTGAAGTTAGAAAGTCATGATTAGGAACAACTGCCAGGCTGAAGGATTTGTCAGGGATGGGAAGTCAGGGGACAATGCAGAGACTTCATGTTTGGCCTCAGCATAGAGGAAATCTGCACAGCTTCCCCAGCTTTACAGCTTTGTCCCTGGTATGTTTTCATTGCTCCCTGCGGATCCCTTAATTAAACTTAAGGGATTTTTCACCACTGATAGGACAATAAAATTCTTCTATCTGATCTTCCAAAATCTGATTCTTCCCTGTGGAAACTCAAGCACATCTTGACCTGAAACCATCACCCCACACCCACTCCAATCTTCCAAATCCTAACGAGTTCCCCAGTGTTCAAACAGAACATGTCCAGTCCCCTCCTCACCAGGGAAGCTCCCCTTTCTATTCTATTTTATTCTACCCAGTCCTCCTACATCTTCAAAGCTTTCAGGCAGCCCAGCTTCTCCGAAGACTGTCAAAAAACTGTCATTTACTCTCACCTTCTTAGCTTCCATAACTCACATGGTTCTATTCATTTCGACAGGAAACCTATATAATCTTTGAATCAAAAGGTAAACATCGAACAATCGTAGCTCAGTGGTTGGGCACTTGCTTGGGTTTCTTGAAGCCCATCTTAGTTTCTCAGTAAGTAGTAAATAGTTCTAGAAGAGTAACTGTTCCAATTTAAGGTAATTCTGAAAATAGGGACTCCATCCCACAATCGTGAGAGAGATACACCTCACAGCTGATAAAGCTGGTGCTGGAAGCTCTTCTGCACCCACCACCGCCTGCTCCCACTTAAGAGGAATAAAGTACAGCTGTGCTCACGATCTGCCTTATCCTTACTCGTCAGGGAGAACCCCCTTCTCTCCAGCACCTCCTCAAGCCTGTCACACTGGGAGCAGGGCTTACTTCCCAGGACCATGAGAGGGCCTGGGCTCTGCAAGTTCAACTGCTTTCTTATTTAATAAAGCATTACTATTTAATAGTCAAACATTTATGGCTGGGCTTCATGAAAAAGTACAGTTCAATTGTTACTGTAAATCAATGAGTTTACACCCAACATATTTGGTTTGCTTTTACTTTTTCTAATTGAAGATAATCCTTTCAGGTAAGAATTCCAACAGAAATTTAAGAGGTCATCTTTACCTCACCTAGCCCACACCAAGAAAAGCCCTGTTTTCACTTATATCTTCAGCAAAGCAAATGGATTGAAGCCATTTGGAGTTAAACATTAGCCAGGAGCAGATGGAATTCTGAATTTGCCCTGGATCACACTTTGAGATAGCATCGTGTCTAATCGGTGACATTAGATGAAATTGGTCTCTGGATCCAGCTCTGCCAATGACTTCTGCACATCCCCTGAAAAGGAGTAACTGAACTACCCTTTGTACAGTTGTGAGCACAGATGAAAGCTTGTAGGAAGCACTCATGGGAAGGACGTGGCAACAGGAATGTGGATTGCTTTCCAAGTGAGAGTTCCTTGCTTTCTTCCATTTACCCAGAAGTTTGTTTTTTTAGAGTGTCTAGAGCATTGCTTGTCTGAATAAGGAAGTGTGTGGTGGGATGGTGGTAGAGGCAGTGTAGACAAGTTACTAGTATATGGGAAATAAAAAGCATTTCTACGCCCATATTGTTTAATAATATACGTATGAATAGAGTGGTAACTATTTCATTGATATGGAGGCACCTACTCACTCTTATTAATGGGGTGTTTACCCTAAAACCTGAAGCCGGTTGTTTTCTCAATAGTAATAGCCACGGTATTCCATTTCCATAACAAAGCTATATCATCAAGATACTCTATCATTAGAGGATATGATTCTAGTTCATCGTTAATCTTTATGCTAAAAAGGAATCAAAAAGCCTGTTTCATACTGTATCAGTCAAGGTTCTCCAGAGAAACCAACCTGACAGATTAAGAGATGTAGGAAAAGGAACTGACTCACGGTGGGAGAGAGAGGCCAGAGGCTGGAAACAGTTACCAGTGATGTTAAAATCTGGAAGTCCAATTCCTTAGGCTGGAAACTCAGGAAGGAGTAGAGGATGTCGTCTCCAGGCAGAATTCCTTCCCATCTCTGTCCTCCTCAGACCTCCAGATGTCTGGATGAGGTCCAGCCACTCACCGAGGGCCATCTCCTTTAAAGTCAACTGATGGAGATGCTAACCTAGCCACAAGTACCTCCCCAAGGCCAGGGTTTGACCAAACACTGGAGACCATAACCCAGCCAAGCGGCACACAAAATTAACCACCACACATGTCAAGTCATCAAACAATCACATCTTTACAGACCTGGAAACACTTGTCAAAAGAAGCCTAGCATCAGACTCCAGAAGGGACTGCCAACTCGTGGCTTTTGGGGAAAAGCGCCTTTACATATACACTTTGACCAGGGGACATTGTGTCAGTTAACATTAATTCAAATAGAACATTTAAGGCTTTAAAAATATTTTTACACAAAGAAAGGAAGAACATTAGACAAGGAATAAATGAAGGTAACATAGCAGTTTGTTCAAAATAAGAATAGCAACAATTTAGTGATTATAGCTATGGACCAATGAAATGAATGGCAACAGTGTTTCAAGGGATGGGAGGGGTGTGATGGCTGCGTCCACTCGGCCAGGTCATGGTGCCCAGTTGCCTGGTCAGGCAAGCCCTGGGCTAGTTGTAGTACAAGGGCTTCTCATGGTAGTACAAGGGCATCTCATGGTAGTAACAAGGGCATCTCATGGTAGTAACAAGGGCATCTCATGGTAGTAACAAGGGCATCTCATGGTAGTAACAAGGGCATCTCATGGTAGTACAAGGGCATCTCATGGTAGTACAAGGGCTTCTCATGGTAGTAACAAGGGCATCTCATGGTAGTAACAAGGGCATCTCATGGTAGTAACAAGGGCATCTCATGGTAGTACAAGGGCTTCTCATGGTAGTACAAGGGCTTCTCATGGTAGTACAAGGGCTTCTCATGGTAGTACAAGGGCTTCTCATGGACTTTAATCATCAGCGAGTTGATTGCGTCTACAGCCAACAGAGGATACCGCCATCAGCAATGAGTGCGTCATCCAATCATTTGAAGGCCTTAAAAGGAAAAGGGATTTTGGCATTTAGGGTGAGAATTTCCACTTCTATTTCGGGCAGCCAGCATCTCCTGGGGAACATCATCGGAGCCCTGCCTTGTAGTCTGCCCACGGAATTTGGACTTAAGCATCCCCACAGTTGCATTTTTATAAAATCTTATACTATTTACAAATATCTCCTCTCAGTTCTGTTTCCCTAGAGAACCCTGACTTATACAAGGAAGAACTGGTAATACTGTTATAAGGTACATTTACTACCTGTGAAATGGTATTAAGTTTAGTTGTAAATGTACATTGCAAACTCTAGGGCAACCAGTATAGATTATTTAAAAAGAAGTTTAATTGATATGCTGAGAGAAGAGAAAAAAATGGAATATAAAGTGTTCAGTTAAAACCAGAGATGTCAGAAATAGAAAAAAAAACAAAGGCAACAAATAGAAAGTACTTACAAACATGGTAGATGTTAAATCAACTATAATACTCACTTTAAATGTGAACTGTCTAAATATATCAATTAAAAGGCAGAAATTGTCAGAGTGGATAAAAAAGATCCAAATAACTATATTGGTCTACAAGAAGCCCAGATTAAAAAAGCAAATAAGACACAGATTAAAATCAAAGGGAGGGAACGGCTATGGCTCAAGCAGTTGGGTGCCCGCCTCCAACATGGGAGGTCCCGGGTTTGGTTCCTGGTGCCTGCTAAAGAAAACAAGCTGACTCAAAGAGCAGACAAATGATTAGACACAATGAGGATGGAGTGACTGTAGCTCAAGCTGTTGGGCACCTACCTCCCACATGGGAAGTCCTGGGTTCTGTTTCTAGTGTCTCCTGACAATGAGCAGAGACAATAAGGGAGCCATGGGGGGGGGGTGGTGGAGGCAGAACATCAACAAATTAAAAAAAAAAAAAATCACAGATCCTTAAAAAAAAAAAAAGTTTAAAAAAGTTTAAAAAAAAGCAAAAGCAAAGGGATCCTTATTAAATGAGGAACTTGTTAAATTAAAAAGCAACGAAGAAAGATATACTGCACTAATACTAATCAAAAGAAAGCTGGAGTAACTAATTTCAGAGAAAACATACAGAACAAGGAAAATTATCAAGGATAAAGAGGGATATTACATAGTGATAAAGGGATTGATTCTCCAAGATGATGTTACAATCCGAATGTATATGTGCCTAATGGTGTCAAAATATGTGAGGTGAAAAGCTGGTAAAACTACAAAAAGAAATAGACAAGTCTTACGGAGACTTCAAAACCCCTCAGACAGAAAATCAATAACTGTAGTTGAACTGAGCAGAGCCAACTAACTGGATCTAATTGACTTTAATAGACTGTCAGCCAACAGCAGCAAAGTACACGTTCTTCTCAAAATTACATGGAATATTCACCAAGGAAGACTATATTCTGGGCCATAAATATACCTTAAAAAATTCAAAATAGACATCATACAAAATATTTTCTCAGACTGCAATGGAATTAAACTAGAAAGTAATAACAAAAACATAGCTGGAAAATCCCAAAGAATTTGGAAATTAAAAAGCATACTTTATTTTATTTTTTGAGGCATCCAAGGATTGAATCTGAGATCTAGTACATAGGAAGCAGGCGCTCAACCACTGAGCTATGCCCACTCCTCTACAGCATACTTTAAAAAAGATTTCTCCCTCTTGTCGTTTGCACTGTCTGCTCTGTCTGCTGTGTCTGTTCATCTTTGTAGGAGGTACTGGGGACCAAACCCATGTGGGAGGGAGGTTCCCAGTTGCTTGCACCTCCTCATTGCACCAGCCTGCTGTCTTGCTCATCTTCTTTAGGAGGCACCAGGATCTGAATCCTGGACTTCCCATGTGGTAGGCTGGCACCCAATGGCTTGAGCCACATACATTTCCCTAGCACACTTTTTTTTTTTTTAAGATTACTTTTTTATTCATCCTCCCCCTTCCCCAGATGGTTCTCTTGTCTGTCCACTCATTGTTTGCTCGCCTTCTCTAGGAGGCACCGGGAACTGAACCTGAGACGTCCCATGTGGTAGGTGGGCACCCAACTGGTTGAGCCACATCCACTTCCCCTTAGCATACTTTTAAATATGCATGGGTCAAAGAGAAGCCTAAAGAGAAATTAAAAAGTATTTTGAGCTAAATGAAAGTGAAGTTACAATTTATCAAAATGTGTGGGATATAGTCAATGCAGTGCTTAGAGGGAAATTTATAGCAATGAATGAATATATAATAAAAGAAGAAAGATCTAAAACCAATAATCTAGGCTTCTGCTTTAGGAAACCAGAAAAAGAAGAGCAAATTAAGTCCAAAGTAAGCAGAAGAAAAGAAACAAAAACTAGAGGAGAAATCAAAGACATGGGAAATCAGTAGAGAAAGTCATTGAAACCAAAAGCTAGTACTTGGAGATCAATAAAATTGATAAACTTCTAACCATGCTAACCAAGAAAAAAAAAAAGACACAAATTACTAATATCAGAAATGAAAGATGGGAAGCGGCTGTGGCTCAATCAGTGGGGCTCCCGTTTACCATATGGGAGGGCCTCCTGGTGAGGGCAAGCCCGCCCGCACGGCGTGGTTAGCTGACCCAGCGAGCACAAGCAGCAAGGGGGGGGTAAATAAATAAATAAAAATCTTAAAAAAAAAAAAAAAAGAAATGAAAGAGGGGCCATCACTATTGGTCCCATGGACATTAGAAGGACAGGAATATTAAGAACTCTGTTATCTACACAGCGAAAATTGTGATCATAGACTGATTTTTTGAAAGACATAATCTACCAAAACTCACACAAGGAGAAATAGGTAATTTGAATAGGCTTATCTCCATTAAACAAACAAACCCAATCTAAACAAAAATAAGTCACCTGGCCCACCTAGTTTACTGGCAAAATTTACCAAACATTTATGGAAGAAATGAAAATAATTCTCTACAATTTCTTTCAGGAAATAGAAGCAGGGGGAGTACTTCCTAACTTGCTCTATGAAACCACCATTCCCTAATACCAAACCAAAGATATTACAAGAAAGGAAAACTATATGCCAGTATTTCTTATGAACATAGATGTAGAAATTCTCAACAAAATATTAGCAAATCAAACTCAACATGTATAGAAAGAATTCTAGGGGAGTGGATGTAGCTCAAGTGGTTGAGCGCCTGCTTCCCACGTACAAGGTCCTGGGTTCAATGCCCCATACCTCCTAAAAAAAGAATTATTCACCACAAGAAAGATTTATTCCAGGTATACAAGTCTGATTTAACAAATATCAATTACTGTAATTCATTACATGTAAACTCTATCAATAGACTAAAGAAAAAGTCATGTGACCATAAATATAGATGTAGAAAAAACATTTGACAAAATCTAGTACCCATTATAAAAACTCAAAAAAACCAGGGCTAGAGGAACTTTCTGCATTTGATAAGAAAATGTACAAAAAACTTATAATAGCTAACATCAAACTTAATAGTGAGAGAGTAAATGCTTTCTCCCTAGGAATGTGAAAAAGACAAGGATGCCCTCTCCTTACCATCTTAATCAAGATTATACTGAAAGTCTTAGCTAATGCACTAAGACAAGAAAAGGAAATAAAAGTAACAGATTGGGAAGGAAGAAGTAATGTTATCTTTGTTTGCAGATGGTATGATTGTCTATATAGAAGATGCCCATGATTTGACAAACTCTTGTAACTAATAAGCAAGTACAGCAATGTTGCAGGATACAAGGCCGATATTCAAAAGTCAATTGCTTTTCTATATGCCATCAATGAACTGAAACTTGAAGCTAAAAACAGAACATTTACATTAGCAAAAAAAAAAAAAAATTAAGCATAAATTTAGCAAAATATGTATAAGAACTATATGAGAAAAATTATAAAACATGAAAAATCAAAGATCTAAATAAATGTGGTTATTCTATGATCATAGAGAGGAAGACTCAATATTATTAAGGTATCATCAGTTCTTCCCAACTTGATCTATGGATGCAACACAATCCCTATCCAAATCCTAGCAAGCTATTTTCTGGATATTGACAATTTTTTTTTTTTTTTTTTAATCCCCAGGTAATTAATGACTTTATTTTTTCAGTTATCATAACCAGCCTATGGTACAGCATACTAAATCATAAAGACTTTTAGAAGTACAAATCCAAGGAAGGTAATATCCTTACTAAGTTACAAAACTTTGGCAAATCAATACAGTACCTTTTGATACAATAAAATCGTATTTTTATTGGAGTCATGTTACTTTATATTGATAATTTTCACTCCAAAAATATCACTTAAGTGCCAACTCGAAACACTGGTTTTTAATGGTTTAAAGCAGATCAAGATTGTAAATACAAATTATTCATCCTCCCCCTCCCCCAGATGCTTTTAAAAGTCACAATTTTCATAACATGCTTTTAAAAGTTACAGTTTTCTACTTTTAAAGAGAGGCCCTTCTTATAAGCTGTTGAAGCTTAACCCAGTGGGACAATTGTGTATGCGGATCAAACCAAGGTGGCTCTGCTTCGTTCTGGGGCTGGCCCAAAGCTGGACAGAGTTCCAATGCGTGAAAAGCTCTAAAATGCTACCTCAAGGAGGTTCAGTGTGCCAATACCAATTTCAAAGCACTTTTCCAAAAACTGTAAAGTTTAAGAATAAATACTGGCGGGAAGCGGCTGTGGCTCAGTCAGTGGGGCTCCCGTTTACCATATGGGGGGCCCCCGGGTTCGGTTCCCGGGGCCTCCTGGTGAAGGCAGGCCCGCCCGCACGGCGTGGTTAGCTGACCCAGAGAGCACAAGCAGCAAGGGGGGATAAATGAATAAATAAATAAAATCTTTAAAAAAAAAAAAAAAAGAATAAATACTGGAACCCTTCAAATAAGATGGTCATTTCAAATAACACCAATTTCAGATGGTCTCTTACTTAGGGCCCTGCATCTCCTAATTTTCATGAAAAGTCACATACCCTTTCTCCAGCTTATTACAAAAAAAGTCTACCTAAAGCATAGTCGTATTTGTTTTTGGAAAGACCTGGGGCATCCGACGCTGCACACCCGTCTTCATCATCATATGTCTGCAAACGCCGCCGCCGCCAGCGCGCTCAGGGCCCCTCTCTAGTTCACGCAGGACCCCCTCCACCGCTTCCCCGCCTTTCTCAGCACTCGAGGAAGTTGTACTTGCCGTCAGTCCTCCCAGCGGACTGCTGAGGCTCCCTTCACAGATTGTGGCCTCTCGAGTCTAAACGGTGCTTTCCGGGCCTCGAGAATGTGCTTTGCGTGCAAGCCTCCCACCTACCGAGCCGCGTTTGCGAGTGGACGGGTAGAGGGGCGCCCCCTCGCGCGCTCTGCTGGGCGCCCCTGCACGTGCGCCTCGGTCCTAGCTGCTCCAGTCAGGCTTCACTAGGGGTCCGTGCGTCTGTCCAGCACGTCAGCCCCGACCACGCTCGGGTTCACAGGGTCTGGGCACTTCTGCATGGCAGCGGCTGGACCTGTCCCCACGGGGGGTCAGGGGCGCGCTCGGACGTCCACATCTCCGCGGTGCTGGTGACAGGCGCCACGTCCGGGCGGCGCCAGGGGACAGCGACGGAAGAGGCGGCACCTGCCCCCGCCCCACGCCCCAGTCACCCCGACCGCCTAGCACCGCCCAGGCTCCTGGGTTTTAAATTTATACAGAAAGGCAAAGACCCAGAATAGTTAACACAATACTGCAGAACAACAAAGTCAGAGAGGAACAAAATTGGAAGACTGACACTGACCGAATCCAAGACTAAAGCTACAGTGCTTAAGATAGTGTGGTAGTGGCCAAAGAAAGAAAAAAATAAATCAGTGGAGCAGAAATATAGTCAATTGAGCTTTGATGAAAGAAAATAGGTAAGTCAGTGCACCAGAGAACTGGTACACTTGAAAGTCGTTAAAACGGGATATTTTATGTTGTATATATGTTACCGTTACACAAATTAAAAGAAAAAAACAAAATAATATGGGACTGTAAAACAAAGAGTGAACCCCTAATGTAAACTATGGAGTATAGTTAATATAATTATAATGTTGGCTCATCAATTATAACAAAGATGCTACACTAATGCAATATGTTAATCATAGGGAAAACTCTGGAGCAGTATATGGGGACCTCTGTACTTTCTGGATGATTTTTCTGTAAACCTGCAACTACTCTAACAAAAAAAGAATAAGATCTAGAGATGCAAACTAAGGACATGAAAAGATGCTCAATATCATTTGTCATTAGGTAATTGCAAATTAAAATAATGATACACACTTGGCTAAAATCCAAAGCACAGACACTACCAAATACAAGCGGTTATGGCACTAGCACTCACTCACTGCTTCTGGAAACGCAAGAGGCTTTCATCACTTTGGGAGATGGTTCGTTAGCTCCTACAAAGCCAAATACAGTCTTACTATACAATCCAGCAAACGCACTCCTTGATGCCTCCCCAAGGGAGCTGAAAACTTATGTCCACACAAAAACCCTCACACAAGTGTTACAGTAGCTTTGTTCATAGCTGTCAACACCTGGATGCAAATAAGATGTTCGCCAAAAGGCGAATGGATACACCTGAGGAACATCCCTTCAGTGGAATAGTCGGTAAAAGCAGTGAGCTGGCCAGCAAGCCACAGCAGAGCCGCAGTGCATTTGCTAATGAAAGAAGCCAGTCTGGAGAGGCCTGTATGACTCCACTATATGACATTCTGGAAAAGGCAAAACTATCAGCCTAGTGAAAAAGAGCAACGACTGCCAGTGTTCCTGGGACTGGGTGGAAGACGGGATCTCTAGGTCTGCGGAAGTATTCTGTAGGATACGGTAATGATGGATACCTGCCATTACTCACTCGTCAAAACCCATAGACCTCAGCTATTTGGAGATACAATAAAGATTGTAAAAAGACAAAAAACCTATAGAACTGTATAAAACAAGGTGAACCCAAATATAAACTTTGTACTTCAGTTAAAAACCTATCAGTATTGGTTTGTCAGTTGTAACAAATGTACCATACTAATGAAAGTTATTAATAAGAGACAATGTATGTGTGTGTGAGAGAGAAAGAAAATGGATAAGAGGGAACTTTCTGTACTTTCGACTCAGTTTTTCTGTAAACTTAAACCTGGTCTAAAAAAGTAAAGTCTAATATGCACATATTTAACAAAATCAAGGTGTTAAATTGTATAGAGCTCAATTCAGTTTGAATTGATTTAGGAAGTGAACTTACTGCTGCAGAAGATAGTTTTATAATCCTGGTTGCAAGTAGAAATGTTAATAAGAAAATAATTTGCCTCACCTGTCCTTTCTCAAAGTACAGAGGAATTCATCTTTAAATTTACTTTCAGTATTTGTCTTACTATAGTATATAAACAAAATCAGGACCACCTCTAAGCAAGGCATATTAACATTAATCAAATATTCCTTAGATTCAGACTATTGATTATTACCTATAGAATCAAATAATCAAGAAAAAGAAAACAAAATTATAAGATTATCAGACTATATGTTAAAGGTAAGTCAATACAGAGTTTATGGATATATCTCTTTAGAAAAAGTTCTCCCAATATATACAAATTTTAGTATAAATTTTAATACTATTTATAAAAAACAAAGCTATTTCTGCTACCCCAAATTACCCAATGCAAAAGTCTATATTTGGGAAGCGGATGTGGCTCAAGTGATTGGGCTCCTGTCTACCATACAGGAGGTCCAGGGTTTGATTCCCGGGTCCTCCTGGTGAAAAGCAAGCTGGCCCACGTGGAGTGCTGGCCTGCATGGCAAGCTGGTGCAGCGAGGTAACACAACAAAAGGAGACACAGAGGAGAGACATAGCAGACCAGGGAGCTGGGGTGGCACAAGAGATTGAGCCACCTCTCTCTACTCCGGAAGGTCCAAGGATGGGTTCCAGGTACTGCCTAAAGAGAAGACAAGCAGACAGCGCAAAACTACGAGGGGTGGGAGAGAAATAAACCTTTAAAAAAAAAAAAAAAGCCTATATTTTCTAAGACTTAGTAGGTTTCATCTGCTTATACTTAACATGTTTTAGATATTCTTTTAAAACTAAGAAAAATAAGCTTGATAGTGTTATGTTCCCAAGAAAAGTGGTCTGCAAAGAACTTATTTTCCAATGATCACCCGATCACCCCTTTTAAGACAAGGGCAAAGGGAAAATAAATTGGCAGAGACATCATCTGGTTATTATATTGATCTCAGTTTATGTCAGGTACATATAGAAATATTTCTTTCATGTTATTAAATCGTAATATTTGTAACATTTCCAATAGTGTAGATGCCAGCTTGTATACTTGGTCTCAATCTCTAATTATCATCTAGTCGATATATTCAATTCTTATGATTACTGTTATAATAGTTAATGCTAGCTTTGCCAATGCTTTATCAGGGATCAGTTAAAAATCTCAATGATTACAGTTTTGAAAGTGACTTTTTTTTTTTGCCAACTAATTCCACCCTTAGCCTGATGGAATGATAAATAACGTGGAGAGGCGGCTGCTGCTCCAAGGACTTTCTAACTACGCCATGTCAGTGTGTATTATGAGTCTAATTTTAAACTCCTTGGATCAGCAGCCACGTCTATGTGCTATTTATCAACCTACCAGCTTGTTTTCTTTTCTTAGATGATTTAAAGGGATGATTTGGTCAGAACTCCCATGTATATTGTGAGAACAAGGAAAGATGGATGCAGTGGTCATAATGGCGAAAGTGGCAAACAGAAGGGGACAATGGCTCATAACATCGTAAAATAAAATAGCTCCACGTAATAATCTAGGAAAATCCCCACCTTGCTTGTAACAGGCTTTGCAAGAGGAACCAGTACTAAAGAATTGGGGTTACAAGAAGTGTCGTGTTGTCTATGCCAAGCACACTTCAAATAAAGATCCTCACTGGAGAAAGACATTCCTTAAAATCAAGGATGCTTTGCAGAGGCCTATTTCCCACTCATTTCTCTCTCCCCCAGTCACCTCAGCACTGTATTCCAGAGGTGAGGGTCTGGGTTCCCACAATGGCAGGAAAATCAAATCTGTGTGGTCAGGCAGGTTCTGCTCGACTCCTGTACTAACCACACTTCAAGTTCTGGGACACAGTGAGATAAGGACTCGGTGTTTCTTCATGCAGGGTTATATCCACTAAAAAGAGAAAATATTTCCCAACCAAATTGAAGTAATGCATGGACATATGATTATGTTCTGGCCAATAGGGTTTAAATCGAATTTGTATGGAATGTCTAAGGTTTTTTATTCCCCAAGGTACTGGGGGTTGAACCAGGACCTCATACATGGGAAGCAGGCGCTCAACTACTGAGCCACACCCCCTCCCCTAAGAATTGTTTTGGAGGGAGGGGACATCCCCTTCTCACCTTCAATATGAAGGTGGTGGACCTATGAAATAATCCACAGGTTGGAAGCTGTAAATGCCGGAGGAACAGGAAGTGAGAATCTAGGTCCATGAGCCCATTGTTCCTGGCAGGTATTGAATGAATAAGATAATTTTCTACCTTTCTAAGCCCATTATTTTGGTTTACTGTTATTCATAGCCGAGGGTAATTCTAATAAATTAGAACTAGACCAGAGTCAAGTCTGAAAAGACCTTAACATTGTAACACGGAATTTACAGTTTAGATTTTTAGGGTAGGGGTAATAAGGCTATGGACAGAGCAGTGAAAGACCAAGGAAATGGAGAGGAACTCAGATTCTTTATGCCTTCCACGCTAAGTCTTGAGGACAGAGATGTCTGCAATACCTGCCGTCTACAAATCAAAAGCACCCTCTCAAAACTGGCAGTTCCTGGAAAAAGAGGGTAGGGGAAAGCCAGTTTATATCCCAGGAACATGTGTTTCATCTCGGTCCTCTATGGGTAAGGTTTTCTATTACCTGCACCAAGCCTTGGGGAAGTACAGCGACAGAGCCACAGAGAACGTGGGGCTGCACACCTGTTCAGGCCACTCAGTGTCACCTCTGGAGTCTCACCTGCACACGTCCTCGTCCACCCCAGCCCCCCGCTCCATGCTCAGCTTCTCACCACCACTGTGGAAAGGCTGACCAGCTTGGAATGGCGCCCGTGAACAGTTCATCTGTTTCGGCAGGGGTTCTTAACATTTTTTGTGCCACAGACCCCTTTCCCAATCAGGTGAAAGCCACAGACCCCCTGCTAAGTCCCCCCTATACTGTGGATTATTTAATAAACATATCACATCCGCACCAACACATCACAACAAGAACAATTTTTAAAAATTTTTAAAATTTCAATTCAAAGTTAATGGACCCCTTGTTAAGAACCCCTGGTTTAGGCATGAACTCCTTCATAAAGTAAGCCCTCTCCCAAACATAGGGGATACAGAATGGATTCTTTGGTAGGAAGACATCTGAGAAGGTGCCTAAGATTCCCACCCTTTAGTATATACATACCTTATCACGATTATTCTAACACACACTAATCTGGGTGTTATGGGAAGGGATTTTGCAGATGTAATTAAAGTTCCAAACCTCCAGGGAGATTATCCTAGATGGGTCTGACCTAATCAGGTGAACCTTTAAAAAGGCCTGGGCTTTTGTTGGTGGGAGATTCTGTTGGTGCCTTGGCACAGGGCTGACAGTTCCCTCCAGATGCTGAGTGGGATCCCCACCTGATGATCAGCAAGAAGTGGGGTCCTCATTCAGTCCTACAACTTCAAGGAACTGAACTGTGCCAACAACTACATGTACACACAAGTGGACCCGGGGGAGCGGATGTGGCTCGAGTGGTTGAGTGCCTGCCTCCTACATGGGAGGTCCTGGGTTCGGTTCCTGTTACCTCCAAAAAAAAAAAACAAAACAAGCAAAACAAATGAAAAACCCAACTCAGGGAAGCCAATGTGGCTCAGTGGTTGAGCAGTGGCTTCCCACATGTGAGGTCCCAGGTTCAATCCCCGGCCCCTGGTACCTTAAAAAAAAAAAAAAAAAAAAAAAAGGGACCCCAGACTCTAGAGGAGAATGCAGTTTGACCAAAACCTTAATTTCAGCCTTGTTAGACCCTGCATGCTGGACTTAGGTTCTACAAAAAGTGTGAGCTCACAAGTAGGCAGGGATTTAAGATGCTAAATTTTTGGTAATTTGTTACACAGCAATAGAAAACTAACAGACCTCAGTGAGCTATACTTGGTACCTGAGGGGAAAGAAATAGGGTTAGAGAGGAGTTCTTCAAGCACCTTCTACAGCTTATCTTGGCTACAGAAAACAAGGATTTCTAGTGTAAGATTTTAGGCCAAAATAATATCCGTAAAACGAACCTAGAATAACTTTGATACAGTTTATTCTAGAAAGAAAGAAAGAAAGAAAGAAAAAAGAAGCCTGGTTGGGATTATTTCATGACAAAAGAACAAAAGAATAAAACTTAACCCTCCCCAAGAAGGGAACAACCCACTACCAAAAGTTCATTAGATGACAACGTATTTCTTACTTTCCAAAGACATGCCTGACTTACATCAATACCTCTTCACAGACAGTAAACTTAGTGTCTTTTAAGAAAAAAAAATTTTTTTTGAAGAAGCTTTAGATTGAACTTGGTGTCTTAAAATACTCAGTTAAACGAGTAAAAGTTGCCACAGGTTTTAGACTTCTCCTCCTGTCTAATTCTGCAGAACTTCTATAGAAGTTTTCCTGCAGAAGTTGGCAGATTCTTGCATTCTGACTTCATTTTGCTCCACCTTCTCACCCATTTATAAAGGATTCACATTTGATGGTTAGTAGGTAACAGTAATTCCATGTTAGTTGAAGTTAGGGGCACATCCCATTCTCTGTATTTATAGATTCACCAAGCGTGTACAGGGAAGTGGCTGTGGCTCAATTTACCATGTGGGAGGCCCTGGGTTCGATTCCCGGGGCCTCCTGGTGAAGGCGAGCCGGCCCCCACGGCGCGGTGAGCAAGCTGGCGCAACAAGATGACGCAACAAAGGGAGACGAGCAGACACAGAAAAATACACAAAAAAGCAAATGGACACAGCAAGCACAAGCAGCAAAAGGGGGTTAAATAAATAAATTAAAAAAAAAAAAAAAAAAAAAGTACATATTTTTCCAGTGGATTTCTACTTCGAAAACCGAAGTCCTTTTTCAAAGGGAGACTTTCACAGAAACACAGTGTACTGGACAGATAAAAGTTGAATTTCTCCTCTGGCCACTTGTCCCACAGCTATTTGATGCCTGGCTCCCGGAACATCGAGCTTTTGAAACGCAATGGTGTTTAAAGGGAAAAAAACAATTCCTATTCTCATGGGCATTTTTTTCTAGCCTTCAGGTTGCTATGTCAGTTTAGTGACTCATGACTAGCATTAAAAGTTAGTCTTTTCAGAGGAAAGCCAAGAATGTTTCATGAACTGCGTGTTCCCAAATCACATCAAAGTATTATTCAGTGGGTCATAGTCAAAATAGCTGATAGGGGGATTACAGTTTAATACAAGAGACTATTAAAGAATCAGAGCCCCAAATAAGAATTACAAGACTGAGTAATGCCATCCAGAAGAGGTACAAAGGGCTATGATGCTGTATGTGAGAAGAATTTGGTGGTCTTAGAAGTCTGGAATTGCTTTACTGAGAAGATTCAAACGGAGAAGGCAGGGTGTGGGGAAGGTGCAGGGAAAGCACAGGTGTCCTCTGCCCCTGAGGTAACTTCCTAGAGGTAATCACTGTTGGACAGATTGTTAAATAAGAGCTTGCTTTCTTCAAGATGATTTGCTTTGAAGGAAAAGCTATTACCAATCAGAGATCAAACATCCTTTGTTTCTTTCTATCATCTAGATATACTTTGTCTTGTTCTTACAAAGTCTTTAAGGTTTTGAAAGTTTTGGCATTTCATGTGGAAATCCCATCACAGTACTTCCTATAGAAGGTATGACTTTTCAGCAGTGGGTACCTGCAGGGCAGTATTTTATACTTAGACTATTCTAAATATAATACTTCTGAAGTCCCAACTCAAAGTTCAGCCTCAAGTCTAATATAATTATAGCAAACTTTACCCCTCAAGAGGCCTTATGTTTTGTCCCATTTATAAAGCTAAACCATTTAAGATAATCAAGCTAAGTCATTATCTTTAAATACTTCAATTGTCTAAAACCCCTGAAGCATTAAATTCTTCTAAGTGATGAATTAAGCCTATAAAGAGTGAACCTGAAGTTCTTAATTATGCTTTATATATTTTTGGCTCTCTCCTTAGAATTAGACATCGAAGTCAATGATCTGATGACGTAGTTTAAGATGGAGTTACACGGCTATCACTACAAGAAGCCAAGTCCTCCTAAACATTAGAAACATCGAACATATACTTTCAATAGAGAAAGTCTGGTTATTGTAGTTCTTGGGTTAAAAAGTGCTTCCTGGTTAAACGAGGCTGCACATGGTTAGGGGCACGAGGGACCGAGTTCTGAGGCTGCAGGTACACAGGGCGCGGTCAGCTCCCCTCTAGCTTTCTGTCCGTGACGCCTGGGACAATCTGGATCCCCCCCCCCCCCCACACACACACACACACTCTCTTTGGCTCTAAACATGCCTGTGTGTCGTCTTCATTTAGACATAAATGAAGTCTATGGACTTCACCAGTGATTGGTTCTGATGGAATGCTACTCTCTCCCCACAGGCATTTGTGCTTTGTGATGTGTCGTCACACACTCCGCCAAGTCACGACTGAGAACAAAAGTGCCTCCCTAAGTGTGGGAGCAGAGCATTTTAGCCATGCCCATAAGCATATGCTTTAAAAATATTAAACAAAACCCCACAAAACCACACAGGTAGAGTCGTGGACATGGTAAACTAAAGACAAAAATATGAAAACTATAGGACTAACTTTTTAAAGTAGATGGAAGCGGGTTCTAAAGAAAGGTTGAGGCAGCCAAGTTCGGATACCAAGGGCAGCACACACAGGCTGTGAGGGCAGCAAAACAGAACGAGCATCTTCACGATGGAGTGTGTGGTCAAGGCGAGCCAAGAATGCGGCTGAACCATCCTCGAGGACTGGAGAAACGTGATGATGGCTTGCCACATTGGCCATGTTAGTCTACTTTGCCTTCAACTGCTCTTACTAGGAATAAGACTTAAAAATGTGCTGGGGAAAGTCATGTTTGAATAGTACCTTTTCTTATCCTGCCAAAAGAATTCCCTTGTTTATTAACTGTGAATGAATTAGTTTGTGTTAGAGAAACATGCCATTTCTGGTTCTAGAATGATTTCTAGGCCTAATAATTCCCATGGATGTTTGATATCTAATTGAACTTTGGAATTCACCTTCTGTCTATGATCACTCCAACTGAGATTTCTCATTCTCTTCTAACTGGGCTATCATCTGGCCTCTAGCCTTCAGCTGCCTTCGATATGCCAAACCTTTAGCTCTAGTTTAGATCTTTCAGCCAATCTTCAGACTTCTACGCATGCATATATGGATTACTAGAAATCTCTGTTATTCACATATCTTGCTTGTACCTCAAAGTCAATATGTCCAAAACAAAATGCATTTAGGGCCCTTCTTACACATAAAGAGAACAAACAAACAAGAAACCCATTCTCCCCCTATGTCAAAGTCAACCACATCCACTCAGTTGTTCAAGATATTGTATGAGCCAAGAATGTCTCTCCTTCTGTCTCTCTACAGTTAATCACAGTCTTAGCTATCCAGTCTCCCTTAGGCCTCCTCTATAAGTCACTTCTCCACCTCCATGGCCATTAGCCCAGTTCATCTTTTAGCCGAACACTGCAACAAACCGTCAAGATCCTGGTGCCATTTCACCTCTTAAACCCAAATTCCAGCCAGTCACGGGGGCGGGGAGGATCTAACCATGCCAGTCTCTTGTTTAACACTTTATAGGCAGAACAAGTTTACTTTGGAATCATGTGAATTTTCTTTAGAGCTATAAAACTATTTTCTCCCAGACACTCTAGTTTACTGACAAATTTTGCCTCACTCCTACTTCCAGGCCTTTGCACATAATGGTTGTGCCATCTTGAGCTTCACATTCCTCCAAATCCTACTAGAGTAGAAGAGGCTCTTGGGCAGAGCCCTTAGCCGTTTCTTGGGAACTGTCTGGTTTGGTGTTCCTATATGCCAGTTACTGCTGCTGCACTGCAGCTCGTAGGGCATGGCCGCCCTTTGCTTTTCTAGGCCTTTCACGAGACTGGCTTCCCTGAAGCAGAAACTTAGTTTTCATTCTTTAGTACAGTTCAGTTCCTCACATATGAGCAAGTTGGTGTTTGTTCTCTGGTAAAGACGGAGCTACAATTTATGCCTCTGGACTCCTTGATCATGAGCCATCCATATGCAGAACCCCCGGCTTACTTACCTGTTCATTTTTCTCCAAGGGGAGTCCTCTCTTGTGAGACTAATGCCTTGTGTAGAAAATCCAGGATTTCCTTGACGTCATCCTGAAAAAGAAAGGGCACTATTAACCCTTCTTGGAAGCCGTTATGCTAGACATATAAAATACAGGTTATAGCACAAGTTTAGGCACGAAATAGGATGTGAAAACCAGCAGTTAGTAAAAAAAAAAAAAAAAAAAAAAAAAATGGGGACTCTGGGGGCTCCTGAGCCTCACTACCAACATGTGAGAAATGGGGGGCAGGGGAGAAGAAAATCTAGACAATGGGTATTTTGAAGACCAAGGTAATAAGAAGAAAAGAATGAGAATGAGCCCTTGGCATTTTCAGAGGGAAGACAGTCTTAGCTTGAAGATTTCTTTTGCCTTCTCAATGGTGAACTTATGATACTTGTATTCCTGAGACAGAAAACCTCTCTCACAAAGGGGCACCTGCTCTGCCACAGAATCTTTCTACTTTTTCATAATGCATCTTAGAGTGGCAATTTTTGACGTCTGTTAAGTGAGGTTTCAGATGCTCACTTGTAAATATCCTTGCACACAAGGCAGTTGCCCCCACCAGGGGTTTCCTTCCAACTTCTTAAGAGGCACTCATAACAAAACTTATGTCCACATTCAATTGCAATTGGTTTGGTCAAGTAGTAAAGACAGTTCCAAGGAGTCAGCCCCTTTCTTGAAATCTGGTAAATACAAGACAGCCATTCCTCTTTGGAGAAGAAAGACTGAGAAAGAAAGAAAACAAAAGCCACTCATTCTGTCTCGACTTTTTGCAAGATCAGAAAGTTGTCTTTTGGGTTAGCTAAGGGTCAAAATCCTTCGTCTTCTCAGGCACCCAATGCCCATCTTTTTGTTGACATTCTTACCCAGGATTGAAGGTGTCTGTGATTTTGAGTTCTTGACCCTAGACCTGTCCGAATGTTAGTCTCCATTCACATTATGAGAGAGGTGGAGGAGGAGAGTTGGTCTGGGTAAGAGGCAGGGTGAAAGCATGTCCAAGATAACAGCCTGCAGCTGCCCTGGAGCCCTGCCCTTGTGCCTTAGGTTTGTTCATTAAAGCCATGGTTCCCAATCTTCACAGCATATTGGAGTCAACCTGGAGATAGTCACTGTGGAGAGCTATACCGACTCTGAAGCCTAAACCAGTGGCTCTCAGACATTGGTGATCATCAGAACACCTGATGATCTTGTTAAGCCATGTTTTGCTGGTCACACCCCTAGAGTTTCTGATTAGAGAATTAGAAACTTGCATTGCAAACAAGCTCGGGGTGCTCCTGAGAATCTCTGGTCTACACCAATTCAGTCAGAACCTCTGGGAGGAGGACGCATTTTATATGGCTCCCTGGGTGGTTCTAATGCGCAGCCAAGTCTGAGAACTACTACAAGACTGGAAGAGGGTACGGGGGTGTGGTGGGGCATGGAGAAGGCAGCATCTGTGGAGAAGTGGGAATAACTGTAAAACCTCAGTGACCTGGCCCAGCCTGAGACCACAAGATAGGCCGAGTCCCCAGGCGCTCTACCAGCAAGGATGTCAATCTTTGGCAGTGTTTTCCTCCAAATATTCCAAGTCTTCCTTTAGCATCGCAGCCGCAAGCACAGCCACATCGACTCGGTCATTTGTGCTCGTCTCCGAAAGGTATTTAGCACTCAGTTCTTACACATGCAGCCGTTCTCCCCAGGGAGACTTACACAGCACCTGATTATTGCCATGAATTCCCACAACTCATGAATGTGGCTATGCCCCCTAGCCGTGCCTAGAGTTCTCGCCAACCATAGGCACCTCATCCCAACAGATATTGTCTTAGGTATCTGAACCTTTTTACCCAGGAAAGAGCTACGGGGTGGAGAAGAAGCCTCCACTTTATTTTTTAAATTTTTGTCTCCACTATTTTTAGCTCAAGAGGTTCCACTGCCTCTCAAGCTGTTTCACAAGGTCTGCTGAATGCAGGCGCTTTCTTCTCTAGCTGCACGTAAACATGGAAGCAGCGCCCCCTGGCAGCACCTGGCTCTGATTACCATCGGACAACTGGAGGGGAGACTCACTGGACCCCACTCACCTTCAGAGCTTGGCTTGGCTCGGCTCGCTTGGTTCTGTGGAAATGATGGCCTGGCTCAGGGGTTAGCAGCAGGGCCTCTGAAGGCAGGCTACCCCGGAGGGCCTAGGGCAAGTTACCTAACTAGAGCTTGTCTCCTCCATAGAAAGGCCTAGAACTCTCCACCTCAGAGGGCTGGGGGGGGGGGGGTGTAAATAAACTGATCTGTGAGTGCCGCGGATGGTCCCTGGCACAGAGCGAGTGCTGTCCGTCCCTATTAACTAGTCTCCTGTTTTCCCTCTAAAGATGATCTAGCAAGTGATAAAGACATCGTAAGTGTGAAGAATTCCTTAAGAGGGGAAGAAAAGTCTCCCTTCTTAGAAAGGTGGGGAAGCAGCATGTAAACACACAAGCATCTGTTTCCCTACCTAACCAGTGCTTTGTGGGATAATTTATGTTTTGTACTCTACTGGGGTAGCACGTCATGTAGAACATAGAAGGCATTTAGTTTCTGTAGAATTAAGTGTAGGGATCTTATCAGGGAGTTATAGGATAGAAGCAAAAGCCAGAGCAAGTGGCCATTGCACTCCGGTTTTTGGCGTTTGTTTCTTGTTTTAAATCTGCCATTAGTCCTCAAGAACATGAAATCTTGTTCACACGGTAGGTAGTAATTCAAAGCATTTGTCTAATAATCTCTGAGCCCCAACTCCCCACTTAGAAGGAGAAGTTAGACTCACTCCTCTTTCTTAATAGGTCCTCCTAAGCTTGGACCATTTGTTTATATTTGCTGGAAGTGCTTTAAAACGTTTCCTCTCAGGCATCCCAGCTCATAGGATTTCCCCTTTGGTGGCCCTTATTTCATTAAAAGCCAAAGCACATAAAACTCCCAGCAGGCGGCCTGGAACAAGCAAATTCTCAGCACTTAACTTTGCCTAAAACAGAGGACTTGTTCTACAGAAACAAACAAACAAACAGAGAACCTCACCTTAAATCCTCCTGCCATACAACGTTTGCGAAACCTCCAGAAGCCAGGCCCAACTGTAGACCTGGCTGCAGGTTTAACTGGCTCTTAACTGGCTCTGAAGTGGCAGCACCTGGAGCCTGCCTCGGGCTCTGGCCTCCAGGTGTTCCTGGTTGAATGCATGTGCTAGCTAAAAGGGATGATAAAGGTGAATTTTCCCGAGCTGAACTGAGTCTTTTAATACTTCAGAAATAAAGAGTGTTTCAGCCTAGACTTTTTGCTATCCTGTTAATATTTTGACCTGCTGTCTGATCATGCATTCTATTTCTTACATATTCTAAGAGTTTTTTCTCACTTTTAAATAGTAGCTTATTCCTTTCCATGAAAAGGACTTAGGCCCCTAATTTAAAAGTCCAGATCATATGCCGTTTCTTCCAAAAAGTGTTCCCTAATTGTTCCAGGAAGAATTAAATTTTCCCTCCTCTAAAATGCCAAAGCAGTTATGAAATTTAAATTCTGCCGTTCTTAAGGCATGTTATGCTCTGCAGTGTTGTTTTTTCCTTTTTTGTGCATACATATCTCTTGCTTCCAAAGAAAAGAAATCGTTTTTAGCTATATTTAAATTCCTTTCAGTATCAAGCTCGTTATATAACAGGGCACAATGTCTATAACTTAAACAAATAAAAACTGTTACTGAAAGCACCAAATTCATGGAAAAAAAACTTTATTATATCACAGATGAAAACAATCCTTTGAAACAATTTTATCTTTCAACCTGAAAAAAATTCCCTCATTAATCGGCTTAATATAAGTCACAACTCACATTTCTTTGCTCCTACCCTGTTCAATATTAATTTACTGGAAGAATGCAGACAAAGCATCAAAAAGTCATGTTTTTATATGCACGTACATACTTGTACACAAAAATCTTAATAATAAAGAAGCAAAGGTGATTTTTTTCTCATGCCCCAAAGCCGCCACCCAAGTTCGCCTCTTTTCCACTTTGGTGTGTTTCCCTCCCTCGTTTTCCTATGTTGTTATGCACACAGACACATTTATCAACATCAATGGCATGACCACAGTTTTCAGGAAAAAAATAGATACAGATAAGCTAATTTTTATTATTTATATTGAACTATTTTGTGGGGTATTTGCGTTTTTCCCTTTATTTATTTTTTTTAATTAATTAAATTTTTTTTTTTTGCATTTTCCCCTTTAATATCATGTATTGGACTTGGCATCATGTCAGTGTACAGAGATCTGCTATTTTAAAACATGGCTAAAAAGTGATAGCTATTATTTTTAAGAATACATTCACATAAGAATTTATAATTTAGGAAGATTAGCTATTTGACATGTTTTGCAGATCTGCTTTCCTAGATTGCCACTCTTATTTGGTTATTTATTTTTGCTGTATGGATGTTTTTAATTTTTAGTTATTTCAGTTTATTAATCATTTCCTTAATGGTCCCCATGTAATAGCCCATTTTAAATTTCTACTATGCTATCAATAATCTCTTCTTATGAAGGATTTCATTCTTTGGACACAAAAATTGGCCATTTGTTTAAAAGATATAATCCTGACTTGCTAAGTAGATGTGGGGTGACCTATAACAAAATCACAAAGTTAAAATAATGTAAGTAGAAAAGATTAAAAGGCAATATGAGTAGCAACTTAAAACTAGAGGGAGAAAAATATACCCCGCCCCCCTTCTGCATCCATCTGGAGTACACATTGAGGTAAATTGTCAGGTAGGCACCCAGCCTTTTTTTTCCAGATGGATATCTCCGCTTGCCCTATCCTAACCCATTTGTAAGACAGTCCATCTTTCATCCCTTATATGAAATGGCAGACATATGTTTAAAACCAGGCTTTCAAGTAATATATCTAGTTTTCCAATAAGCCCCCAACTAGCCCACTGCCATCATCCCCTCCCAATAAATAAGCCCTTCCTATCTCTTTTTATTTTCCCCTTGGGATGGCCCCCTTGTCTGTTTGCTCGTTGTCTGCTCATTGTTAGTGCTGGATGTCTGCTCGTTGTCTGCTTGTCTTCTTTAGGAGGCACTGGAACCCAGGACCTCCCATGTGGAAGGCAGGCGCTCAAGTGCTTGAGCCACATCTACTCCCCCTTCCTATATCTTTAAGGTGCCCCTTTTCTGAGTGCTCCACCCTAATTACATCTGGGTAACATCTATGGCTGTGGACTGGTTGGGGTATCCCTACCCGAAACTACTTCTCTAACTGTCAGAAATCATGTCTGCCAGAACCTGGGGGTGGCGGAATGCATTTTGGGAAGGGCCGGCTCTGAGCTCTGATCTTATCTCACCGGTGAGTTAAGCCTATCAGTGTGTTCAGAGATAATCAAGAGGTCTGCATTCTCAAGTGTGCCCAGCGATTTCAGCGACCTGCCACACCTTGAGGCCAGTTTGACAGCTGGCCAATCTCCTCCTGAAAGCACTTGAGCAGAATTCATTGAAGAATAACTGGGAACTTGTATTTACTAAGAAGTCAATAAGTAGGATGCAGCAGGAGCCCCAGTTACTAGCTCTGACTTTCTGACTTGACCGTATAGTGAGTGTCATACTGGGCAGAGCAACTTAATTTATTTGATCCAAAATTTTCTTTATCATCTCAAGAAGGTAATTGGACTATATGATTTCTTGGCTTATAGCTAGATCTAAGATTGTAATTTCCTCTATTTGTTCATTTAAAAATTACCCACAAATTGAGCCCTTGCTATATTTGAGTCACAGGTAAATAAGACATAGTTATCTTATTAAGCCTTTCAAGAAAACTGTTTATTTGAGGAGGAAGTGAGATGGAACTGTTGAGCATGACTTGAAACTGGAACATGCTAGTGTGGCCATTCCATCTTGGAATGCAGGTTCTGTGATGTACCATAGCTCTATTGTAAGGTTTATTGTAATAATTCTGGTCAATGTTAAAGACTCCTTCTGGGTTTGGGATGAGAATAACAGAATGAACAGAGGTTTATAAAGTACTTCTCCAGCGGTGGTAGTTGTTAGCATTATTGTAGATATTTATTTTTTTTGCAAGACCCATGCTTAAGGTAAACGCCTAACAATATTTTGAAGCTGTGTCCCAGTTAGTAGCCTAGAAGCCATCCGAGCCACCCCTCCTCCTATTGAAACTGGAATAACTCTTTGCCCTGATTGTTTCTCTTTCTCAGCTTAAATTCATACCCCCAGTAATTCACAAATGCTGTACAAAAGGGCAAACGATTAAAACACTTTAAATACAGCAAACGATGATTTTAGAAAGGTGGGCTTTGATTAGGAGAAAGGAAGGTGGCAGAAGAAACATTCAAAGCCAGAAAACATCTTTCATAAACATTTGATACAGGAAACCACCTGACATCTTGTTGAAGGTAAGTGGGAAAGAATGCTTGATCAGTTGGAGTCTTGAAATGAAACGAATGGAATAACCTGAGTAATGGCGACCCTTGGAAGGATGCTATGCCAGAAAGGAACAGGTTAAAAGTAGAATTATGGTGGCTAAAATCATGGGAAAGTGGGCATGGTTAGACTCTGAGAAAGCTTTTAAGGTCCCACCCTCTGGCAGATAGTGGGAGGAGGACGAGAACTGACTCATGAGCACATGACGTGTATTTATAGGATTTGGAACTATTCTTTGTAGTCATTTTGTAAAATCTCCACATTATACATTTTTTCTTCATAGGTCTTAAAAAATGCCTTTACATTTTATCCTGGTCTAAGAAGAACTGATGGAGAATAAGGCGCTTAAGACGCCTAGTTTGGACTATATCAGAAGGAGAAAATAGGGGGGCGGATGTGGCTCAAATGGTTGGGCGTCCGTCTCCCATATGGAGGGACCTGGGTTCGATCCCCGGGACCTCCCGGTAAAATAAAAAATATATATATAGAAGGCGCATGGGCTGCCAGGCTATGTGTGCAGCTGAGCTGTCGGCCCCGGGAGCCAGGCAGCAGGATGATGACGTAACAGGGGAAAGACAAGATGAGATGCTCCGAAAGCTCCAGAAGCCAGGAGCTGAGGTGGCACAGGCAGCAGAACACCTCTCTCCTACATTGGAGGTCTCCAGGACCGAATCCTGGTGAAGACTGGAGGAGGAGGATGAGAAGAGGTAGCAGGAAACAAACATGGAGAATTGCCCAGCGAATGGACACAAAACAGCAAATGGGGAAGGGGGGGTTTAAAATGGATAAAGTAAATAAATAAATCTTTAAAAAAAAAAAAAAAAGAAGGAGAAAATAAGTGAGCAAAATTCTATCTGTACTAAAATATGATTATTTCTGTCCACCTCATGGTGTGATGGCCTACCGAGACATCGTCCAACAACAATGCTCTTTTAGATGCTTTCCGAGAGTCAGAGCTGTGGGCACCACGGCCTGCAGAGCAAAGCAGTAAATACACTTATGCGATCCGCTGCACCTAAAGTCAGGGTGTTCTTCGATGAATCATATTAAACACAAGGATACAGGACCTGATAAAGGAACAGAAAGCTTAGGTTTTGGTCAAGCTAAGGAAAGGGCCACTGAGCAGGAATATATATAGTTTTCTTCCTTCAGTTTCTCAACTAGGTTCCAACAGTGGAGTTTTCCACAAAATTTGGACCACAATTCCAATTCAGGGAGTACTAGAGTTCACAGCTCACAATTCTGTACCCACTGGTCCCAAGTTACCCAACCCTCCAGTTGAAACCAAGATGTCTAGGGGAAGCCATGGTGCTGTGATACTCAATAACCCAACCTCAGAACGGTACATGTGCTGGGAGCAGGCACGAGGCTTGCACAGAGAGAGGCTCCCTAAGAGCTGGGGCTGATGATGAGCCATCGCCCAGGAGTTCTGCACCGAGTCACAATTGGCTTTGTGTCTTGGGAGTAGATGTGTCAGTTGGTGAACTCAGGCACAGAGGAGAGGCAGAGCTTCCTGTGATAACATCGTAGAGACTGATCACCCGCTCGCTACTCAAAACCACACGACTTCAGGGAGGACTTTTCTAATCCCAGATAGATGAGTGACCTGGCTCTGATGTCCCTCCATGAAAAAATGTCCACAGCAGATTTGATGGAAAACCTCAGGGAGGAACTGACCTGTTTCATCTGCTTGGACTATTTCACCAGCCCGGTGACCACTGAGTGTGGCCACAGCTTCTGCCTGGTGTGCCTACTCAGGAGCTGGGAGGAGCACAGCACTCCTTTATCTTGTCCCGAGTGCTGGCGGACCTTGGAGATCCCGCATTTCCAGCCCAATGAGCGTTTGGGGAGACTGGCTGGCATCGGCAGGCAGCTCAGGTCCCAGGTGCTGCAGGGTGAGGACGAGCAGGGCAGCTACGGCCGGATGCTGGCGGCCACCAAGGTCTTCTCTGCAGACGAGCAGAGCGTAGACTCTTTCTCAGCCCAAAGCCACGGAATAGACAGACTGTACCACTTGGACGCCGCCGAGGAGCAGAACAAAGTAAGACTGGCTGCTCGATGGACACCTCAAAACAAGGCAGGCCCCTCACTTAGCTCCCCTAATATTCCGTAGCGGTGACAGCCGAGGCTGAGCCTTCCAGCCGCAGGGCACAATCCCGGGTGGCTCTGGCTTGGACACTTTGAGTCCCGGGCGTTTCGCTGGTCTCTGGGCTCATTCTCGCGCTGGCACTCTGCTCATTTGCCACCGAGACTTTGTTTCTGTTGCAGAAGAAGCTTCAGGAAGTCCTAGATATTTTGCGCAGAAAGAAAAAGGAAGCGCAGGTGATATTAACGCATGAGAAGGAGAGGGTGACACTGTGCAAGGTCAGTGCCTGTCTTCAGTGCGGGTCTTGTGTATGATTCTATGAGGGAGACTCAGGAGATACTTAGTGAAATCCCAGAAAAAAGGCAAACAGTTCCACTCCGGCACCATGCAGTGTCCGCGCTTTGGTCCGCCTGCCTCCACTTGGCCGCACGGGAGTCTCCAGACCCCCAGACTCACAGCGTCCCCCCATCCCCAGCCAGCCTGTGTTTTCTTCTTTGAGTGCCCATACAACTCTGTAGATAGCTCTGCGAAGGCTCCCATGACAGCTCCTTGAAATATAAGTTATAGACATAGAACAGGATGAAAATCAATGAAAAAGGAATATATCAAATGCTCTGGGAAAGAGGAGAGTAGATATAAAAGAGAAATTAAGAGAAAGGCAAATAAAGCTAAAATTGTAACTTGAATGAATACATTTGAACAAATGCTAGAGGTTAGTCACAGATTTGGTTCTGAGCTGCCTAGCAGCCAAAGCAAAGAACTAAATGTTTAATTTGGTAATTAAAAAAAAGTGTGTGTGTATTTGATTCTCCCAATAGACTTTGAATTTTTTTTTTTTATTATTATTTTTTTTAACCGGGAGGTCCCGGGGATCGAACCCGGGTCCCTCCATATGGGAGACGGACGCCCAACCAGTTGAGCCACATCCGTCCCCCGACTTTGAATTTTTAAATGGGAGTATTTGTGATGTATATATCTGTGGATATTATGTGATCCAATGCTACCTTCACTGAAAAAAAAAATTGATGCATAAATGAACACTCATATTTTAAAACATTTTCTCCTTAACAACCACCTGTCACGTTTGTTTTTGGTCTCTCCCACTCGAATAAGAATGTCCTGAAAATGGAAATTTTGGTTTTGTTTGCTACAGTATCTGTAGCACACATGCATTCTAAAACATCAGAACAATCACCGAGCCAATCAATAGAGTAGATATGTTATGTGTCAGCTTTCAACAATTGTCTCAGGAGTTAGAGGACTTTGTAAGGAATAAAAATCTACAGGGGAGCAGATGTAGGCCAGGGGTTGAGCACCAGCTTCCCATGTACAAAGTCCCCCGGTTTGATGCCCAGTACTTCCTAAAAGCAAAAACAAAACAGTGGCTCAATCAGTAGGGCTCCCGTTTACCATATGGGAGGCCCCGGGTTCGGTTCTCGGGGCCTCCTGGTGAAGGCAGGCCCGCCCGCACGGCGTGGTTGGCTGACCCAGCAAGCACAAGCAGCAAGGGGGGGATAGATGAATAAATAAATAAAATCTTTTAAAAAAAAAAAAAAACCAAAACCAAAACAAACAAACAACAACAACAAAAAAAAAAACAACTCGGGGGAGACGGTGTAGCCCGCCAGCTTCCCATATACGAGGTCCTGGGTTCAATCCCTGGCGGTGTTTCTGTTACTGACGTCCTTTGCCTTGTGCGTGTGCGCGTGTGCTCAACACAGGAAGAGACGAAGAACTGTAAACAGGTGGTCGTGTCAGAGTATATGAAAATGTACCAGTTCCTGAGGGAGGAGGAGCGGTTACAGCTGCAGCTCCTGGAAAAGGAAGAGAGAGAGAACATGAAGAGACTGCGGGACAACGAGCTTCAGCTGACACAGCAAATCAGGAGCCTGAGCAAGGTGATCGAGCAGATAGAGGCCAAGTACCAGAACCCCACTACGCAGTCCTTTGAGGTGAGCATACGATTTACAAGTGTTGGGAAAATTAACGACATTAACGAAAAAAAATGCAGTAGTATTTTGAGGTATAGAAAATACATTTTTCTTTGTTCAATTGAAGAACTAAATTTTTGTCCCAGTGTAATTTTCCTGGAGAATTTATATTCTCTGCTTTCAAGTCCCGAGGAGAAAGAGGGGAACGCCTGCCCTTTCTGACGCTGACCCCAGTTTCTTCTGCGCCTGCCCTGCAACCTCAGCTTTCTCAAATGTCTTATTAAATTGACCAGTACTGACTGCGTATTGGACACATTCAGCGTGATCTTCACTAAGACCTGAGGAAGATAACTGCTGTCATCCACAAAATGGGTTTAGCAATGTGTTTAGTGACACAAACACCTCCTGCAGGGCCTTCTGCATTTCCAGCTGTTCTTCATAGGCTGAACCCACCAGGAACCCTTAGGGCCAGAGCGTATTGAACCACCAGGACCCGCGGCAGCAGGTAATCGGCCTCCCAGGCAGCCAATCGGCGGGAGAGCCCAGCGCTCTGGGTCCTGAGCCATGTCCCTCTTGGCTCCACCGCCTCCCTGGGCCGGTGAATTCCCTGGCACCTTCTTAAAGCCATGCGAGCCACCTCCAGCTTCAGTCTCTGTCCTGGACTCCTGTTTTCTTTAGTACCTTTCATCCAGCCCCCTGCGACCTCACATAGGGCTAGTCTCAGCTCTCCCAGGTCGTTTTCCCTTGCTTGCCCCTGACTTCCCAAGGCTTTGGATAACAAGGCTCCTTTGTCAACAACGGGTTCTGTTGACAAAGGGATTGTATGAGAAATAGAAAAAAGGAAATAGTCTCTAGTCGTTCAGAGAAACATCTCGTGTTCACTAGAAACCATCCCTAGAAGAAACGGGGATTTGTTTCTACCCTTTGCTCTCCCACTCCAATTACTCTAGGGCCATGGGAAAAGGACTCTGAATTTGCCAAGGGTTGTGTCTAAAATGAACTGTCTTTGCTGGTGATGGCACTAATGGTCTTTCCTTTCTACCCTTAGGATGTGAGAGGAACACTGGAAAGGTAGGCTTCCTTGCTGCATTGTTAGGGAAGACAAAGGAATTGGTGTTGATAAAATGGGTTATTGGAGCGGGGGTGGCAAAACGAGGTGGACTCTCCAGTTGGACAGGTAGCGCAGTCTGTGCTGCCGAGCCAGAGTAAGCATCTCTGCCCTCTCGTAGGAGCGAGCCACTCTTGCTTCAGAGTCCAGAGGCCAGCACCACGGAACTGAGTCTGTGCCACGTCACTGGAATGAGGGAGATGCTGAGAAAGTTTAGCAGTAAGTCTGATTTGTCAAACCTCTGGGGACTTCAGAGTTAATTTCAGTATATGTCAAGGGATGTGAAAATGAGCCTCGAGAGTATTTACCATTTGGGAGCCAGGCTCTTAATTCAGGTATCCTGAGCTAGCTCTAAACACTTGGGGAGCCTGGGGCCACAGCCCATCTCTGTACCTGAGCAGAGAGAAGCAGTGAAACTTGACTGATGCTTTGCTCCGGCTTCCTTTTTTGACTAAGGAGTCCCAGCCTTGCTTCCTTCTTTGCTTCTTTTTATTGCTCTGTTTTGTCCCTCCCTGTCCCAACCCCATCCCCTACCCCCACCCCTGGCCCCTGCACACAGACACACATCTCCTGCTGGAAGTTGTTCATGTCTAGCTCTCTTCTTCTAAGGGCAAAAGCTGATTTGAACTCTTACATCCCTGTGATAGCACCTTCAAAGAACTGCTCTTTTGAATGCCCCCAATATTTAGGCCAGCTAAGACCAAGAGAGGTCAGCACTGGTCTTTGTAGGGAAGCCAACAAGTATCACAAGCTGGGTGATTAGAACAGCTGCAGGCTGCTGCTCACAGTTCCAGAGGCCGCACTGCCTCCAAGCCTGGGGCTCTGGTGGTTGACCAGCCGCCTGGGAGCTCCTCAGCTTGCAGCTCCAGCACCCCGACTTCTGCCCTCGTTGTTGCGTAGCCGTCCTCTGCTTGGGCCTGTTTGTGTCTCTTCTCCCCTTCAAGGACACCAGTCCAGTGGATTAAGTGCCTGCTTTATTCCAGTATGACCTCATTTTGACTTAACTGGTTCTATCTGAAAAGACCATTTCCAAAACCGGCACATTCTGAGGTATTAGGGGTTAGGACTTCAGCATATCCTTTTTTGGGAGAACACACTTCAAACCATAACATTCCTCAGCTTTTTTTGTTGTTGACAATTTGACCTTCAGAAGGAGGCTCAATGCACTTTGGACTCAAGAGATATTTGATAAGTGCCTACTGTGTGCCCAGTGTTGTGCTGTTAGGCTCTGGATGTAATTATAACGATGAATGACAGACATGACCTTTGTTTTTGTAGAATTTTCAGTGAAATTGAGGAGACAGATGTTAAATAACCACACAGATAACTAGTTATGACTGGAATTTGGTCTATCAAAGGTATGAGATGGTCTGACAGCTGCACCTAATCTGGTCTGGATGGTCAGGGAAAGGTGGAAGCCTCGAATTTGACCTCATGGGAGGGCAGAAGCAGAGGCCCCAACCCCACTGGCCCACAGTGTGTTTCATGAGACGGAGACTGAGGGTCAGGCTGGCTCACTTGGAGCTGCATATGAGCATGCCCTAATGAAAATCACTGACCAGGAATTGCCGTCCAAGACTTCAGTAACTCTGTAATCTTGATGACGTTTCCTGACGTTTATGAGCCTTAGTTTTCTCTTCTATAAAAATGGAAAAACATGAATAATACTTGATGATTAAATGAGGGTGTCTACGGATAATGCTCGGCACACAGGAGGTGTTTAGTATAACTAAAGAATCAGGACCAAGCTTGGCTCAAGTGAACACAAATAAAAAAAGGGTTTGTCCTGCCTGGATAAAGAGCTCCTAGTTCTAACACTGTCCACCCCATTATCGGAGATGCCCCTCTCCCCTCGGCATTTCTTCTCCACATGACCTTTCAGAGGTTCAGTCTTTACCTTTCGTGAAAAGGTGAAAGAAGGGCTCAGAGATTCTTTTATCACCTCGAAACCCACCACACTCACCTCCACTGCATTTCACAAACTAGGTCATTTAATTTAAATCCCACACACATACTGGGCTTTTCAAGAATGCCAAAGGAGGATTCCCATTTCTGCCCTCTTGCAGCCGACATCACTCTGGATCCTGCCACAGCCAACGCCTACTTAGTCCTGTCTGAGGATCTGAAGAGTGTGAGACACGGAGGGATCCGACAGCAGTTACCTGACAACCCAGAGAGATTCGACCAGTCCGCCACCGTGCTGGGCGCTCAGATCTTCACCTGTGGGCGCCATTACTGGGAGGTGGAGGTGGGCAACAAGACAGAGTGGGAAGTGGGCATTTGCAGGGACTCAGTGAACAGAAAGGGAAATCTGCCAAAGCCCCCTGGGGACCTCTTCTCGCTCATAGGTTTGAAAATTGGAGAGGACTATAGCCTTTGGGTCTCGTCACCGCTAAAGGGTCAGCATGTGCGAGAGCCTGTGCACAGGGTAGGTGTTTTCTTAGACTACGAGTCTGGGCATATTGCGTTCTACAATGTGGCAGAGGAGTCCCTCATCTACTGTTTCCCTCAAGCCTCTTTTGAAGGAGGGCTCAGGCCTATCTTTTCTCCTTGCCTCCCCAATGAGGGGACAAACACAGGCCCTCTTACCATCTGCTCATAGCCCTGCCTGAGGGGCTGCCCGAGCCTTCGCTGAGGATGATCTAAGACCAGTCGATGACTCTAAATTAAGATGATTAATACATTGACAGTATTAACACCAGGTGATCCGAAAGAAAAGCTCCAGAGAGTGTCCATTAACTTGAGCCCACGTGAAGAGCCAAATTAGATCATCAACTGTCAACAGCAGTGTGGAGAGAGCCGATCCTATCCTGCCTTTAAACAAATCTGTTACCTAGGCTACCCCATGTATGTGCTGGTCACTGGAAAAAAAGAGATTATATTGAAACCCCCTCTTAAGCCAATTTTATAAAGATATGTCGTATTTTCGAGTGCATTTGTTTATTCGTCTCTAAAAAGCGGTGCTATTTGAATGTGCCTTTGCCCATGTGCAGAGCTCAGCGTCGGGGGGGGGCAGTTCAGATCTCGCCGCCTGGGCACACGTTCTCCTTCCCGGGGCAGGTGAGAGGGAAACTCTCTTCTTCCCACCCCCTCGGGCCTAGAGTCCTGTACTCAGGAAAGCTGACGTGTGCAGAAAGCTGCAAATATCTGTGTGGAGATGACCCCTTGGTTCATGCTACTGTAATCACAAAAGACGGTAATCTTCTGTTATGTTTGGTATGTCTTCAGAAATGGCAGAACAAAGTCTCTCTTCAATAAATGTAGCCAGTATGGATGTCATGTGACTTTACTGAACTTTTTTTTAATTTTAAATTAACCTTTTTATTTAGAAATACTTTCAAACTACAGGACTGTTGCAGAAAATGATACAAAGCCCATACAGAGAGCTCCAACACACCCATGTCCCCCAAATACCCAGATCCACCAGCTTTAACATTTTGCTGCATCCACGTTTGCCATAAAATTCTATCCATCAACATATCAGGCTGCCTACCTATCTATCCATCCATCCGTCATCCATCATCCATCCATCCATCTTTTGATTACTCCATTTTGTGAACACTTGAGATTAGGTTGTATTGTCATGTTCCCTGAACACTTAATACTGCTATGTACATTTCCTACAAACAAGGATGTTCACTTATCTATCCATTTTAAGTACAATTATCCAGTTCAAGAAATTTAGCATTAACAAAGCTTACAGTCTATATTCCAACTTTTTCATATGTTTCCATAATGCCCTTTTGAGCCTTCTCTTCACACTTGTTAGATCCCATCCAGAATCAGGGATAGCCTTTATTTGTCATTGTCTCTTTAGTTGCTCTTTCTTTTATTTTATTGTGGGAACATATTTGCAACATAAATTTTCCCATCTCAACCTCCCAAACACTACCAAAATAGAATGCAGAATCATAGCCATTTGCTTCTCCACCTCTTCGCCATGGGCTAAAAGGGAAATTTCCAGCCTGAGGTTCCACACTGGATTTCAGCTTTATTGTTTTTTTTTTTTCTTTGTTTTTCCTCGAGTACCTTGAAAACACTACCCACGTCTTGCACTGAAAGCTAATTTACCAATAAAACCCCATTAAATCCTGGGATGAAGTCTGTTTCCACACTCCCACTCTAACCCCGCCCCCCCATGCCATAGCATCCATCTGTTATGCTTAGAGATATTGGATCCTTTTCCTACCTTGGATTTCATTACATGGTCCTCTTATACTAAACCTCGAGAATACGCCCAATCGACTCTTCCATATTCTTGGATTTTTCCCTCTCTGTGTGTACGTTAGAGATGTGGGAACAGAATAATAAAGAAACCACAATAGAAAAATGGGAGAATGCTGAAATATGTAAAGGAGAAAATAAAAATCACACGTAATCTCATTACACAGAGATAAGCAATGCATAAGTTTTGGGATGTATCCTAGTATTTTTATGTTTTCTATGTATTATGTATTTTTAAACAAAATGAAAATGTTGCTTAATATTACATTGTGAGCTTGCTTCATTAAATATTTCTTGAAAATAATGATTTTTTAAATCCATAAACATATGAGCATCTATCTTCTAAGAATGAACACATTTTGTTCAATCACATTATCATACCCCTGAATTTAGTCAATACAATGATAGAATGATATTTTCTAATGAGCAGTACATATTCAAAATTTCCCAGTTGCTCTGGTAATGTTCTTTATAGCTGTGTTTTACTCTTCCAGCATCCAGGAATAATACAGGATCATGCACTGAATGTAATTGGCATGGAAAATATGATTTTAATGGGGGTAATATTTCATTTTCTGAATGTTCGTAATTTATTGACTCATTTCCCTACTGTGGGACATTTAGATTGTTTCCAATTTGTAAACGACACTGATGAACATCCGCGTGTGCATAAACCTTTGGGAAAGTAATTATTCTTCGCCGTGTACCTCTAGCAGGCAGGAAAGCTGACTGTGGATCCTGCAGGCACATGCCTGGAGGCTGCACTTCTTCAAAAGTTTTCTGCACACTGCAGGTACTCGGAAAGGTTTGACTCACTAGTATTTCCGTGCTGAAGCTGCGGACACACCATCTCCGGGACAAGAAAAAGAACATGCTTTCCCTGTCCTTTCGATGGTCTCGACAGAAGCACTGCATTTACCAAAAAGCTATTCTGGGAGAAATTGGGAGTCAGGGTTAGGCTTAGAAATGAGAGTCTTTGGTTTGAACACTTGCTTCACCACAGCCACTGTTTTAACTTGCACAAGTCAGCTAGTGGTGACGGTTGTACAACATAGTGCGGGTAGTTAAAGCTGCCAAATTGCACACTTAAACTGGATAAACTCAGATTTCATGCTATGTATTAACAAAAAATTAAAAACTAAAAAGCAGCAGTGACTCGCACAAGTTATTCCAGCTCTCGGAGTCTCAGTTTCCTTTTCTCAAAAATATGGGGAATACTTATTTGTTGTGACAATTATGTTGGAAGACGTAAGCACTCACGCATGGCGTCTGATGAACTGTTAGTCCTCCCAGCCTCCTAGAGGCTCAAATTTGTAATTCTTCAAAAAGGGGACAGAAAATCGACAGGATACCCGTGTGGAACATGGAAAACTGGCACCAGCATCTTTGAAATATTTCCAAGGTAGGTGCTACGATTTCAGGGGAAAAGCACCAACACAAAATTCAGCTGGAGACAAAGAAAACATCTATAGATCACATTATCTTTCCTTTTGACCTTCACACTTACGAGCATTCCATAAACTAACGTAAAAAAAGCAATTCATACAACAAACAGCGAATATGCTCTAAAAAGTTAAAGTGCTCATCTCCGCTCTCCCTCTAGCCTGGGCGGCCTCAGAACCGTGCTCTGTGTGTGCGCATTTGCGCATCGTCAGCTCTGCCGGCAGACAAGTCCTGCGCCCAGAGGAGAGTGTGGACGGAGCCTTTCCCAGGACTGCCTCGTGGGCAGTGGGGCTCAAGCAGACAGAAGTGTGCCTCCAAGTCCCTGTCCTGCCTTACAGAGACCACTCTAGGTGGCCATCCAGGGCAAAGGTAGGGAGTGCTGCCTCCCCCACCCCCCTCCCGAGCTTCGCTGTCAATAGAGAAAGAATGGCTCAGCTGTCCGAGGTGTCCTGTACTAGCTTTCTGACAGACGGGCAGCAGGGCAGAACTTTAAGGAAACTGATACAGATTACAAATTACAAAATTAGGCCCAGGATCTTCGAGGGTTCTGAGCAAGTGAATGGCCAGAAACTTGTTTCAGGGGCTTCGTGGTCCACCCACCTCTGGGTGCAGAGGGTTAGCACAAAGGCAGTAAAACCAGGCTCTGGGTTCAAATCCTGCCTCCACCCCTGACCACCTGTGCAGCTGGCCAGGGGGCTTCGTCTCCTGTGCCTCAGTTCCCTCATCATGCAAATGTGGGAACCTACTATCCATCCACCTGGTAGGATTGTGGTGTGTGTGAAGTGGCATAACACTCCATCCAGTGCAGCAAGCACCTCACTGTGGTGCTGTAACTCAGCAGTGTTAACTACTCGTCCTTCCTGCCTCATCCTTGACACCCACGCTAGCAGACTCTGCATGTCTGAACCCCGCCTTCTGTGGCTTCATGCCTCTCAGGACTGCCCGGGAACTTACAGCTGTGCTCTGGTTTCCAGCCTTGATGGGAACTCCACTTCTAGTTCAGTGAATTCAAAGCCTATGCCTTATACCTGGTCCTCCTGAGTTGCTAACCTTTACTCCTTATGTTAGGAAATGCTGCTAAAAATTCTTGAGTATTTAAAACTTTGCTTTTTATTTGACTCATTCTTTTTCTGCCAGTCCATAATTCAAATAGTAAACTCTTCTGAGCCCAGACTCACCAAATTTAGAGCTGGTGTTTTTTTCTGGGATATTTTGCAGCAGTGATGCTTGGCCCACAGGCCCTTGGTTCAGAGGGAAATGCCTCCTCCCCCGGTTTTGTTTGGTGCCAGTTTGGGTTCTCAGGAATGAAAAGCTGGCTCTGTAAACCTGGTTTGGGAACAGAACCTCATCGGGGTTTTTGGTTTCTGTTTGTATAGCTAGGAGAGGGAAATAGCCCTGGGATAAAAGACAAGTGAGAAAGTAGCAGGAATCACGCAGAGATCTCCTGTGATGCTTGGAGATCTGCTTTTCTGCAGAGCCCAGGGGAGCTCTCACAGCTAATATAGGGATAAACGCTGCTTTTCCACACGGCTGGATTATTTCTAGCTCTTTCTGTTGATGAGAATCATTCAAAAGTCAGTTTTAGGCAATGTAAATAAATATTGAGGAAATACATACTATATACAGCATTAAAAATACTATGTTTAAGGCTTTTTTGAGCTCTGAGTACCATCTTAGGAAATAAAACATGGCTTCTTCTTTATTTCTTCCTTTTGCATTTATCTACAGACCTCATTAAAATTGTGTTAGACATTTTCTAGAGTAACTTAACGGTGTCATCTCTTGTGCAGTGCTGGAAATGCTCTTCTTATATGGTGCTGCTTATATCGTGCGTTTGGTTTGTGAAAATGCATCGAGCTGGAAATTTATAGGTTCAATTTCTGCATGTAAATGGTACTTCAGTAAAACATGTCTGAAAAGTGGCTGCCTCTCGCTGCAGGTTGGGTCCCTGTGGAGCAGAAGCAGCTCCTAGCTGCAGGTGTTTGGTTTTTCAGGAGGGGCCCTGGCACCAAGGCCTTTTCAGAGAGCAGGAGGAGGCAGGAGGAAGCAGGAGGAGGCAGGCCTGCCCTGGGCTTATGAAAAATCACTTGACCAAACATCACTTGGCCTGTTTCTGAACCATCAATTCTGTTCCATTGGTCTATGTGTCTTCTTTATGCTGTTTTTTTTTTTGTTTTTTTCTTATTTTTGCAAAACCAACAGAATTTATTTTGGAAATGATAAAAGTGGCTTCTAGTTGGGGACATGAACAAAAAGGGGCTGGAGCAGGCATGGTGGGGGGGTTGGGTAGCTGGAAGGGGCAGCGGTGTCAGTTCCGGTGGTCAGAACTTGGGACAACTCAGACACCAGCTTCCCATAGCAGGCATTAATCTTCTTCAGCACCATGGCCTTGGTAGAACTGGTGTGGCTGAAGGAGCCAGAGCTTCCAGCAAAGCTGAAGCTCTGGAAGGAGCTTGAGCCATAGTTGTGGCCAGTGCTTCCCAGCCAGTGTCTGCAGCTCCTCATTCTTGATATGGTACATGTTCTCAGCTTTCGCCCAGCTGCAGCTGATGATCCCTCGTACTGGGTCTTGACCTCGGTGATTATGCCGTCCAGGTCTGGGAAGCGGCTATTGCCCATGGACAGCACGGTGGACATGACTGAGATCTGGGACTGCAGCTCACGGATCTCCTTTTCATACAGCTGCCTGAGGAAGTTAATTTCCTCACTCAGCCCTTCCAGGTGGGATTCCAGCTCCACCTTGTTCACGTAAGCTTCATCAACATCCTTCTTGATGAGGACAAATTCATTCTCCATCTCTGTTCGCTTGTTGATCTCATCCTCCTACTTATTCTTGAATTCCTCCACCAGCTCCTGCATGTTACCAAGCTCCACCTCCAGCTTCAGCGTCTTCTGGCCCAGCACTTCCAGCTGCTGCTGAAGGTTGTTGATATAGCTCTCAAATATGTGGTCCATGTTGCTTCAAGCAGTCTTCTGCTGCTGCAGGAGGCTCCACTTGGTCTCCAGCATCTTCCTCTGCTGTTTCAGGGACTACACTGTGTCGATGAAGGAAGCAAATTTGTTGAGGCTCTTGATTTGCTCCTTCTCCTGCGTGCACATGGCCTGGAGGTCACTGGAGTCCACCAGCTTCAGAGGGCTCAGCAGGCTCTGGTTCAAGGTGATGGCTGTGATGCCCCTACACATCCTGCCCCACTGTAGCCCGTAGCCAGACCCATGCCAGTGCCCTTGCTGCCTCAGAAGCTCCTGCTGCCCACCCAAGAGAAGGCCAGGGAGCAGATGTGGGAGCTGGGTCCACTTGTATATGAGCGGCTACTGAAGGCCCAGAGGCCAGAACTGGACACCTTGTAGGACTTCTGGTTTACCCTGATGGGCATGGTGGAGGCTGTAGAGGTGGGCAGGCAGGTCAAAACAGAGATTCGAGTAGGAGCAGAGGGGTGCTGTTTCTTGGTTCACCATGCTGTTTTTACCACTATAGCTAAGTAATATGATTTAAAGTCCAGAAGTGAGAGTCCTTCAACTTTGCTTTTCCTTTTTAAAACGATTCTGGCTATTTGGGACCTCTTACCCTTCCAAGTAAATTTGATAATTGTGTTTTCCATTTGTTTAAAAAATGCTAGTGGAACTTTTATCGGGATTGCATTGAATCTGTATATCAATTTGGATACTATTGACATCTTAATGATATTTAGTCTTCAATACATTAGCATAGAATGTTCTTTCAATTATTTAGGTCTTTTAAAAATTTCTTTTAACAATGCATTGTAGTTTTCTGAAAACAAGTGCTTTACATCCTTGGCTAAGTTTATTCCTAAATATTTGATTCTTTTAGTCGCTATTGTAAATGGAATTTCCCCCTGAATTCCTCCTCAGATTGGGCATTACTATTTTACAGAAACACCACTGATTTTTGCATATTGATCTTATATCCTGGCATTCTACTGAAATTGTTTATTAGCTCTAGTAGCTTTGTTGTAGATTTTTCAGGACTTTCTAGGTATAGGATCATAGCATCTGCAAATAGTGAAAGTTTTATTTCTTCTTTTCAGATTTGGATGCCTTTTATTTCTTTTTCTTGCCTGATTGCTCTAGCTAGAACTTCTAGCACTATTTTGAACAGCAGTGGTGACAGTTAGCATCCTTCTCTTATTCCTGATCACAACAGGAGAACTTTCAGTCTTTCACCATTGAGTACAATGTTAGCTGTGGGTTTTTCACATATGGCCTTTATCATGTTGAGAAAGTTTCCTTCAATTCCTATCTTTTATTTTTATCAAGAGAGGATGCTGTATTTTGTCAAATGCCTTTTGTGTGTCCATTGAAAGGACTATGTGATTTTTCTTCTTTGACTTATTAATGTGGTGTATTATGCTGATTGATTTTCTTGTGTTGAACCACCCTTGCATGCTTGGTATAAAATCCACTTGATCATGATGAATTCTTTTAATACGTTGTTGGATTTGATTAGGAAGTATTTTCTTGAAGATTTTTGCATTTGTATTCATTAGGGAAATGGGTCTGTAATTTTCTTTTTTGTAATATCTTTTTCTGGCTTTGGTATTAGAGAGTGAAAATAGCTTCATAGAATGAGTTTGGTAGGGTTCCTTTTTGTTCAGTTTTTTTGGAAGAGCTTGAGTAAGACTTGCATTAAATCTTCTTTGAGTGCTTAATAGAACTCACCTGTGAAACCATCTATTCCTGGGCTTTTCATTTTGGAGAGTTGTTTGATGACTGTTTCAATCTCTTTACTTGTGATTGGTTTGTTGAGGTTGGTGAGTATAGTTTGTTCATATATTCCTAGGACTTTTTCCTTTTCATCTACATTTTCTAGTTTTTTGACGTACAATTTGTTCATAGTATCCTCTTATGATCTCTCATTTCTGTGGGGTCAGTAGTAATGTCCCCATTTTCATTTTTTATTTCATTTATTTGCATCTTCTCTCATTTTTTCTTAGTCAGTCTAGCTAAATGCTTGTCAATTTTGTTAATCTTCTCGAAGAACCAACTTTTAGTTTTGTTAATTATCTCTATTTTGTTGTTGTTGTTGTTGTTGTTGTTGTTCTCAATTTCATTTATTTCTGCTCTGATCTTTGTTATTTCATTCCTTCTACTTGCTTTTGGATTAATTTTCTGTTCTTTTTCTAGTTCCTCCAGCTGTGTATTTAGGTAATTGATTTTAGCTCTTTCTTCTTTTTTAATGTAAGAATTGAGGGCTATACATTTTCCTTTCAACACTGCCTTTGCTGCATCCCATAGGTTCTGAAATGTTGTATTTTCATTGTCATTCATCTTGAGATATATATTGATTTCTCTTTAAATGTCTTCTTTGACCTACTGATTATTTAAGATTGTGTTGTTTAATCTCCATATATATATGAATTTTCCCTTTTTCTGCTGCTTGTTGATTTCCAGCTTTATTCCATTATGATGAGAGAAAGTGTTTTGTATAATTTCAATTTTGCTGAATTTATTGACATCTGCTTTGTGACCCAACATATGGTCTATCCTGGAGAAATATCCATGAGCACTTGAAAAGAACGTATATTCTGCTATTTTGGGGTGCAATGTTCTGTATATGTCTCTTAGATTTAGTCCATTTATCATATTATCCAAGCTCTCTGTTTCTTTATTGATCCTCTGCCCAGATGTTCTATCCAATGCTGAGAATGGTGTATTGAAGTCTCCAGCTATTATTGTAAAGCTGTCTATTTCTCCCTTCAGTTTTGCCAGTGTTTGCCTCAGGTATCTTGGAGCATCCTGGTTAGGTGCATATACATTTATGATTATTATTTATTCTTGGTGAATTGCCCCTTTTATAAATATTTAATGTCCTTCCTTGTCTCTGAAAACAGTTTTGCTTTTAAAGTCTGTTTCATTTGATATAAGTATAGTTATTTTTGTTTGTTTGTTTGTTTGTTTACTACATGTATGGAATATATTTTTCCAGCCTTTCATTTTCTATCTATTAGTATCCTTGAGTCTAAGGTGAGTCTCTTGTAGATAGCATATAGATGGCTCATATTTTCTTATTCATTCCTTGAGTCTGTGTCTTTTAATTGGGGTGTTTAATCCATTAACATTCATTGTTATTACTGCAAAGGCGTTCTTATTTCACACAATTTGACCTTTGGATTTTATCTGTTATATTTTATTTTTACCACCTTTTGACACTTTTATTTTACTTTTACTGATATAATCTTCATTTCTAGACTCTCTTCCAAGTGTCTCTCTCCTGTATTTTCATTTCAGATGTGGCACACCCTTTAGTATTTCCTACAAAACCAGTCTCTTTGTTATAAATTCTCCCAGTTTCTGTTTATCTGTGAATATGCTAAACTTGCCTTCATTTTTGAAAGACAGTCTTGCTGGATATAAGATTCTTGGCTGGCAGTTTTTCTTTTGCAGTATCTTAAATATATCTTACCATCATATCATGCCTTCTTGCCTCCATGGTTTCTGATGAGAAATCAGCACTTAATCATATTAGGTATCCCTTATATATTATGCATTACTTTTCTCTTGCTGCTCTCAGAATTCTATATTTGTGTTTGGCATTTGACATTCTGATTAGTATATGTCTCAGAGTTAGTCTATTCAGATTTATTCAGATGGAACTGTGTTGTGCTTCTTAGACACAGATAAGTTTGGGAAATTTTCTTCCATTATTTCTTCAAATATTCCTTCTGCCCCTTTTCCCTTCTCTTCTCCTTCTGGGACACCATGACATGTATGTTTGCACATTTCTTGCTGTTGTTTAGTTCCTTGATACCCTGTTCAGTTTTTTCCATTCTTTTCTTCATCTGTTTTTTTTTTATATGTTCTCTTTCAGTGGCCATGTCTTCAAGCTCACTGATCATTTCTTCTTCTTCCTCAAATCTGCTGTTATATGACTCCAGTGTATTTTTAATTTCATTTATTGCAGCTTTCATTCCTTTAAGATCTGCTATTTTTCTTTTTCTTTTTTTACATTTTTTTTTTTTTTTTAACCGGGAGGTCCCAGGGATCGAACCCGGGTCCCTCCATATGGGAGACGGACGCCCAACCAGTTGAGCCACATCCGCCCCCAAGATCTGCTATTTTTCTATGTATGCTTTCAAATTCTTCTTTGTGCTCACCCAACATCTTCTTAATATCCTTAATCTTAATTAGCATGAGCTGACTCTTGGAACACCTTATTCTGCCACCATCTTCCCTCCTAATTTGGTGATTTTTAAAGAACACATGTGTAGCATTCAGGCAGAATTGACTGTGTATGACATGATGTTAGAAATGAACTTCTTTTCTCTAGGGTTCCACTGAGGGTCCAAGACTATTTCTGTGCCAATCTCCTCATTTTTTTTTCATGTGAAATTTGCAATGGAGTCAGAAAAAAATAGCTTTTTCAATTCCTTTTGAACAGTGGAAGAAGCTGGTGCTTATTTGGAAATTAGAGGCTTTCTTTGGAGATAGTATTCCATGCACCCAGGTCACCACATCCTCCCTCTTTGAGAGGATAGGGCTTGCTTACCCCTCACCTCAATCCTGGTAAGAGGGACTTCAGGCCACTGAGAGTTTCCTGTGTGCCCATGGAGAACACAATCAAGTGGTCACTGTCCCATGCCTGAAAAAAAAAAAACAAAAAACAAAAACCCAGAGCGTAGCTGAAGTGGGCTGAAATACACTGACTGATAGAGAATTATTTGTTTTTTGGTATAATGAGTTGAAGTAATTGTGGTGGTTTGTAGCTGTATGTACCCTAGAAAGACATATTCTTAAAGTTAATCCATTCCTGTGTACGCAAACCCATTGTAAGTAAGATCTACTGACGAGGTTACTTCAGATAAGGTGTGACCCACCTTAATCAGAATGGGTCTTAGCCTTTTTACTAGAGTCCTTTATAAGACAATGAAACTCAGATAAAGAGAAAAAAGCCACAGAAGCAAGAAGCTGAAAACAACGAAACCTGGAAGAGAAGGGAGAGACCAGCAGATGCCACCATGTGCCTTGCCATGTGACAGAGGAGCCCAGGATCATCAGCAGCTGGTCTTTGGGAAGAAAGCATCACCTTGATGATATTGATGATGACTTGACTTGGACATCCTCATGGGCTCCAACTGTAAGCTAATAAATCCCCATAGTTTAAAGCCAACACACTTCATGGCATCTGCTTTGAGCAGCTCAAGAAACTAAAACAGTGATCACTGAGAGTGATGTCCCTGGGTGTCAGAGGAAATGGAGGTGATGGCCCAGGTAGGTACAGGAAAGGGTAAAAGGGAAAGGAAAGACAGGAAGAGAGGGAAAAACCTTTCATTCTAATTTGAGTCTTTTTGACCATATTTGCCCACTGAGTGCTAACGTAACTTTGGGGGACGAGGCGGGCGTAACTCAGGACAAGGCGAAGGCATTTTGGAGCACTGAGACCATGCCAATGGCCTCAGGGAACCAGTCCAGGCAGGCAGAGCCTACTCTCTCTATTGATAACAGGTTTGCTATCAGCAAAATAGGTTTTGCCCATCATGTTGTTTACCAGAGAAGTTGAAAGCATGAAAGATTTTCAATAAACTCCTGGGGGCTCATTGGAACTGGAGTCAACTTCGTGCACTCTGGTTTGGGCAGCATCCCCAGGAGGCTCTAGGAGGAGGGAGAGTTGCTGGGAGCAGCTGCATGTAGAAAGATTATAGGTGGTGCAAGCTGAGTGGAAGGACAGGCTGAAGTAGCTCAGTGGGTTCATCCATCTGTGATGCAGTCAGTGATGGAAAAGTCAGAACTTTTTTCTCCTCCTTGCCTCCTTTTTCGTTTCTTTCTTTTTTTCTCACCTGACTCTGGATGTAGATTTTACTTATTAAACAGAAATATGACTTCTCTTCTGCATGCTACGGCTCTGTGTCTCCTTACGTCTTTACCCATGTTCTGCTTCTTTACCCTTATTAGGCACAGTATGGAAGTTGGGCAGAGCTGGGCTAGTTTCCAAGCCTTTCCCCTTCTAGATGGGTGACCTCGCCCAGGGCCTGGCACATGAGGAGTATGAAACTCATGCTACTTTCTGTCTGGTTCTTCTTTTATAGCACATCATAGTGATTCACACGCATCGTAAGTGTGCTTTTTAATTCCAGAATGCAGTCTCAGCACACCCTGCTGCAGGTTCAAGCCGTGAAGCACTTGGACATTGGTTATCAACAATGTGAGTTATCAAAGACTTCCATGGTCTGGATGATCAAAGAGAGAATTGGTTCTGTTATATTAGGAAAAGGGTAATTAACATTCTAGCATGTCTACTATGTACCAGGTATTGAGTCAAATGCTGCGTACTTACAAATATTTCACTTATTTACCATGTTTGTAGTTACATCGTGATGTGGGTTTAATTGTTAATTATCTCTAATACCTGGAATAATTTAGGTTATTAATAAATGTTAGGAATTTGGAATCAGAATGGGGTTTGAATCTTTGCTTCTTAGAAGGAATTTTGACAAAGACAATCTTCTGAGCCTTTTCAAGCCTCATTTCTTCAACCAGTCTTTCATTGAGTCCCTACAATGGATCAACCACTGAGCTGTACAAGCAAAAGAGCAGCTAAAGGACACAGCCCCTGCCCTGCAGGGGAACCATCAGCCTCTAGTTTCCTCAAGTGCCAAAATTTGGAAAATAGTACCCATCTTGCAGCACATTGTGAGGATTAAATGAGGTAAATTTTTATGAGAGTGCCTCACATTTAGAAGAATTAACAATAAATGTTAATTTCTTTTCTCTCTAGTGGCATCTTAGTCGGAAGAAAATTTTCCAGCTGGGAAATCTTTGTTTGTGCTTCTCAAATAATGCTAACACTGCTTTGGGCTTGACTGACTCTGGAAAAGGTATTGGAACGATATTAGAATGAAGATAACTCTGTGCATTGAGGAAAATTGTAGTGAGATTTTGATCAATCAACATTTGGAAATAATCTTATTTTAAGAATTATCCTAAAGTGGCTAAAGTGGCAAGTGTTATGTTGTACAAATGATACCATAATAAATATTTTTTAAAAGGAAGGAAAGAAAAGAATGACTGTAGTCTACACAATTTTATTATTTGCCGAGAGGTTTAGAATATTGCCCCTTCTCTATTGGCAGGGACATGTGGGAAGGTGAGATTTTGAATCAAATTGTTCTAACGGAAGTAAATATTAATGCTTCTGAATCTCTAAGAGAGCCTTTAACAGTTATCCCTTCCACATCACAGGGGTTAGGGGTGCAGTGCCCCCACAATCTGGAAAATCCCCATAACATTTTTTGACCCTCCCTTTGTACCTGGAGAAGAAATCTGTTTTCTTATTTTTCTTTTATGGGGTATTTACAGCACCTTATTATAAAATTTAAGTTAAGTATTATACAATACTATACATATATTTTATGCATTTCTGAATTTCTAAACACTTTCTGTGTCATCTGCTGGCCTTCGTGTGTCATCTGCGGCTTCACCAAAACGCCCCCAGAATTCCCATTTAATTTCTTATGCCCACCAGTGCTATATCAAAACCACAACGGGCAAAGTCATGATGTGGGAGGGATCACTGTACAGCTCGTCTGCAGGTTTATACTGTAACTTGGGCTGAAAAAGAGTCAAATATTCACTAGTATAATAATACTGTCATCATTCTTTGGCAAGGGACAAGAGCAAAGTTTGGCCAGCAGGAAGAATGTCTTCTTCAGGTAAGACTAGACTATTGTCTCCAAGAAAATAAAGGCTCCCTTTGGAGACGGCCTTCTTCCTTCGGCGACTCTGAGAGGCAGCGCTCACAGCCCTGGAAACAGAGGCACTGGGGAGAAGAGAGCCCCGTGGAGCCACCAGCCCAAGGCCAGGGGACCCCCCAGCGTGGGCTCTCGGGACTGCCTGCGCAGTGGAGACCACACGGCGAGGACCACCGTGCGTCCTGGTAAGAGGGCGCGGGGGGCCAGGTACAGCGTCTGCGTGTGCGGGGAGGGCTCCCTGAAATGCGGTTTTGCTCTGGGCTGGTGCTGTCGGGAAGTGGTGGCAACTCTATGCTATCCAGGTGGCCAGAGGAATGAGTGGGCCGTAAGCTGTCATCTGTGAAGAAGCTTTGGCTTTGGCCAGGTGTGGGGGATGTGGGGGCACGCTTGTGGCTTCCGCAGTGCACTGGCAGAGGTGCGTGCCCCCTTCTCGCCCCTCTCCCTCTCCCTCGTGTGTGTCTATTCTCCCCCACCCAGCGGGAACTGGCAATGCGGTCCTAACAGAAGGAGCCATTAGCGATGGCATCTGGAAGTGGTCTAAGGGGATGCCAGGAGGACGTGGTCTCTTAGGGGCGGGGGAAGAGGGGTAGGGTGGGGAGGTGGGAATGGAAACCGGGAGGTTAAAGGAAAGGAGAGAGACTGGGGAGAGAGAAGAGAAGGGAGAGAGGGAGGCCCATGAGGCCCTTTCCAAGTCTGTGAGTTCTCTTCCCTTGTTTGGCAAAAGAAAATGCAAGTTATAGAGGACTTACTAATTCTCAGGAATGTTCTTTTGAAGCCTACCACAGCTTTCAATGAATAATTCTGTGCACTTCCCTTTGAGTTTGGGATATGTTCTGTCTTAGCCAGGTAAGAGGCACTTGGGGAAAGGGCCCTCGGCTCCCCTTAAGCCTCTTTCATGAATTATATGTGATGTAGACCCAGACTGACAGCAGGCCTTCCCTCTTCCCACCTTAAATTTCCCACTTACTGCTCTGCAGTTGCCACAGGTATCCACAGAGTTAGCGAGATGGGGGTGGGGGTGGGTGCCCTTGCAGCAAAGGAGGAATGCCACAACTCCAGCCGAAGCACGCAGGCTACGGGCACTCAAGATCCGAATGTTAGAATGTCCACACTGGGCCGTTTCTGCTGAGTTCCCTTAAAGCATTGATCCTCAAGTCTTGGATTGAGGGCTTCGAAATACAAGGCTTGTTTCTTGGATGAAAATATGTTCGATAATAAGGGATTATCTAATATATTTAAGCTAACAAGCTTTTGTACCTTGATTAGTTATCCCCCAAATTAAGTATAGAGTAATTTCTGGAGAAATACCTTTGTAAGTGGAGAGTAGAAAACCTGCCTGACGGTTTAAGGAGCTCTATCAGATGCTCGGCAGTGAAGCCAGAAGTTCACACGGGAAGCAGGTTTTCGGCCAAAGGGGGTTTAAAATGGGCCCCCCATCATCGCTAGAGGTCTGCAAGGAGTCCGGCCAGCACAGAAGGAAAACAAGTGACAGGGGCCTGGCAGGCCAGGAGTTCAGGCCTGGAGCACATCTCCAGGGTGCAGCACACGGGAAGAAAACGGCGCTGCCACGAGATGACTGGCACGAGACTGGAAGACGAGGCCATCAGCAACACCGAACGCTGTGGCATTTAGGAATCATCTGGCAATACCACTGCTGGGTATATACCCAGAAGAACTGAGAGCAGTGACACGAACAGACATCTGCACACCGATGTTCATAGCCACTTTATTCACCATTGCCAAAAGCTGGAAACAATGTAGGTGTCCATCAACAGATGAATGGATAAACAAACTGTGGTCTATTCACACGATGGAATATTATGCAGCTGTAAGAAGAAATAAAGTCGTAAAGCATATGGCAACATGGATGAACCTGGAGGACATTATGTTGAGCGAAGCAAGCCAGACACAAAAGGACAAATACTGTATGAATGTGTTACTATGAACCAAATATATTGTGTAAACTCATGGAGTTAATAATTAGAATATATGTCACCAGAAGATAGAATGAGGATAGAGAATGGAAAGCTGAGGGTTAACTTGTGCAGAATTGGCAAAAAGGATGGGTGTTAATTTATGGAAGTAGGTGAAAGCCCAACATAATATTTGTAACTAGCACTACTATTACGTGGGTATAAGAGTAGTTTAAGGGGGGCGGATGTGGCTCAGATGGTTGGCGTCCGTCTGCCATATGGAGGGACCTGGGTTCGATCCCCGGGACCTCCCGGTAAAAAAAAAAAAAAATATATATATATATATATAGAAGGCGTATGGGCTGCCAGGCTCTGTGTGCTGCTGAGCTGTTGGCCCCGGGAGCCATGCAGCAAGATGACGACCTAACAGGGGAGAGATAAGACGAGATGCTCCGAAAGCTCCAGAAGCCAGGAACCGAGGTGGCGCAGGCAGCAGAATACCTCTCTCCTACATCGGAGGTCTCCAGGATCGAATCCTGGTGAAGACTGGAGGAGGAAGATGAGAAGAGATGGCAGGAAACACACACAGAGAATTGCCCAGCGAATGGACACAAAAACAGCAAATGGGGAAGGAGGGTTTAAAATGGATAAAGTAAAATAAATAAAATCTTTAAAAAAAAAAAAAAAAAAAAGAGTAGTTTAAAGGGAAAGTCTAAGATCATGTGTATTACTAAAAGGAAAGCTGAAAAATGTACCATGGGACTGTATTGCATAGTAAAGCTGCATCTGAAATATGAATATGGGAATAATTGCATATATAAGACCATTTTTCATTGAAGCTCAACAAATGTGTGTTAATGTTACAAGATCTGAATATCAGACAAAAAAACCATTGTGCTAAGTGAAAGAAACCAGACACAAGGTACTACATGTTATATGAGTCCATTTATATAAAATGTAAATATAATTCAATTTATAAAGATGAAATTAGATTAGTGGTTATGTCAGGCTTGGAAGGGCTGCTAAGGGGTGTGGAGTTTTTCTTTTTGGAGTAATGAAAATGTTCTAAAATTTTTTGGGGGTGATGAGTGCACAACATTGTGATTATACTAAAAGCCTTCGATTCTACACTTTGGATAGATTGTATGGTATGTGGATATATCTCAACAAAACTGCTAAATAAATAAATAAATAAATAAATAAATAAATAAATAAATAAATAAAATTGTGTAAGAATAGCCAGAAAAGAATCACCTGAAGGAGAAGACACCTCTGGCAGGTGAGGGGAAGAGCAGGGTGAGATCTGCAGCAGGTCCTGCCCAGGCAGAAGGGAGACTGTCCCACAGCCACAGGTTCCAGGAAAAATCACTGTCAGCGCTTACTATATATCTATGTAGTTTTATTTTTGTAAATAAGCTGCAAATTAAGCACATTCCATTTTCAATATAGATTGATAATGACTGTCATTTTCTAGAAATCCTTTGTCAACATCTAAAAGCCCCTTGGGTTTCAAACCACTCTAGGTTCTGTTTCCTAAAAAAAGCAGAACAAGGTAAAGCGTTTTAACCCTACACCCTTGTAAAATGCAATCTCGAAGACTATTTGGGTGAATTGATAAGTAACAACATTTATTTTAGGTTGAGAAAGTTTTTGGACTTAAATTGTGAGACAAACTGAAGACAAAATAATATATCTAAATAAACCTTAAAATTATTATTATTAAACATAAGATCAATAGGAGCTTCAGAATATTTACTTTAAATTGTATTTGAATGTGTATTTGTAATATATGATGCAAGTAAATAGTTTAAAATTCAAGTACAAAAGGATACATAATGACAAGTGAATACTCCAGATTTTTTATTTATTTTTTGGCATTATAATGAGCCAATGACCCTGAAACCTTCCAGCTGCAAAACAGGGAAATCAAATGAAGCCAGGAACAAGGAGAGTCCAGGGTGTTGCTTGAGGGGATCTCTCTTTGTCTTGGAGAAGGGAAGGGGAGCTGGAGCTCGGCGCAGAGCTGGGCTGGACATAACCTTCATACAGCCAGAGGAAAACAGAAGGAGAATGAGCTATTTCAATATTGGCTTGGGTGAAGATTACAAAGCCAAAGATTTACCCTGAGAATCTGCGTCCTCTCTGGCCAGTTCTCACATGGGTCTGGAGTCTGAATTTCTACTACTTACATGATCAGACAAACACTGCAAGCAAAAAATTTTAGCTTAAAATGCATGGAGTCTATAGGGCCCCAGGGTACCTAAGAGAAGCAAATGTAAGCATTCCCTGGAGCAAAACACTCTTAAACCAGTCCTCAAGTCTAAGAATGCTTATTCACTGCTGGTGGGAATGTGGAATGGTACAGCCACGAGGAGGACTGTTTGGTGGCTCCTAAGGAAGTTAGATATAGATCTGCAATGTGACCCTGCAATACCACTACTGGGTATATACCCAGAAGAACTGAGAGCAGTGACACGAACAGACATCTGCACACCTATGTTCATAGCAGCTTTATTCACCATTGCCAAAAGTTGGAAACAACCCAGGTGTCCATCAACTGATGAATGGTTAAACAAACTGTGGTGTGTTCACACGATGGAATATTATGCAGCTGTAAGAAGAAATGAAGTCATGAAACATATGACAACATGGATGAACCTGAAGGACGTTATGTTGAGTGAAGCAAGCCCGACACAAAAGGACAAATGTTGTATAATTTCATTATCATAAACCGAATATAATGAGCAAACTCATGGAGTTAATAGCTAGAATATAAGTTACCAGAAAATAGAATGAGGTTAGAGAATGGAAAGCTAAGGGTTAATCTGTGCAGAATTGGTAAAAAAAGGTTGTATGGAAATGTTTGGAAATGAATAGAAATGGTGAAAGTACATCATAGTGTTTGAAATTAGCAGTGCTAATATATGGGTATGACAGTGGTTGAATGGGAAAGTCTAAGACTGTGTTTATCAGTAGAAGGAAAGCTAAAAAATGAAACTTGGGATTTTATAGCATAGAGAACCCTCTTCTGAAAAATGAGTGTGGTTAATAGTGCATATATAACAATGCTTTTCTCTGAAACAGAACAAATGTACTTTAATGTTACAAGATGTTAATGTCAGGGTGATATTTGGGCAAAAAATACAGCTAAAGCAAACTACAGACAGTTGTGCATGGTAATATATTAATAACCCTCCATCAATGGTAATAAAAAAGGAATTACATTATATGAAAGAAACTAGACAAAATTTACTATATATTGTTTGACTCCAGCTATGTAAAATGTAAATGCAAATAATTACAGAGATGGAAATAGATTAGCAGTCATTTATGGCAGGGGAAGAACAGAGAAATTGAGGCTGACCACTAAGGGGTAGGGTTTTTTTATTTTTTTATTTATTTTTTATTGTTTCTTCTTTTTCTTTTTTGAGTCAGGAAAATGTTCTAATATTGATTGAAGTGATAAATGCCCAACTTTGTGATTATACCAAATGTCATTGATTGTACACTTTAGATGGATTGTATAATTTATGAATATATTTCAATAAAATTGATTAAAAAAGAGTGGTGACACCTCTGAGCTAATAAAAAAGTCACAAAACACAAAAGAAGGTGTCAACACAACAGAACAGAAATGCAAAGACATAAGATATTGGAACTACTGGAAAAAGAATATAAATGAATATGTGTAATATATTTTAATAAATAAAAGTATAAATGGAAAATGTGGGTTAGGATGAAGAGATTACCAAATTACCAGAGCAGTTTGGGAAAAAAAGTACTAGAAATAAAAACTATAATAACTGAAGTGAAAAACCAACAATGGCAGATATAATGGTTAAGTGCCAGCTTGGCCAGTTTATGGTATTCAGTTGTTTGGTTGAACTAGCACTGACCTGATTGTTCCTGTGAGGATATAATTTAAATCATCAGAGAATTGATTGCTTCTATGGCTGGTTACATCTACAATCAACTAAGGAGATTGCCTTCAACAACGAGAGACGTCTCATCCAATCATTTGAAGGCCTGAAAGGGAAAACTGATGATTTCAGCAGTCAGAAGGAAGAATTTTCCTCTCTATGTCAGCCAGCTCGCTTCTGCTGAGGAATTCCTATTATAAATATAATAATATTTATATTATATCCATGTATCTCCTGTCTGTTCTGTTTCCCTGGACAAGCCTGACTAATATAGGAGGGTTTAAATAGATTAGAAAGAAATGAGTAAAGAACTAGTAGGGGGAGGATGTGGTTCAATGGTTGGGCATCCATCACCCATATGGAGGAACCTGGGTTGTGTCCCCAGGACCTCCCGGTAAAATAAAAAAAAAAAAAAAGACTTATTAAACTGAATTATCTATCTGAAAAAGATCAAATGCAAATGAACACTAAGAGACCAAAGCATTGAAAATAGGAAAGGCTGAGACAGGGAGAGAGGATTGTGGGAAGATGGTAGAGTAAGGAGCTCCAGGACTCAGTCCTTCCACCAAAAGAACTATTAAACAGGCAAGAACTGTCTGAAACAACTCTTGAAACCCCGAAGGCCAGAAGAATGCTGTAGAGAATCTAGGAAAGAGCAGGAGGAAGAGGCTGATAAATTTCGGTAAGAACAGTAATTGCGCTCTCTGCGTGGTGGCTACTGGTGCCCATGCCCCATTCTCCCGGCAGGCCGCTGTGGGGTCCAGCACCTGGCTAGCTTAGTGGTGACAAAAAAGGATGTAAAAACCCTCTTCCCCAAGAACAGGGGAGGATGCGGCCAATCAATGATTTTGGCTTTTGATTAGTGAATTTGGATTGCTGGGGTCCAGGTCTGAGGGAATCATTGTTTCAACCTGCTTGGAAAAAGGTGGTGGCAGCCATTGTTTCAACTCTCTGTGGGCAGGGGCAGCAGAGGTGGAGACTAAAGACACTGTGATTCCTCAGGGCTGAAGGGGACACTTAGTCGAGGGGCTGCATTTGCTGGGCAGGCCAGGAAAGCTCAGATTTGGGGAGGTGCCAGAGAAGCTCTTAGCGGCCTTCCTGACCCCTCCCCAGGGCACTCTGGAGCTGTCTGCACCTTCATAGGAGGCCCCTGGCCCTGATTTGGCTGGGAAAGACTGACCTGGGAAAGTCCATTTGGGCACACTCCTCTTTCCAGAATTTGCTTTCCAGGCAAAAGCAGCTTGAGACAACCATGGTCAAGTGGGATTTATCTCAGATATGCAAGTGTGGTTCCACATAAGAAAACCAATTAAAGAAAACCAATTAAATACATCACATGAACAGAATGAAGGAAAAATGATCTCAAATGATGCAGGAAAGGCATTTGACAAAACTCAGCACCCCTTCTTGATAAAAACACTTCAGATACCAGGAATAGAAAGAAATTTCCTCACATGATAAAGGACATATATGAACAGCTAACATCCTACTTAATTGTGAAGGACTTGAAAGCTTTCCTTCTAAAGTAAGGAACTAGAACAAGAATATTCAGTCACCACTGTTATTCAAAATTGTACTGGAAATTCTTATCAGAGCAAATAGACAAGTAAAAGAAATAAAACACATCTAAATTGGGAAGGAAGGAGTAAAACATTCAATGTTCATGGATTGGAAGACTAGATATCATTAAATGTTACTCCCATCCAAAGCATTTTATAGATTCAATGCAAATCCAATTCGAATTCTAACAACTTTCTTTGCAGAAATGGAAATCATCAAATTTCTATGGAAGATTAAGGGATGCTGAATATCTAAAACCATCTTGAAAATGAACAATGTTGGGAAGCGGCTGTGGCTCAATCAGTAGGGCTCCCGTTTACCATATGGGAGGCCCCGGGTTCGGTTCCCGGGGCCTCCTGGTGAAGGCAAGCCCGCCCGCACGGCATGGTTAGCTGACCCAGTGAGCACAAGCAGCAAGGGGGGGATAAATGAATAAATAAATAAAAAAAAAAAAAAAAAAAAAAAAGAAAATGAACAATGATGTTTGAGGACTCACATGCCCTGAACTTAAAACTTATTGCAAAGCCACAGTAATCAAAACAGCATGGTTTTGGCACAAGGACAGACATAGAGACCAATGGAATCTAACTGAATGCTCAGAAATCAATCCCACATTTATGGCCAACTGATTTTTACAAGGGGTCAAAGACGGCTCAGTTAGCAAAGAACAGTCTCTTCAACAAATGGTGCTGGGAAAATTGGATCTACATTTTTAAGAAAAAGAAGGAGGATGCCATCTCACACCATATACAAAAGTCAACTCAAAGTGGATCAAAGACCAAAATATAAGATCTAAAATGATCAAACTAAAAGAAAACATAGGGAAGCACCTTCAGGATCTCATGTTAGGCAATGGTTTCTTAGACTTTACACCCAAATTACAAGCAACAAAAGGAAAAAAAAAAAAAAAAAACATAGGTAAATGGGACTTCATCAAAAGTAAAAAGTTTTGCTCCTCAAAGGACTTTATCATGAAAGCAAAATGACAACCTACACAATGGGAGAAAATATTTGGAACCCACATATATGATAAAGGATTAATATCCAAAATATAAAAAGAAATCCTTCAACTTAACAGCAAAAAGACAAACAATCCATATAAAAAATGGACAAAAACTTGAATAGACATCTCTCCATAGAAGATAAACAAATGGCCAGAAAGCACATGAAAAGGTGTTAAACATAATTAGCCATTAGGAACAAGCAAATCAAAACCACAATAGGATATCATTTCAAACCCATTAGAATGGCTACTATTAAAAAACAAACAGGAAATAAGTTTTGGAGAGGATGTGGAGAAAGAGTAACACTCATTCATTGCTGGTGGCAATGTAAAATGGTACAGCCACTGTGGGAGACAGTTTTGTGGCTCCTCACACAGCTAAGTATAGAACTACCATATAACTTGGCAGTCCCACTACTCGGTATATACACCCCCCAAAATTGAAAGCAGGGACTTAAACCGATATTTGCACACCAATGTTCATAGCAGCATTTATCACAATTGTTAAAAGATAGAAGCAACCCAAGTGTCTATCCATTGATTAATGGATAAATCAAATGTGGTATATACATATTATGGAATATTATTCAGCCATAAAAAGGAAGGAAGTTCTAATAAATGCAAACAACATCGATGAAACTTGAAGACATCACATTGAGTGAAATAATTCAGACACAAAAGTCCAAATGTTGTATGATACCACTGATTCAAAACCATTAGAATAAGCAAATTCATAGAGTCAGAATCTGGAATATAGTTTATCAGGGGATGGGGTGGGGATAGAGAATGGAAAGTTAAGGCCTAAAATGTACCAGCTCCTATCTGGAATGATGGGAATGTTTTGGTAATGGATGGTGGCGATGGTAGGACAACACTGTGAATGCAATTAACGGCACTGAAAAATATATCTGAATATGATTAAAAGGGGGAATGTTAGATTGTATATATGGTAACAAAAAGAAAATCTATGGAAGTATACTACACAGTGAACCCTAAGTTAAATCATGGACTTCAGTTAATAGTATAATTATAAAAATGAGCTATCATCAGTTGTAACAAATGTTCTTCTCCAATGCAAAGTGTTGGTGGTGGGCTGATGTATGGGAATCCTGTAATTTATGCATGATTGTTCTGTAAACCTACAACTCCCTAATAAAGAAAAATAAAAAATAAGGAGTGGGAGATAATCCAACATTCAGCTGATCAGCATTTGAGAGGGTGTTAATAGTAAAAATGTGAAGGAAGAATTATTTAAAGAAATAATGGACTTCTGGGAAGAAGGCATTGTAGTAGGTAGGCAGAGCTCAACTCTCTCACAAAAAACAAAAGAGGAAGGGCAAAAAGCTACCCAAGGGAGCTGCTTTGGGGATCTGCAGAACAGGAAAGTGCTGTGCATCATTCAGGAGGGAGAGGGACAGAGAGACAAAGATGCCAAAGGAAAACCATGAGTTACTCGCCCATGTTTCTGGGAACAGCACATATACCCCACCCTCAAGGCAAATAGGCTCAGTAAAACCCTGGGCTCCCTGCAGCCAACTGAGTGGGGGGAAGAAGGGTCTGGTGGAAGGTGGAGAGTGGTTACTTTTCAGTGGGTTTGGCCAGCTGAGACTCTCTTGAATCTCAAAAACGACCCCAACCAGCACAGAAGTGGCCCTAGAGAGAGGGGAGGGGAATCTGGTCAGGCAGGCAGTCACATCCAGCCGCCCTGGGAGAGAGAGGAACTAGTGTAGAGAGGGGGTGGAGACAGGTGCCTAACCAGCCCTGTTCAGGCAAACTGTCAGAAACCCAACTGGCCTGAGGGGCAGGAAGGGACAGATAAGTTTCCAGAAGGTTGTTAGCCCGTGGAGCAGGCGTAGCTCAGTAGCGGAATCCCTGTCTTGTATATCAAGGTCTCTGGTTCGGTTCCTGGTACCTCCTAAGAGAAAGGATCTAGAGAGTGATCCACTGGGTTATCAGGCGCCCAGCTAGAGCCTTATGACAGGGAATGTATAGACTGAGAATTTCTTTTGGTTTAGGTTTTTTTTAATCTTTTAAAAAATTATTCTTTATTTTATTCACTAAAACTGGGTGCCTTGCTTGTGGAAAGCAGGCTGCAGCATGATTGATAAGCACTGACAGCCTGAGACAGGTCCTAGGGGCCTAAGAGGGAAGCCTGTTTTTCTTGGGTTTTGCTTTGTTTTTTGTCTTTTCTCTTTCTTTGTTTCCGTTTGTTTTTTCTTTTACTTATTTTGTCTACTTACTTTATTTCTTTTCTTTCCTTCATTTTTCCATCTTCTGTTTTCTGTTGCTTTACTTTTATTCCACCTATTTTTGTTTGGGCTTCATTTTTTTTCTCTCTCTTTTAAAATTTCTTCTCTTCTCATCTTTCTGGCCTTTTAATTTATTCTATTTTTTATTGTTTCATTTTTTATTCTACCTTTTTTATTCTTATTCCTTTGTATTTTTTATGATTTTTTACTCTTATTACTTATTTTATTTCCTGGCTCTTGTATGGTTCCTCTTCTACTTTTTCTTATTATTATTACTACTATCCTTTTTCTCTTCTTCTTTCTTTCCTTTTCTTTGGTCCAAATATTTTTTTTGAAAGGAACACAGACAACTACAAGTATATAAAATAAGAGAAACTAAGTGTCAGAAAGGAAACTTACCACACACACACACAAATAAAACCTTGGAGTAGAAAGAGAGGCTAATTAACCAAATAAGCCCATGAAGATAAACCTAGATGCCTAGACACTGACAAAAAAATTACAAGCCATACTAAAAAACAGGAAGACATGGCCCAGTCTAATGAACATAGTGAAAAACAGGAGGAGATGCAGAACGTGGAACAACTAATCAAGGATATCCAAACAAATATCATGAATCAACATAATGAAGTAAAGGAAGAGAGAAAGCATATTAAGAAGAGTCTGCAGGAACATACTGAAGAAACCATAAACATACATAAAAAGATAAAAGATTGAGGAAATTGCAAAAGAAATCAGTAACTACCTTGAAACAAATGAAAATGAGAACACAATATATCAAAACCTATGGGATGCAGCAAAAGCAGAGCTGAGGGGAAAATTTATAGCCATAAATGCCTATATTAAAAAAGAAGAAAGAACTAAAATCAAATACCTAACTGCACACCTAGAGGAATTAGAAAAAGAACATGAAGCAAATCCCAAAGCAAGTAGGAAGAAGGAAATAACAAGGATTAGACCAGAGCTAAATGAAATTTAAAATAAGAAAACACTAGAAAAAAATAACAAAACCAAAAGATGGCTCTTTGAGAAGATTAATAAAATGGACAAACCTGTAGCTAGCCTAACAAAGAGAAGAAGAGAGATGATGTAAATACATAAAATAAGAAACGAGAAAGGGGATAGCACCACTGATCCCACAGAAATAAAAAGAATCATAAGAGGATACGTTGAAAAATAGGATGGATAACTTAAATGAAATGGACAAATCTAGAAACACGAAAGCAGCCTATATTAGTGAGAGAAGAAATTGAACTCAACAGACCAATCACAAGTAATGAGATTGAATTAGTCATCAAAAACCTCCCAACTAAGAAAAGCCCAGGACCAGATGGTTTCACAGGTGAATTCTACCAAACATTCCAGAAAGAACTAACACCAACCCTGGTTAAACTCTTCCAAAAAATAGAAATGGAGGGAATATTGCCTATCTCATCCTATGATGCCAATATCATGCTAATACCAAAGCCACATAAAGATGCCACAAGAAAGGAAAACTATAGACCAATCTCTCTAATGAACCTAGATGCTAAAATCCTCAACAAAATACTTGCTAATCATATTCAACAACATATCAAATGAATTTTATGCCATGACCAAGTGGGTTTCTTCCTGGGTATGCAAGTATGTTTCAACATAAGAAAATCAATCTGTAATACACCACATTAACAAATCAAAAGAAAAAAATCACATGATCATCTCTATTGATGCAGAAATAGCATTTGACAAAATACAGCACCCTTTCTTGATTAAAAAAAAAAAACACTTCAAAAGATAGGAATAGAAGGAAAGTTCCTCAACATGATAAATGGTGTATATGAAAAACCCATAGCTAGCATCATATTCAATGGTGAAATGCTAAAGGCTTGCCCTCTAAGATCTGGAACTAGGCAAGGATGCCCACCATCACCTCTCTTATTTAATATTGTTTTAGATGTACTTGCTTGAGCACGTAGGCAAGAAAAATACAAAAGGCATCCAAATTGGAAAGGAAGAAGTAAAAAATTCACTATTTGCAGCTGACTTGATCCTATACCTAGAAAGCCCTGGGAAATCTGCAACAAAGCTTCTAGAGCTAATAAATGAGTTCAGTAAAGTGGTAGGCCAATGTGCAAAAAATCAGTAGCATTTCTGTACACCAATAATGAGCAATCTGAAGATGAAATCAAGAAAAAAAGATCCCATTTACAATAGCAACTACAAGAATCAAATACCTAGGAGCAATTTTAACTAAAGATATAAATGGCTTGTACACAGAAAATGACACAACACTTTTAAAGGAAATCCAAGAAGGCCTAAATAAATGGAAGGATATTCCATGTTCTTGGATTAGAAGACTAAACGTCATTGTTTGTCCTACCCAAATTGATTTACACACTTAATGAAATCCCAATAAAAATTACAACAGGATTTTTACTGAATCAGAAAAGCTAATTATGAAATTTATTTGGAAAGACAAGAGGCCCTGAATAGCCAAAAACATATTGAAAAAGAAAAATGAAATTGAATGAGTCACACTACCTGACTTTAAAACATTCCACAAAGCTACAGTGGATAAAACTGCATGGTATTTGCACAAGGATATACATACTGACCAAAGAAATAGAATTGAGAGTTCTGACAAAAATCCTCACGTATACAGTCAACTTATATTGGACACGGCCACCAAGCCCATTCAACTGGGAGAGAATGGTCTCTTCAACAAATGGTGCTTGGAGAACTGGATATCCATATCTAAAAGAATGTGAGAATATCACCATCTCACACCCTATACAAAAATTAACTCAAGATAGATCAAAGATCTAAATATAAGAGCTGAGACCATAAATCTCCTAGATAATGTGGGGAAGCATCTATGAGATCTTTTAGTAGGAAATGGTTTCACAAATTTATACCCAAAGTGTGACCAATGAAAGAAAAAATAGATAAATGAGATCTCAAAAGACACAATGTAAAAAAAAAAAATTATTTTATTTCAATGTTTTTCTTTTGTCATTTTAAAAATAATAATATATTATTTTCTTATTAAATTTTTTTTGGCTTTATTTTTGGAGAGGTTTTGGATCACAGAAGGGTCACAACAATGGCAGGGGAGGATCATCTGGTATGGGGTATCAGTGATGGGGGGATGTGTTTGGAGGGGTACACCTGGGGCATGCCGCTAAGACATATGAATATGTTCAAGTGGTCATGGGGTGTTGTCTTGGTGGGTGGAGCCCCACACAATAACCGAAAGAGTATTGACTCCCCTCGGTGGGAGTCCTCCTACATCCTCTAATAGGATGGCCACCATCCCCCGAAGACATGGGCAGTGCCTAGTGAAGGAGGACTGACCACTACACCAGGCCCTTGATATTGATGATTGAACTTATGAACCTTTTCTTGTGAGACTGAAACTTAGTTTAGTACTATAAATTGCGTAAGAGTTGCCTCCTGAAAGCATCCTCGTTGCTCAAATGTGGCCTCTCTTTAAGCCAAACTCAGCATATAAACTCACTATACTTTCCCCCAACATGAGAAGTGACTCCAGGGGATGATCCTCCCTGGCACCAAGGTGTCATTATCAAGCACCAAGTAGTGAAGCATCTGGAAAAAGATCTTGACCAAAAGAGGGAAATATGAAATATAAATGAGTTTTTATGGCTAGGAGATTTCAAAGTGAGTCAGGAGGTCATTCCAGAGGCTACCCTTACGCACGTCTCAGCAGGATCTCACTGACTACCACAGAAACAGAACCTCACACAGCAGGGCTCCTAAGGGCTCTAGAGACAGCTAGACACTTTTAGCAGGGCAGACAATCCCAGGAATTCAGCACCCTGTGAGTGGGCCTTACTTTGGAATTTATGTTCCCCAGTGTAACAGAGTTAGACTCATAGGTAGTTTCTGTACACAATGGCTCTTCTGCTCCTTTTTTTCGAATCTATAATTAGTACTAGAGTTGGTAAGTGTATATCCAAGAAACTTAAATCTTTGGTCTGTTCATTTGCCGGTTGAGCCCTGAATCTCAGCAGAGTTATAACACTTACTCTCCAGTTCATTGGACCCACCCAGGACAACTAACAAGGAGATGATTATGGACAATGCCCATCCCAAGGAACAGAGATTGTCTGCAACTGCAAGCAAGAGAGTTCCATCTATCTGCACCATGGGATCTAAGTCCCCTCTCTATTAGAAGTAAAGTGGGCATCACCATCCCCAAATCCTCAAGACTGGGGAATGAACAATGGACTAAAGTAGACTTATTATTATTCTGTTTTAAAATTATTATTATTCGAGCAATTGAAGAACTCTTATAATTGGTATAAAGGCAGTGACCACCAGAGGTTCTGAGGGAAGGAGAGGGAAGGATAGGTTTAACATGGGGGCATTTTCAGGACAGTGGACTTGTCCTGCATGACACTGCAGTGACAGACACAGGCTATTGTATATTTTGTTAAAACCTATAAAATTATGTGGGGCAGAGTGTAAATTGTAATGTCATCTATAGTCCATGGTTAGTAGCAATGCTTCAATATATGTTCATCAATTGTAACAAATATACCACTCTAATGACAGATATTGTTAATGTGGGAAAGTGTGGGAAGGGGAGGGGGTGGGAATATGGGAATCCCCTATATTTTTAATGTAACTGTTATGTAATCTAAAGCTTCTTTAAAGATTAAAAAAAAAAAAAATTAAAAAAGAGAAAATCTTATGCTTGACAGCAGGAAAAAAAAAAAGAAAAAGAAATAATCGCTGATTTTTTTCAGAAGTAATGAAAAACACAGAACTTGCAATTCAGTTATCACAACAAATCCCAAGAAGAATAAATAAGAACAAATAAATTCTTAGACATATCTTAGTGAAACAAAACACATAAAAAACAATGAAGATCATGAAAGCAGCCAGTTAAAAAGACAAATTACCTATAAAGGACAAGTGAACTCTTTGCTGACTTCAACAGTGACAAGGGTACCAATTAACATAGAATTCTGTTTTCGAAGAATTTAAAGAACATAACTGCAAATCTAAAGTGATGCACACTGTGCATTTGTCTTTTAAGAACAAGCATGAAAAAGACATATTTTCAATATAAATTAAAAGATGGGGGTGTTTCCACAAGAACTCTCACTAAAGCATTGCCTGAAGGATGCAGGTAAGGAAGAAGAAAGAGAATTCCAGAATAAAGATCTGCAAGAAAGTATGACGAGGAAAAGAAAATGGTAAATGATGATGAACAGCAACAAATATTGACAGAATAAAACAACAATAATGTCTAATTTGTGGGGTTAAAATATAGAAAAAGTGAAAATATAGGGTAAAAATGGCTTGCTAACCAGGAAAGGACTGACAGCGGTTAAATCATTCTGTTTCTTCCACTGTTAGGAGGTGGCATGTTGGGCAGGGCCTGCCTGGTGCAGAACTCCTGGAGCTGGGCAACACGGTGGCCCTGAGGTGGGGTGAGAGCTAAAGTTTTTTTGTTTTTTTTAAAGATTTATTTATTTACTTCATCCATTTTAAACCCCCGCTCGCCCATTTGCTGTTTTGTGTCCATTTGCTGGGCAATTCTCTGTGTCTGTTTCCTGCCCTCTCTTCTCCTCCTCCTCCTCCAGTCTTCACCAGGATTCGATCCTGGAGACCTCCGATGGAGGAGAGAGGTGTTCTGCCGCCTGCACCACCTCAGTTCCTGGCTTTCAGAGCTTTCGGAGCATCTCGTCTTGTCTCTCCCCTGCGTCTCTCCCCTGTTACGTCATCGTCTTGCTGCTATTTTTTATTTTACCGGGAGGTCCCGGGGATCGAACCCAGGTCCCTCCATATGGCAGACGGACGCCCAGCCATTTGAGCCACATCCGCCCCCGAGATATAAAGTTTGCATATTAGAATTTCAGGAGTAACCATGGAAAGAATAGGTATAAAGTACATAACTTCTAGACCAGTGGAATAAAGGGAAAAAAATTAAAAAAACAAAGAAGGCAAGAATTGAGGAAAGAAGACACATAAAAAAAGTAAGACAAAAATAAAATGAAAATATAATGGCATAAATGGATAAAATATAGCAATACTGACAATTAATGGGAATTGATGGAACACTCTCAATAAAAAGCATATTGCCATGCTGATAATAGAAGAAATCCAACTATATGCTCTGTACAACACACACTTAAAATGTAAGGATAGTAAATGGTTGGAAGCAAAGGAATGGAAAAGATGCATCATGTAAATATTAAACCAAGAGAAATGTGTGCAGCTACAATGACAGAGACAAAATGGACTTCATGAAAAAAAGCATTATAAGCGGATAAAGAGTCCTTTAGGTTCAATGCAGCAGGAGAATGTAACAATTCTAAATGTGTATGTAGCTAATAGAACAGCTTGAAAATATATAAAGCAAAATTTTATATAACCACAAGGAAATATTGGCAAATTCGTCTTCACAGTGAGAATTTAACACACCTCACTCAGCAATTTGTAGATTAAGTAGAAAAAAATATTCAAATAAAAAAATATTTGAAAAAAAAACACCCATGATTTATCTAAAGCGTATTCATAGATCCCTATAGTAACGATTGAAATATACTTTTTCCCTTCCCAAATGCACCTAGATTATTTGTGTATATTCATACATATTTGGCCAAAAAGCTAGTATCAATACCCTTTAAAGCAAGTATCAATACTTTTTAAAAATCAACATGGGGATCAGATGTGGCTCAAGCAGTTGAGCGCCCGCCTCCCACATGGGAGGTCCTGGGTTTGGTTCCCAGTGCTTCCTGAGAAAGCAAAAACAAATAACAAGCAAAAAACAAATGATTAAACCAACTCAAGGAAGTAAATGTGGCTCAGGGGTTTGAGCACTGGTTTCCCACATATGTGATCTGGGGTCCAATCCCTAAACCCTAGTACCTCAAAAAGAAAAACAAATCAACATGATAGGGATCACGTTTCTGACCTGGATGCAATTAAGCTAAAAGTCGTTAACCAAATGTTATAACAAACAATCTCATGCATTTGGATAAAAAAAAGAACACATTATAAGTAATGCATCTGTTTGCAACCATATTGCAAATTAGAAAATACTTAGAGTTAAAAGAAAAAAGGACACACATCAACAAAGCCTGTCAAGGCTTTAGCTGAAGCGGCACTTTGAGTAAAACCCACTACTTTAAGTCACCCTATTAGTAGAGAAGAAGGAGCTCAGAACCCACCGCAGGCTGCCCCGGGCTGCCAGGCTGGCAGAGAGACCCCTGCTGCCGAAAGCAGCTGCCCGTCTAGACTGCCCAGCCGGGGGGCAGCAGGGCCGGGGCGTTGCGGGCTCCTCAGCCCCCCTTCCACGCTCCCTTCCTCCTGCTGTGCAGTGCCCTGGCCTCTCAAGCAGGCAGCTGTTTTCAGTAACAGTTCTAAGGACAAGCCTTGGTCACTTCAGGAGGACATATTTGCTCCTTCTCGTTGTTTCTCTTCTATCCTTTGGATTTCACATCTCTATATCCCACGGATATTGTTATATTCAGTTATAAAGCAAATAACTTTCATGACATAGCATTGACGTTGCTGTTATCCTAGCGGAAACACCGATAAACGGGGGGAACTTGGGCAATAAGCACATCACGTTTTAGCTGGACTTTACGAAAATTTCATGAGACTCTGATGACGCTATTAGGAGAACCTCGTTTTTTTTTTTTTTCCCCTTTTCCCAAAATTGACCCAAGTGGCATCCTCAATCAAGCATTTGAGTGTCATTGATCTCCCGGGACGGATGTGTGGACCAGGCACTGCCTAGCATGGCTCTTTCCAGGCTGGGGTCGTGCATGGAGAATTCTTCTCCCTGAACAGATTCCCACCCACTTAAGAAAGGTCTGACTTTTTTAAAGAAAGCTTTGAGAAGGAAATTCAATGAGTGATCCTCTGGGCACCTGCTCATACCAAAGGAAGGGGCATATGCAAGAATGCATTCTTAATATTCCAGAGAAATATTTGAAATAACAAAAATATACAAATCAGTGGCAAAATTTGATAAGAAGAAAAGTAATACATAAAGATTAAACAGAAAGATAAAACCTTAAAAAAAGATTAAACAGATATTTAAAAAGATAAAGGAATAAAACAAATAATGTCCCAATAAACTTCACAACTTTGACTAAATGGACTAAAATTTACATGTAACTTATAAATCTGATCTGAGGAAATAAGAAACTTGAATTGTCTTTTAACTATTAAGGAAATTTAATCAGTAACAAGAAATTTTCCGTAAAGAAAATACCACGCCCAGAATCCTAATTCAAGTCTTATATAAAATCCCCTAGAGAATAGAAAAATCCCAACAAATTCTAAATATTAAAAGCTAAAAAGAATAATCTTGTTCATGAACATATATAAAAATATTCTAAATGCAATATTAGCCAACTAACCCAGCAGAATATGAAAAAGTTAACTCATTATGACCATTTGGGGTTTAATTCAATAATGCAATGATGTTTTAGTATTTGAAAGTTTAATGTGATTAATCACCTTAAGAGCTTAAAGGAGAAAACCACAGGATTGTCTCAGTAGAAACAGAAAAAAGCACCATCAGTATTCATGCCAAAACTCTTGGCAAATTAGAGGTCACTTCTCTAACCTGATAAGACATGCCTACTTAGCCCTTACAGCAAATGAGATTTTCTTTCTAGTGTGGCTTCTAATTCACGTTGTAATGGAAGGCTAAGCTCAGGTAGGAATAAAGATGCCATGGAAGAAATAAAACTTCTCAGGCACAGAAGATGCAATTGTCTACATAGGAACTCCTTTTCCCGCCCAAAAACGAACATATAAATTATTAGAAAGGGGTAGTTCAGAAATGATGCTAGATATTGATATTAAAATAAATTGCATTTCTATACATTAGCAATAAAGTTGGAAAAATGTAATTTGAAAAAGTAGTATTTACAAGAAAAACAACACATATACACTATTTATGTGTGTGTGATTATATACATACATGCACAGAAACACACTCAGTGCCAAGGGATAAATCTAACAAACCTTGTACAAGATCTTTATGGAGAAAATTGAAAACTTATTGAAAACCCTTAGAGGAAATGTAAGTAAATGGGAATGATGCCACGCTCCTGAGCAGGGAGGCTTTCTATCATAAAGATATCAGTTCTCCTCCAACTCGTCTATAGCATCATAACAGTTCCAATAAAAAGTCAACAGCATTTATAAAGAAATGGCAAAACTAATTTAAAAATTTATATGGAAGCACAAAGAGCCAAGAAGAGATGAGAAATTCTTCCAGTGGCATGAACTGGGGAGATATGCTCTATCAGCTATCCAGACCCCTTTTAATCTAAAGAAGAAAAGAGGGTGATATTGGCACAGGGATAGACCAATAGACCAAAGGGATTTGATAGATAGGCTAGAAACAGTGCAATGCACAGGCGTAGGGTTGACACATGACAAGGCGGCACTGTACGCCAGTGGGGGAAATGTGCATCATTCCCAAATAATGCTAGTACACTTGGTTTCCATTTGGAAAAATACCGAATTAGATACCTACCTTACTATAAATGTGTGTGTGAATAAACTTCATATGCATTAATGGTTTAAAAATTTGGAAGAAAATATAGGATAATATCATGGTGGAAAGGGAAGGGAAAGATTTCTTAGCATATATGAAATGTAAACCATTAAAAAACTTGATTAATTTGACTCCATTAAAATTAAGTACTTCTCTTCATCAAAAGACACAATAAAGAAAACAAAAACACAACCCACAAACTGGGGAGAAGATTTTTTTGCCACAATAAAATTGACAAAGCATTACTATCTAGAATGAATAAAAATTTCATAAATCAGTAAACCAATAAAAATGGGTAAATGATGTGAAAAGATTCACAACACTGGAAACAACTTAATAGAAAAACATGTAAAAGATACAGGAAAGTATTTCACAGAAAAGGAAATATAAATAGTTCCAATAAATTTAAAAATGCTCAACTTTGTCATAATCTGTGAAAGATAAAGTAGTATTCAATTAAATGCCATCTTATGGCAATAAATTGGTAATATTCAAAGTATGACAATAGTAAATTTTGGGGACACTGGCACATCGTAGGTAAGGGTTTGAATTGACAGACCCACTTGGGGAAACAGCATTAGCTTGTAAATGGAACCTGATCATGGCCAATCCCAGTGCTAGGACGTTTTCTCCTTTGCGTGAAGAATCATGCTCAAGAATGTTTGCATGGGGTCGGATGTGGCTCAACTGGTTGGGTGTCCGTCTCCCATATGGAGGGACCCGGGTTCGATACCCGGGACCTCCCGGTAAAAACAAAACAAAACAAAACAAAACAAAAAAACACAAAAAAACAAAAACAAAAACAAAACAAAACAAAAAGAATGTTTGCAGCTCTGCTGGTAATAATAGCAAAAAAAAAAGTAAGCAACATGAAAGTCCATTCGTGGACAAATGGATAAAGAAATCGTATATTCATGAATTGGATACCACATTAAAGTGAAAATGACCTTGAGCTGTATATAAGAATGACTGAACCTTCAAAAGCTAGTACAAGCTGCAGAGAGCTATGCAGTGTGATTCCATGTTTATTACATTCAAAACTAGGCAAAACGTGAGTGGAACCGGAAGGAAAGGCCAGGAGATAGAGGGCTCGACTGGGCAGGAGCAGGCAGGAGCTCCAAAGCTATCTCTGATGTTCTATTTCTTAGTTGGGCGATGAGTTCAGAGGTGTTTGTTTCATAAAATTTATTTATGTAGTGTCCATATCTGTATGTTAGAAATATTCTTTTGTGTGTATCAAACACTTCAAAATAAAAACAAAATCTCTCCTTCCCTCCCTAGTCCCATAATTTCCCCCTTTACAGGATTTTTCGATTTTTTTTTCTCTCTTTCATCTGTCTATATTTATATCTACAGTTATAATTACATCTATATCTCTCTATAGAGTTGATGATTTTAAGGTAATATTCTGTATCCACCCTCCTGTGCCTTTCTTTTTAACTTAATGGCAGATATTTTCCCTTCACAGTTTATACAGAGCTGCCTCGTTGTTTTCCATTGTTGTGTATTATTCCATTAGTTAGGTATATTATAATTTAGCCAGTTTCCTTGGTGGAAATTTACATTTTTCAGCCTTTTGTTATTGCAAAATATAATACGATGGATCATTTTTATACTTTGGCAATTTTTCCTCATAATTTTTTTGAAACATGAGATATAATTCAGTGAAATGCACAGGTGTTAAGTATTAAGTTTTGACAAAAGCGTGCACCCATGCAATCCACATCTTTATAAAGAACATTTCATGGACTTCAGGAAATTCTCTTGTGCTTTTCCCAGTCAATGCACATCAGAATCATTCCACCTTCTTCCACCTCAGGCACAAGAGCTTCATTTTCATTCACCATAGGTTCATTTCTCCTCTTCCAGAATGTTACATAAATGAAATCATGTTATATGTGCCCTGATTTCTAGCTTCTTACACTGGGCATTTTTAATATTTATTCATGATGCCACGTGTATGAGAATTTTTTCTTTATTCCATTTCATGAATATACTGCAAATATTTTATCTTGTCTCCTATTGATGAACATTTGGCTTGCTTCTAGTTTTCAGCTATTATAAATAGAGCTACCATGAACATTTTTGTATAAATCTTTCTGTGGATTTTTCCTTCTTCATTCTTCTCATGTATATACAGACAATTGCTGAAACACGGTGTGGGTGAATGTTTGACTTTACAGAACCTACTAAACCATTTTCTAATGTTGTCTCATTTGACACTGCCACCACATTTTCACCAATATTTGATGTAGCTCATCTTTTAATTTCAGCCCTTTTTGTGGGTCTGTAGTTGTATCTTCTTGTGTCAACTTGCCCTTACCTGATGCCCAATGATATTTTCACTTTGTTATATGCTTGTTTGCCATTTGTGTATCTACTTTTGCAAAATGTTTGTCCAAATACATGGGCCTATTTTTTTTTCAAAGATAACAAAAACGATAATTTTATTTATTTTCTGCCAAAGGTTTTTTTCTCTACATGAATTTACATTTTTTTTCTTTCACACAATTGGGAACATCCCATATATATCATTTTACATCCTGTTTCTTTCACTTGCATCACAAAAGTCCTATCATGGTACAAAATTAGTTGAGAGGTCATTTAAAAAAAAACATCTGCATACACTAACTATGTGGCTTAACCATAAATGGCTGAATTTTTTTTTTTTAAAGATATTTAGATAACATAAATGTTACATAAAAAATATAGGGAATTCCCATATGTCCTGCTCCCCACACATTTGTCCCCATTAACAACATCCTTCATCAGTGAGGTACATTCATTGCAATTGATGAACACATTTTGGAGCATTGCCACTAAGCGTGGATTATAGTTACATTGTAGTTTACACTCTCTCCCACCCAGTTCTGCAGGTTATGGCAAGATATATAATAGCCTGTATCTGTCATTGCGATGTCATTCAGGACAATTCCCAAGTCCCGAAAACACCCCCATCTTACACCTGTCTCTCCCTCTCCCTGCCTTCAGCACCTCCAGTGGCCACTGTCTCCACATCCATAATATAATTTCTTCCATTGCTAGAATCACAATAAGTCCATAGTAGAACACCAGTAAGTCCACTCTAGTCCCTAGTTCATTACCCAGTCCTGAGGATTCTGGATGGTGATGCCCACCCCACCTCTAATTGAGAGGGGGCTTCAGTCCCATATGGCTGATGGATGGGACTCTCTGGCTTGCAGTTTGGGCCCATTTTTGTTGTTATATTTTTTTGAGTTGTAGGAGTTCTTTTCATATTTTCAATATAATTCCTTTGTTAGAAAAATATATTTCAAATATTTTCTCCTAAATCTATGGTTTGTCTATTATTCATACTTTATAATAGTTTTTTTTTTTTGATGAGCAGATATTTTTTCTCTGCACAAGGAAATTCTAAGGATTCTAAAAAATTTCAAAACTTATAAGTGAATTTAGCAAGATCACATATGAAAACGGAAAATACTTAGGGATAAATTTAATAAAAGCTCTATAGAATCCCTCACAAAGCTATAAAACATGTTGAGAGATACATCTTATCATTTATTTAGGTCATCCTTAGTTAATTAAAGCTGGACCATAAACAGGTTTCTAGAAGAAAACATAGGAGAATATCTTTTTTTACGTTGGTATATGCAAAGATTGCTTAAACAGGAATCAAGAAGCACTAATCATAAAAGGAAATCAAATAAAGTAGACTTATCTGATCCATGAACAAGTTATTTTTTGTTAATAATAGCAATTCACATAATTCAACTTACAGTGGGCAAAAGGTTGCTCCTGAGGTATCAAGTTCCCTTTCCTGTAAACAGCTAAATATATTCGTGAGTTCTACATTTTTCCTAAAATATTTCACGCCTTTATTTCTTTTTCTTTTTTCTTTAGGAGGGACCAGGGATGGAACCTGGAACCTTGTATGTGGGAAGCAGGTGCTCAACCACTCAGCTACACCAGCTCCCCCACTATTTCTTTTTATTTTATTTTATTTTATTTTGATTATTATTCATTATAATTAAAGCACGAACAAAGAAGTTCTTGTTGGTGATTCATCTTTGAATGTAATATACCATGAAATGTGAATTAATATTCATTAAAAGGAGCTTCTCAGTCTAAGAACAAGCTTTAACTGCCAATAATTATAAAAATATCAAGCTCATATTTGCCTTACTAAGTAATCTTTCCAGAAAGCAAAACCAGAAACAAAAAATAAACCCAAAATTTGTCAAATATTGATCCAGATCAAGTATTTTTGTTGTTGTTTCTACCCCACTGTTTCAACACTTTTACTTTCCTACCCAAACTCTACTTTTTAACTCACCTTTTTCTCTGACTCTATTTCTTCACTTAATCTAGCCTAGTGATGGTTCCATATCAGTATATAAAATCTTCTGTAATTTATTATAGTTTAAAATTTTCACAAAGTTGACAATGTGCATATTTTAAAAACTCAAATAGTTCTGCAAGGCTTAGTATATAAACCTATAGTATATTCACTCCCTTCTAGTTCTCACTCTTTAGAAATAAGTATTAAATTCATGTAGCTTTTCTTTGGGAATTTAATTCCATATTTCTCATGAGTATTCTGCCAGTTCTTGATTTTTTTTAGTACTAGACTTTATTGGCTTACCACTATATGAGATTCATTCTCTCTCTCTCTTTTTTTTAACAAATCAATTTTATTGATACATATTAATAAAGCATAAATCCATCCAAAATGTAAAATCCATGGTATTTGGTTTAATCACATAGTTGTGCATTCATCACTTCATTCATCATTACAGCATTGTCATTATTCCAATAATAATAATAATAATAATAAAAATAATAAACAAAAAAACTCATCACCTCTCAATTTCCTTATGCTTCCTGTCGTACATAGCTGCTCTTCTGTTTCTGTCTCTCTAATTTATTTGTATTTGTGTTCTGTAAAAACATTCTCATATATGCAATATTAAGAATTCGTATTTCACATGAGGTTTCACTATCTTATACAGTCCCATGTTACATTTTTCAGCTTTCCCTCTAGTGATATAAATGTCCTTAGATTTTCCCTTCAACCACTGTCTTACCCGTATAATAGCTCTGCGAGTTACAAACACTATGATGTGCTTTCATCATTTTTACTCATTTCCAAAGATTTACAAGCAATCTTTTTACCAATTCTGTACATATTAACCCTTAGCTTTCCACTCTCTACCCTCATTCTATTTTCTGGTGACCTATATTATAATTATTAACTCCATGAGTTTACACAATATATTTCGTTCATATATTTCGTGTATGCAACCATACAATATCTTTTTGTGTCTGGCTTGCTTCCCTCAACATAATGTCCTCCAGGTTCATCCATGTTTCCAACTTTTTTAAAGTGGCCATTCTAATAGGTATGAAATTACATCTCATTGAAGTTTTGATTTGCATTTCCTTCAGCACTAGTGATGTTGAACATTTTTTCATGTCTTTGTTCACTATTTGTATTTCTTCTTTGGATAATTGTCTATTCAAGTCTTTTGCTCATTTTTTAATCAAGTACTTTGTCTTTTGATTGATGAATTGTGGTCTCTCTTTATGTAACACAGATATTAAACCCTTCTCAGGTATGTAGAGCCAAATGTTTTCTTGGATTGAATCAGCTGCCTTTTCACCCTTTTGACAAAGTCTTTTAAGGTGCAAAAGTGTTTAATTTTGAGGAGGTCCCATTTATCTATTTTTTCTTTTGTTCCTCGTGCTTTGGGTGAAGGTTTAAGAAACTATCATCTACCATAAGATCTTGAAGATGTTTTTCTACATTTTCTTCTAGGAATTTTATGGATGTTGCATTTATATTTAGGTCCTTGATCCATCTTGAGTTAATTTTTGTCTAAGGTGTGAGATAGAGGGAGATTCATTGTCTTTCATCACACTTTCACACACACTTGTGCACTTTCCATGCGTCGTTCTATGGATTTATACTATTCATTAGATGATTATTCAGTATTTTCACTCTTACGACTAGGAGAACATTATTCACACGAGGGACGTGTATAACACTGTGATAGATAGTCTCAGGAAAGGACTGCCAATACCCTCCCCCACCGTGGCCCGGCCTCTTCTTACAGTCAAGTGGGGAAAGCTGCTTCCCCTCAGCTGAATCCAGACAAGCCTGTGGCTCATTTTTTTCAGTAGAATGTGTCAGCACAGAGGCTGTGCTATTTCCAAGTTGGGCCCTCAGAGTCATGGCAACATTCACTCTCTGAGGCCCAAGCCACTGTGTAAGAAGCCTGAGTATTCTGCTGGATAGAGAAGCCAAGCCAGTCCACAGCCATTCTGGCTGCTACTTCTGTACCCGACATATGAGTGAAGGGACCTTTTCCAGCCCCAGCCAAGCTCCCAGCTCAAAGCAGTCACACGAGAGATCCCAGATGACAAAATATGGAGTAGGACTTCCCTGCTCAACCAAACCAACCCATGGAAAAATGAGAAATAATAAGTTGTTAGTTTAAATGAGCAAATTTTAGAGTGGGTTTGTTACACAGCATAGATAACTGCTATAAATATTATATAGCTTTTTAAATTTTGTTGCACTTTTTTGGGTACTTCCTGGAATTTACTTTGTTGTTTGCTTAGTTTTCTATATAGTTTTCATTAATTTGTTTCTGAATTTGACTCCCTTTCCACCAAACGATCATCTAAATTTCTTCCCATTACATTGAAAAATCAGCTATTGTATCTTTTTCATATCTCTTGCAGAGCTTTCTGAATTGCTTTTATCCAGTACATTGACCACTATACTTGGTGCACAGCTGTCATCCTGGTGCTTCCATTTATCATCATCTTGGTGGGCCAATAAACCCTCTTTTTTGGGCTACTACAATTTTATGAATTCCAATTTTGGTTTATTCCTTCATTTTGGTAGAGTACTTCCTCCACTCACTTTCTGAGAAAAGGTGTGCTAGAGATAAATTTTGGAGGCCTTGTATTTCTGAAAATATCTTTCCTCTATCTGTATGCTTGATTACTATTTTTAATAGGTATAGAATTCTAGATTGGAAGTTACTCAGAATTTTGAAAGCATTGCTTCGTTGTTTTCTAGCATCTCATATTGCTGTTGAAAAATCTGATGCCTCCTCTGGAAAAATTTAAAATCTTCTTTTCATTACCAGGATTCAGAAATTTCATGATGATATTCTTTTGTGTGAGCGATATTCATTCAGTATGTTGAACAGTCAATGTTCCCTTTAGCCTGGAACTCATGGCCTTCAGTTCTGGGATTTTTCCTTGAGTAATTTATTTCATGATTCCTATCATTCCATTCTTTTTGTTCTGTATTTTTTGGAATGAAAGAAATACTTTTTTGGACTAAGTCTCTAATTTTCTTAACTTTTATCCCTGTTTTCTCATTATCTTCTTGCTCTACTTTTTAGAAAATTCCCTGTTTTAGTTTCCAACCAATCTTCCTTTTAAGTTTTTCATTTTTGCCATTTTTTTTTCTCTTAAGTCTTTTAAAAAAACCTTCCTCCTCCTCCTCTTCTTATATTTCTACTCATCTTCTCCTCCTCCCCTTCTTCTTCTTCCTCCTCCTCTTCCACTCCTCTTCTCTTTTTCCTCTTCCTCCCTTCTTCCTTCTCCTCATCCTCCTTCTTCTTCTTGTCTTCCATCCTCTTCCTTCTCCCCCTCTTTCTCCCCATCCCCCTCCCCTCCTCCTCCTTCTTCCTCTACCTCCGTCTCCTCCTCTTTCTCCTCTTCTTCTTCTACTTCTTCTTCTTCTTGTCTTTCTTCCTCCTCCTCACCTCCACTTCCTCCTCTACACCTCCTCCCTTCATTTTCCTTCTCCTTCTGCTCCACCTTCTTCTAATCCTATTTTTCTTCTATGGTTGCAAATGGCCTCATTTCTCTATAGATATTAATGATAATATTTTGCAGTTTCATCTGCACACTCAATTTTCCCCAAGCTGCTTCTTATTTTTTCTCATTTTGCTCTCTATTTTTTATGTTAGAGGCTTCCTTCCATTGTCTACAGTTACTGGGTTGCCTGCTCATGTTTCCTATCAGGGCACAAAGAAACTGACTGCACAAAGCTTGAAACTGCAGTCACCACCACAGGGTGATTTAGTTGGGTTGATTTGTTGGAGAATAACTTATGTCAGTCTACTTAAGTCTCCTCCCTTGTGTAAGTCAGATTCCTTAGTGCAGTAGCTTCTGACCTCTTGCTTGGAGAATATTTTAGTTTGCTAGACTGCTGAAAGCAGATACCATGAAATGGGCTGGTTTTTAACAACAGAAATTTATTAGCTTACAGGCTTATAATTTTGAGGCCTTGAAAATGTCCAAATCAAGGCAACATCAAGAATATGATTTCTTCCTAAAGACAGGCTGCCAGTGTGCCACGATCCTGTACTCCTCTGACACATGGCAAGGCACAGAGCGGCATCTGCTGGTCTCTCCCTTCTCTTCTGGGTTTCAGGTTTCGTTGCTTTCAGCTTCTTGCTTCTGTGGCTTTCTTTCTTTCTTTGTATTCATCCCATTTATCAAGAACTCCAGTAACAGGATTAATTCCCATCCTGGATGAGGTATGTCCCACTCTAACTGAAGTAGCCTCATCAAAAGATCTTACTCAGAGTGGGTTCACACCCACAGGGATGGATTAACCTTAAGAACAGGCTTTTCTTAAGAATATATCAGATATTAATGATAATATTTTGCAGTTTCATCTGGGGTACATACAGTTGTGAGCCACCACAGAGGACAAAAGCCTGCATTCTAAGTGGATGAGGAAGACAGGAGATGTGACATCCTGTATGGATTCAGTATGGTACCTCAGGCCACAAGTGGTGGCCCTCTGTTACCCTCTCCAGCGGAGAAACATCCCACCCAGCCTTCTGCTGGATGAGAAGACGAGGCTGCTGCTTGAACAGGCTTTCAGCCACTTGGAAACAACCCACTTTAAATCCTGCTTACTGAGATATCTACTGCCCCAAATTTCTGAGGGTTTGGGGTTTCTGCAGTATAAATCAGTTGCTCTATTTCTTTTTCTTGTTCTACTGCTGGCTTAGTAGTCAACTTTTTTGGGTCTGCTCAGTTAGATAGCCCTTGCTCATCTGATTTCAGAATGTTAGTGCTTTTCCTTTCCTTTCCTAATTTTGTTCTTGTGGGGCATTATCTTAAAAATAATTTTATATAATTTCAGTAGCATTTTGGAAGAATTAAGCATTTAACTTACCATCATAAAATGAAGTCTCTTTATTTGAGACTACTTTTTAGTCTTCTTATTTTCATCTTTTAAATATGTAAGGATACTTAACCAATCACATACTGCATTTTTTAAAAGTATGTTGTGAAACATTTAAAATTTTGCCTAGCTGAGTGGTAAGAAGTGGTATTACAGTGTAGTTTTAACTTGCATTTTCTTTATTATGAAGGAGGTTGGGAATAATTTCATTTAGTTTAAGGACCATTTGTTTTACTTCTACTGTGAACTATCTTTCATGTTTTTTGGCTTTTCTTTTAGTCTGAATTGTATTTAATGTTTTTTTATTCATTTTTACATTGAATCATTGGTCTTTCTCTTCTGAATTTTTATATGAGGAATAATAGCTTACTGTCTGTATATGAGCGGCAAGTATTTTTATACGTTTGTCATTTGTCTTTTGACTTTGTTTATGTTATATATTTGTGAGTGTATGTATGTTTGCCAAACAGAAGTTTGGTGGGTTTTTAAAAATTTACTTTTAACAATTAAAAAATTAATATTTATTGGATGAGAAAATTGTAATATTATTTGAAAAATTTATAATATTTTGGTGGACAGTTCTAATTTTATCTCCATGTTAATGGATATTCCTAATGAATCCATGCATGGATCTGTTTTTGACTTTTTCTGAAATAAGAGTATGTTAACAAATAATGTATTATTCTTAGGAGTAATAACATCGTCATCCTATGCCCCTCTTTCTGCCCTGTCTCCCCTCTCTGTGTTTCAGTTTCCCCCTCTGGGTGTTTTTCTTCTCTCTGTCAGTTCTCCTTGGCTTCCCCAGAGCTGCAAGCAGCACTGAGTTCATTGTCAGGTGGGAAGTTATAACTAACGTGGCCTTTGAAACCTAGGTAGGAAGGCTCCTGGGAATCAGCAGCTCCCTGGAGCCAGGCGCAGACAAAGAACCCATGGAAGAAACCAAGAGAAGTTGTCAGAGAAGAAAGAAAAAAATCTAGCAAGATGGTGTCACAGAAATTAAAAGAGAGAGCTTTTAGGAGAGAAGTAAAAGGAATTAAAGATTATAGAGAGGTTAACTAATACTAATAAATATTAGATTAAGCAGCTGCTGTTTGTTTTCAAAGCAGTTCCACTGGAGTGGTCCAGGAAAATGTGCCTTTTCAGTGGGATGACTAGAAGATGGAAGGGGAAATGGACACAACTCTTGGCATGAGCTTGGCTAGAGAAGTAAGGAGAAAATTACTGTGAAGATAATTTTTTCCTGTTGTTGATTAAAAAAAAAAAATATGGATGAGACATAAATATGGTTTATACCAGGGAGAGCCAGGGGACAGGAAGTCAATCTTGGTAAAGAAGAAAGAGTATATGTTAAAGCAAATTTCCACTGTCATAGCTTCAATTATCACTTCTGATTAGAATTCTTAAAGTTTAGCAGATTGTCACCAAAAGTTCTTGTCCTGATTCATAACTTTCTATCAGCTACATTTACTAGAAACTCCTGTCACTTCATATGCAACATAACCAAGGTTAATTTTTCCATATTCCCCTCTCTAAATCTTCCCCTCCTACTTAGTGACACTAAGTATATGCCCAAATGTATATAGGATCTAATTGGAGCATTAACCACCAACCAAACAAACGTGAAACTTCCTGTTGAATTCATAAACTCACCTAAAACATTTTTAGTGACCAGGATTTGAGGTATCAGAACTTTTCTCCTAAGCATCATATTTATATATCATGAAAACCATCAGAACAGCTTCCTAGTGGAAGGCTGGAGCAAATGCTTTCTGAATAGAAGTCACATTCGGTTTGCCAGAAGGGAAATGGCTTTCAAGATTCTGGGTAGTGTTTGAAGAGAGGTGATGTAGCATTTCAACCCCAACATTCTTTTGCCTTACTCTTGGAGTATTTTGCCCAACTTTTTCTCCTTGCATTCATGGGGAGAAAACTATTCTGGTTCTCACCATTTGTCTAATAAGATTCAGTAAATAATGGACCTTCTTAAAATTCAGGTTGGGTATGTACACACTAGAATGTATTTCATATAAAATAAAACTTGTGAGCTGAGAACAAAAAGATCTTTTCATAATAAGAACATTGGGTTCAACCAACTATCTGAATTTCTTCAGGCTAGAGAAACTCAATTCTCCTGAATCCTGCTATTGTTTGAAAATGGTAAATTTTCCTAAGAAACTAAATAAAATGCTGTTCTGTTTAAACATTGGAAAACATGCAGCTATTATAAAGAATGAGGCATATCTATATATACTGACATGGAAGATTCATCAATGTGCATTTTAATGTGAAATGTATGAGAAACAGAGATATAATGAATTCCATGTGTATGGAAAATATGTTTATACATGTAAAGGATATTTCTGAAAGGATATCTTGGAAACTGGTTGTCTCTAAGTAGGGAAACTAGACTATTGGGAGACAGGAGGGAGAGAAACTTACTTTTCACTAGATTCTATTTAGGATTGTTTAAATTATGTACCATGTACTCCTACTATATATTTAATAAAAGGAATAAGACTTTTGGTTTATAGTTTTGGGGAAACAAAGCAAAGAAATAGCAGAGAGACATTGAGGTGAGAATACGAAGTGGTTTTGGATTGGGGGTAGTTGTGAAGTAAGTGAACAACTTTTATTGTTTGAAATCATCTGTGCCTAAAGGATAAAACAGGACTCTAAGCTAGAAGTAAGGCAGAGCAATTTTGAGACAAATAATTAAGAAGCGATTCAAGCTTTGCCTTATTGAGTTGTAAAACCTGTGAGATTTTATCTGTACTCAATGAATGCTGTTTTCCCTACAATCAGCATTGAAGAAGATTCCAACGACTTTCTAGAATAGTCTGTAGTTTACAGTGGTCTGCAACTCTGGCTGAGCTCCAAGCTTTCCTGGACTTAAGGATTAGAATTTCCAGTGTTGCGATTCAAAAACCACTGGATTGTAGTTTCTGAAGGGTAGGTAGCAGGCAATGGAAAGAAGCTGGTTTAGTGCCAGGAAAACTCAGTGAAGTAAGCGAGACACCTATTCTAAAAGTGGATCCTTCTTTCCCTGCCGTCTCTCAACGAGGGCTTGTGAGCATGGTCTCTGAAGAGCTGGGGAGCTCTGTGGGCTTCTTGCTGAAAAAAAAATAGTAGGTATCGTTTGTTGAACATATATTTTATTCCAGCACTGTGCTAGGTGTTAGATCTAATTACTTTAATTCTGACAACTCGGTGAGGAAGGCACACCCGTTTTACAGATAAGCATCTAAAGCTGAGCGAAGTTAGATAACTGCCCAAAGTCGGGAGAGCAGTAGATCTGTCTTAATCCCTCTTCCGGATCCCTGAGGTTACAGAACTCGGTGGGCCCAGAGGAAGCCTCAGACCCTGGGAAGCTGTGGAGGATGCGAGCGCCACGCCGTCAGGAAACCTTCTGAGCATCTTACCTGTGGGAGGCTGTCTGAGGACGACATCTTGAGCCTCACAGCTGGGCAGCATCTCATGGTAGGTGCCATACCCAGGCTCATGCCCACAGAGTGCCTTCGTTATCGGATCAGTGCGGCTTCCGGTGTGGGGAGAGGAGAGGGACAGGGTGAATTTCCCCTTCCAGTCTTGAGACTCTGGGTGATGAAGAAGTCTGGATGTAGATTTAGAAAGGCAGCAAGTGCGGGGAAGCTCATGATACTCACTCCTGGCTCTATGTTACTTTCAGATTTTATTTCCCTTTTTTCATTTCCCTTTTTACACATGTGTTTTCTATACTGAGTATAGGTTTTTAGGCTACCTTAAATACTTTTTCCTTTTTTTCTTTTATTATTATTATTTTCAAAGGAGCTTTAGATTACAGAAATGCTACATAGAAAATGTAGGGGATTCCCGTGTACCTCAACCCCCCCTCCCCCACTTTTCCCATTAACAGCCTCCTTCATTAGTGGGGTACATTTGTTACAATTGATGAGCACATATCGAAGCATTGCCGCTAACCATGGTCAATAGTTTACAGTTTACACTTTGTATCATACAATTTTGTAGGTTTTGACAAAATATATAATGGCTTGTATCCCTCAAGCAATGTCATACAGAACATTTCCAATGTCCCCCAAAATGCCCCATGTTACACCTCTTCTTCCCTCTCCCTCCCCTCAGAACCTCTGTGGCCACTGTCTTTGTATCTGTATCAGTGATACAAGTTCTTCCGTTGCTACAATAATAATAAGTCTACTTTAGTCATAGTTGCATTCCCCCCTTATGTTTGTTCATTCCTCAGTCTTGAGGATTTTGGGATGGTGATGCCCACTCTGCTTCTGGTTGAGAGGGGGCTTAGATCCCATGGGGCAGATGGATGGAACGGTCTTGCTTGCAGTTATAGTTACTCTCTACTTTTTGGAATGTGTGTTGTCCATCACCATCTTTTTTTTTTTTAACTTTATTTTGTACATTTAATAATTGAAAATATAAACAATTAAAAACTAAAAAGTAAACACAGATGAATAAATATACACATTTCTCAATAAAATGTACTGGATACATATAAAACTTTTTTTTGATTCAAACAATACATTACACAATATATTTGGTTCATAGTAACGCATTCATACAGTATTTGTCCTTTTGTGTCTGGCTTGCTTCACTCAACATAATGTCCTCCAGGTTCATCCATGTTGCCATATGCTTTATGACTTCATTTCTTCTTACAGCTGCATAATATTCCATCGTGTGAATAGACCACAGTTTGTTTATCCATTAGTCTGCTGATGGACACCTGGGTTGCATCACCATCTTTTTGTTGGTTGTTCTGGGTGAGTCTGATGAACTGGAAGTAGGTGATGGCTGCAACTCTGCTGAGATTCAGGCCTCAACTGGCATATGAACAGACTGAAGGTTTAAGTCTCTGGGACATATATTTAATGGGTATAGTGCTAATTATAGGTTCAAATGAAAAGGGCATAAGAACCATGTGTAGGAAAATTATAAATGAGTTCAACTCTGATACGTAGGGGGACAGGTTATACATTCTAAGGCAAGGCCCACTGATGGGGGGCTGATTTCTTCATTTTGTCTGTCCGGTCTATAGTGTCCAGATGAATAATTTTTAAATTAAAGGCAGTGGTATGAATAAATAAGATTATGTACAGGTTTACGGATAGCTGGTTTGTTGCTATAAAACTAATCTGCTAAGAGGTTTGGGGACATGGGCTTAATATTTAACGTTTAGTGAGAGATTATTAATAGGGAATTTCTTCCACCGTCCTTAATTAACCCTCATAATTCTTATTTAGTGTCCCTATAAAGAAATGCTAAATCGCCACCTTTATCCCTCTATTTATCCCTTAGCCAAAGTTGGAGAATTTGAACTTTTGTTGTTTCTGACACACGTTGTCCCCTAAAGGTTATTGGCCTCTCTGAGAGGAATTTTTTCTCAGTGAAGGTTTAGAATGAGGCAGAGATCTCTGATATAAAATGAGGAGAGGCTCTCTCTGCCTAGAGAGGCTGCACCAAGTCTTGGTGTGTATTTCCATCTTTCTCTCCCATTTCTCAGCAAGCTCTGTTCTTTCCCCCATTTCCCAAATAAATTCTTTTTACTGGCCTAACTAAAAAAATAAAAAATAAATAAAATAAAATAAAATATAATAAAATGAGGAGAGTTCAAGTCCAAGACTTTGTGGAGAGATTTAAAAAGTAGTCCTTTTAGCCTGTTGTCTTTTACTATCAATTGCTACGTAACAGACCACCCTGAAACTTAGAGGTCTAAGACAAGATTGACCCTTATTTTTGTTTATCAATCTGTGGTCTGGGCCAGTCTCAGCTAGAGAGCTCCTCTTTGCTCTCAGCTTCAAGTGTGGAGCTGGAAGGCGGGGACTGGAATCAACTGGAGAGTCATTTCCTCACTTGTCTGGGAGTTGATGGAGGTGCAGCTGGGAACCCAACAGGTACACATGGCTCTCTATGTCACCTGGACTTCCTTCCAA
>JAKSZT010053830.1:27652516-27775037 GCA_026826555.1 Tolypeutes matacus | reverse complement strand
TCTTTCTTTCTCTTTACTTCCTCCCTCCCTTCCTCTATGGCTCAAAGGCTGCCTACTGCTTTCTAGTGTCTGAACTCAAGGATTAAGTTCTGTGGAGAGCTTGGATAGGGAGATATAAGAACTGGGATTGATCTAATTGAACCATAAGATCTGGTAAATATTTGGTTACTTTATCTAGGCCCAAAATTAATTTAGAATACCATAGCTCAGCTGCTTCTAGAATATGAATATGAATATGAAAATTAGGAGCAATTCAATCTTTTTTTCTCACGATATCACGAGAATACTGTCAGACTCCTGCCTGAGAATGTAATTTATTAAAGGCATGGGTTTTATGGGCCCTCAGGCAGTGGCTTCACCCCTCCTCCTTAAGTGGTATCTATGATTCCTATTATAATTTGTAGTTACCCTTTATTTCATATTGACCATCTCACTTTAATGGAATTCCCATACCCCTGTCTCAAATAATAATTGAATAGAGAAAAATGTAAAGATGTATCTATGAAAAAGTTTTTCAATAAAGCATATTGTCCAATGTAAGGAAACATAGTTAAGTTTGCATTTTCAAGTATTTTAAATGTTGCTTGGGGGAAATTAATGAATAATATATCAGGAGAAGAAATCTTGCTTTGGCAGCTTGGCACTAATTTACTTCCTCTGTTTCTTGTGGAGCACCTGCTGGAACTGACCTAGGGAAGTCAGTGGAAACTCCCCTCACAGTTGTCATTCCTCCCAGTGCAGACCCTCCAAGGACCCTCCTGGCACCCGTGGTCTGATGGGCTGGCTGCTCCGCCTACTGCTGAGTTCATGTGGGATCTGTATTCTTCTCCAGGACTTCATGTGTCTAAGAGCTTTCCTGCTGCCAGCGGAGACTTCAGGGGCGGGGCAATAGCTTCACCTTATTTTTTTATCCCACTTAATAAATTTAAAACAATGCAAGATATTCAATATTCAGACAAATATCTTTACTTTAACTTGTCCCTCCCTATCTATTTCCTATCTTACCCTCTGTGGCAGTTTGATATTATTTATGAATTCCAAAAAGAGGTAGAGATTATGTTTGTAAACTGGTCTGTTCCTCTGGGTTTGATTCCCCTTTGATTGTATTAGATTCAGCTGAGATGTCTGGTTAAATTATATTTAGATTAGGGCTTTGATTCAAACATGTCATTAGAGTGTGACCCTGTGGGGTCCCAGCCCCTTTGGGCTGATAAAATAGACTCTCACACGGAAGTAGACACACAGAAAAAGACAAGGCAGAGGAGAGAACTTGGTTTTGACATTGGAGCCCCAGAGAGAGTTGGGTCATTTGCCTGAGAGTTCACAGCTGACCTTGTGAAGAGACCAGAGCAGCTGAGCCCAGAAAGAATCAAGTCCCGGGGAGGGAGATGAGCCTTATGCCAGCCTACACCTGAGATCAGAAGAAGCTGGGACCATGGACCTTTAGAGGAAGAGGATGGCTGAGCCCTCTCAGATGTCACCCGCCATCTTAGGTCAACACGTGGCAACAGAGTTTGGTACAGAAGTCACCTTGAGTTGGATCCATAGGGCCTTGTGACTATAAGCTTCTACCCCAAATAAATATCCTTTATAAAAGCCAATAGATTTCTGGTATTTTGCATCAGCACCCCTTTGGCTGACTAATACACCCTCCCAGTCCCATAAAACTTCAAAAATTTATTAAAGTTTATTATTTAAGAATGTAAGTGAAACTTGTACCAGCTTAGCTATTGAAAAATACGGAATGTCTAACTTAACTAAAATTCTGAATATATTTTAAAAATCATAAAGACAACAACCATTCCTCATTTACACAGACATGTTAAAGTCACTCAGGGCCAGGAATAATATGCATTTTTGACCAATTCTCTTTCTATTTGTGTAAAAGTGGATGTCACACTTATTGCTGGGTTGAAACACTATAATAAGTGATATTTGATTTTAAAAATCTTGTAAGCAATCTAATTTTATTCAGAAATAATAATTATCCTGAAATTTAATTTAATGCTCTAATTATACTCAGTATGTTTTATTTGAAATCTTAGACACAATAAAAAATAAAGACTTCAGTTTCATACAGTCATTATTTATTATTTTAAAAATAAAAGAAAGGCTCCCCCCAAATACAATGAAGTTATTACATAAGAAATAGAGTAGTCAATTTCTAATATATAACACCACGGCAAGAGGATGAGCTATAATTTAAATAAATCATCTTCTGTGAGGTCAGCAAAATGCAGAGAACATTTTCCTAGCATCCCATTTCTCTTACAAACAGAAAGATGATGCTCATGAAAGGGCCTTAAGGTTAATAATAATTCCATTTTGTTCTGCCATCTATTCTCTCAAAACATAAAGCTATGTTTTGACAATGTCTTCTTGCCCCTTGAAAACACAATATTGAAGTAGCTACAAGAATTGAATCAATTCCCTAGACAAGAAAGTAGTTGGTTTGGTTAAAACAAAAACAAAAATAAAACACTACAAAATTTGTGTCATTGGCTAGGCATACACCACTGAATCATATATGTCACTCAATATTCAAATTCTCTGAACTCAGTTTCATAATCTGAAGAAAAGTCTTGAATGTCAAATCAATAATACATGTAATTAAGATGTAATGATTATGGAAGTAAATGAGGTTGCCTATGAGCTAATATACAACCCATTTTAGGTCCCTTTTATTTTATTTTTTTGGCAAAGAGTAGAGATTATAACCTTTCATGTCCATTTTGTGGCTTCTCTAGCAAATTTCCTACAGTGCTTGCTCAAACCTCTACTCATTATCTCTCAGTTGCATGCTTCTGTGTTTTCAGAAGATGACCCCAGCTTCTTTACTAAGAAGACTATAAATTATTTGGTTAAGAGGTTACTAAATTCCCCCATTTCAGCCTCGGCATATGTTTTTCTTTCGTATCTATTTGATTAGTTTTCTTTCTTTTAAAAAAAAAACTCAGCCTGGAGTGTTGGGAAGAACAGGTTTAGAGCCTGCTAAAGTTGTATGACTTTGAGTCAAGGATACAAAATTTTAGCCTCAGTTTTCTCATCTTTAAACTGGGCAAAATGACATCTACTTGGCCAGATTATATACAAAGTGTTTGGTAAAATGTCTTGCACATAGTAGATACAAAATAAATAGTAAATTATTAAAATGAAACACTCCCTCCTTTATCTTGAAAAGGGCAAACCTCTCCATTTCTTTTGGCTTCTTTCTTTTTTTATATCTTAAATCTTTCCCTTGTTCCTGGTTTCCTCCTCTTTGCCTTTAATATACACAGGCCTCTCTCCGTTCCCCAAACCACCCTCCCCTGATCTGACCTTGCCGACCAGCGCGAGCCAGCTTTGCCGTTTTCCTGCCTTCATTCTCAGCAGCCACTGCCCGTTTCTTCTCTGCCTTCTCACTTACTTCCCTGCAATCTGTCTTCTTTATCCTGAACAGCTCAGAAACTGCACTTTCAAAGGTTTCTAACAATCTACTAAATGTCAAATTGCGTGGCCTTTTCTCTGTCTCCTGCCCCTTTAATATTTGAAGAACTGACATTTAGAAAATCCTTACCTTCTTTCTCGACACATAAGTAACTCCTCTTGGAAGCTGTGTCTATTCCAGACGGTGCAGTGTGTGCATATTTCATTACAATTTCAATTCTTGTCAAAGCAGATTTTGGAGAAGAAATGATCATGCATTTTAGTATAGTGTGTGTACTAGACTGGTACTTTCATTTCTTATATGATCTAACTCCTCATTTTAAAACTGTATTTAATTGCTAAAGTAGTAAGCACATTTTCTTTGAGAAATTACAAAATATAACAGTAGATAGAGTTTTATTTCTCAAACAGGAGCAGCAGGAACATGGGTGTTGATGAATTCGCAGGAGCTATCCCAGCACAGGTGGTTGCCAAGGTGTTTCATCTGTCTTCATAAGGAGGAAGTGCAGACAGAGCTGCTGCCCACAGGAGACAGTGGGCTTCAGGAGCATGCATTCATTCATTCACCTACTTAGTTAACAACTATTAATTAAGCATTCTGTAAGAGTAATCAACAACAGAGGCGAAGCCTCTCTCTCATCACGTGCGCTCATTGTGCTCCTGGGAGGGACAAATACCAATAAGGTCATTTCAGATTATTCCAAAGTTATAGAGATCAAGGTAATGGGATAAAGTGTGCCAGGGACGCTTAAGAAAAGAGTTTGCAGTCACACCTGAAGGAAGAGAAGAAAACAACCTTGTGAAAATAAAAGGGAAGACTCTCAATCAGGGGTCCTGCGGCAACGATCTTGGAGATTGGGGTGCATATGGCCGATTCAGGAACTTGTGGGAAGGTGAATGTGGACCTTCAGAGGACACTGAGGTTTGGCTTCACCTACTGCACAGTGAAGCTTAGGACCAGACCAGCTCATTCCGTCACGTAATATTACTGCACATGATTTATTTGTGTTATCTCAAATTCATCTCAAAGGAAAAAAATGGCTCAGCAGATAAGTTCGGAAGAGCTGGGGCTCGGCTGGCCTGAAAGATGCAGACCTTCCCGTCTGAGCTGTGTGTGGAGGGGTTCGTGGCCACGGACTGCAGGCAGCCTCTGGAGCAGGCTCTGGAGCAGGAAAATGGGGCCTCAGCCCTTCTGCTCAGGAAAATGAGTCTGTCGACAGCCGGTGAGCTGGGAGAGGAGCCAGAGCCCCAGGTGAGAGCTGCAGCCCTGGCCAGCACCTCGATTTCAGCCTTGTGAGAACTGGAGCAGAAAATCCAGCCGCGTCGTGCCGGAACCTCTGACCTCGGACTCTGTCGGCTGATTCACTTGTGCTGCTTTAAGCCACCGTTTGTGGTAAATTTTTGCATGGTAACAGAAAACTAATACCCATTGCTATTCACAGATCTTAGAGTCTCAATGATGCAAAAGAAGCTGCTGTGGCTTTGAGGAACAATGGGTTCTGCTACCAGTCTCTGAGTCAGAAATCATTCGGATGCCAAAATATTTATTTGCAATCAGAGGTAAATTAATTATGTGATGACCGGGGACAGCACAAGGAACTCTTTCAGACTTACTCTTTATCTTCCTATACTTTCTTTATTTCCTCAAATATTTAGATGCTTATAAGATGACCTTCAATAATACACTGCTTATGCCTACAAGTATTCCTGTTTTTAGGAACACACTTATATGTTCTCAAGTTCAAGTCTCTATTTAAACAGTGAAACATTAACACTCAGATGTTGTCCAGCAGAACTTTAACATTCCCTGTACAAACAAGAAAGCAAGTAGCACCAGCATGCATTTCTTGGGACAGCAGACATGCATTTATCTTGCTAACTTGCAGAATTGTAAAATGGCAAGTAAAATGTTAAAAAATGTTGCATAAAGTGGAACTATTAAAAAGTTACACCAATTTGCCATGTTTTCATTAACTGTGTACACATAGCATGATGTGAAATGCAGTTTGACAAAGTTGCAGTTTATTTGTTCAGTGGACCATACCAGACTCGGAATAGCTATAGATTTCACTGAACAAATAAATATATTTGGGGCATCATCAGAAAGCTGAAATGTGAAAAGCTTGTCTCTCATCAGTATCCTTTTTTGGGGGGAGCCACAAGTTGCTTATTAGCATATCCATAGACTTGAGTGTCTAATGAGCATCTCTGTCAGGAAACAGTGCCACTCCCAAGGTTTCCGGGAGTTGGTTTCAGTAGCAGGAGGGAATGAGAAAATGTCGGCTCCTGTTTTTGCCATCACAAATTGGTAAACGGCTATGAAGAGGTGGGAAACCTCACCTGGTCGACTGGGCTTTGTCCACGTAAGGAAATCAAAGCAGGCGTTTGGCAATTATCCAGCTAAGTTGACCAAAGAAACGAGCCAAACCAGATAACTCAGGCTCAAATGAATAGTTTCCAGAGCAATTTGTACTGCAAGTAAATCCGTGCTTGAACAGAGCAAATATACTTATTATGAAATGCAGATTTGAAATCTAAATAAAATGTCTGCGATCATCCAGTGTATATGCTAAGGAAGGTTAAAAATGCCAGGACCTGATCATGCACTTATAATTTCTCCCAGTTCCTGAACGTGATTTAACCTGGAAGACAAAATGTTAAATTAAACCTAAACTTTAGTTTTATGTCTTTGAACTGCTTCATTCTCTCTGACAGTGCACTGCACATCTTAGTATTGTACTTTGCTGAGAAGTGCCTTGGGCTGTGTAGGCATTAAAGGCGCAGTAGAAATTCATTTGCATTGTGCTCAGAGTGGATGCCTCCTCTCCAGATTGCAAGCCCGATAAACAAGGTGCACGAGTTTGCTGGACTCATTTAGGGCCTTGTCAGTAACAGCCCCATTACCAAGTCAGCTTTTCATCGGGGTGGCCTCAGGACTGACTCAGCGTCGAGGAAACCCAGCCACTTGCTTTGGTGCTTCGTGCTGCCCTTACTGTGCTTGGAAAACCGAGATTGAAGGTGGGTCTCACGGCAAGCCCCTCTTCAGTGTCTTTTCAAAACTTTCTCCTTGAAAAAAGCACTTCCCTCTTAAAGTTGAAAGATTGGTGTGCTACAAAAAGGCAAAGCTGGAATGGGAAATTCAGTTCCACTCTAACTTTAGGATCGCCCCTATAATTCCAAACCAGTTAACCCTACCCCCTTTTCATGGGAAACAGCTTTGGCTGCTTCCCTGTGCTTTGTGTGTGCTGCCCAAGAGCTATCTTTTTTTTTTTTTTAAGATTTTATTTATTTATTCATTTATCCCCCCCTTGCTGCTTGTGCTCGCTGGGTCAGCTAACCACGCCGTGCAGGCGGGCTTGCCTTCACCAGGAGGCCCCAGGAACCGAACCCGGGGCCTCCCATATGGTAAACGGGAGCCCCACTGATTGAGCCACAGCCGCTTCCCAAGAGCTATCTTGACATAGGGAGAAACACCAAGGGTCTGCATTTAATTTGGCCCCAGAAAGTGGATTAATTCAATCTGGTTCACCTGAATGATTTCCCCAGAAGTTTATGAATAGAAACAGGCATAAATATGATATTTTATCAATGTGTATCAGTGCTGCCTTTTTTCCCTGTGTCCATTAAGCAATAACTCCCCATTTTCCCTCTTTTTGGCCCCCAACAACCTGCAATATGTTCTGTCTCTATGGATTTGTTTATTCTATTATATTCCACGTAAGTAAAATCATAAATATTCATCCTTTTGTGTTTGGCTTATTTCACTTAGCCTAATGTTTCGAGGCTCATCCATGTGGTCACAAGTATCAAAAAGTCATTTCTGGGGGCGGATGTGGCTCAGATGGTTGGCGTCGTCTGCCACATGGAGGGACCTGGGTTCGATCCCCGGGACCTCCCGAAGGTTCATGGGCTGCCAGGCTCTGTGTGCAGCTGAGCTGTTGGGCCCCGGGAGCCAGGCAGCAGGATGATGACGTAACAGGGGAGAGACAAGACGAGATGCTCCGAAAGCTCCAGAAGCCAGGAGCTGAGGTGGCGCAGGTGGCAGAACACCTCTCTCCTACATCGGAGGTCTCCAGGATCGAATCCTGGTGAAGACTGGAGGAGGAGGATGAGAGGAGATGGCAGGAAACACACACAGAGAATTGCCCAGCGAATGGACACAAAAACAGCAAATGGGGAAGGAGGGTTTAAAATGGATAAAGTAAATAAATAAATCTTTAAAAAAAAAAAAAAAAAAAAAAAAAGTCATTTCTTCCAGGGCCGAATGATATCCCGTTGTGTCTATATGAGAAATTTGGTTTATCCACTCGTCTCTCGATGGGCACTTGGGTTGCCTCACCTTTTGGCTATTGTGAATGCTGCTGCAAACGTCAGTGCCCAGGTATGTTCAAGTCGCTGTTTTCAAGTCCAGGTGTGGAATTGACTTTACTTTTACATTGGATCTAGAGTATTTTTGACCGGGGTGCGAGCCTGTTTACCCAGCTTTCTACCTTACTGGTGGGTATGCACTTTCTTGCCCCCTTTTTTTGTCAGTATAAGTAATGTTTCAATAAAAAACCTTGCACATATATCTTTATCGCCTGTTGACCTCATTTTTATAGCTGTCACACAGATGATTTTTCCCCATTCTGGGGCAGAGTTGCAGGTATCATGGCTTTGCGTTCGCACAGCTAAATAACTCATTCAAGCGGTTTTCTAGAACAAGGAAGAGTGTTTCCCGAGATTTGGCCACCTTGGGCGAACAGCACTGCTTGTGGCTTTGAAAAAAGGTTTATTCCTTCTATTAATTCTCCTCAAATGTCAAAGATCCTAGTGTCTTGGGCATGCCGGTTTTCCACTGGGAATCTTAAGGAGGAGACCTGCCTCAAGCCGTGACCTGGCTGGGAGCTTGTCCCAGCTGGGAGAGCAGTGCAAAGCCTCTTCCCTCTAAATGCACAGCCGAAGGTCAGCCAGCGTCAGCTCTTTTTGTTCCTCTCTCCTCACCTGGGCAAATGCTAGCGATCCCTGCTCTGCCCTTGCGTACCCTACAGCCCTCACCTTACGGCACCAGCTAAGAGGCCTGGCTCTGGAGGCCCCGAAAGGCTGGCCGGGCCCTGTGCCCAAAGGCCACTGTGGTCTTTGCTGTGTCCTGGAACCGTTGGAAGGGAATGGCCAGCCCTGGCGGCCCACTCCCTGGGCAGGGAGCACGCAGCTGCGCCTCGAGGTCGGGCCGTCTCTCCAGAAGGCTTGTCCACGGGCCGTGGCCGGGAAGAAGGAGAAAGGGAAGGGGCCCAGGCCATCTCTGGGAGGCGGTGGAGCAGGCGCCGGGTCCCGCAGACTGGCCAGGACCCCGGCTCCACCTGGCCCACGGGTTGCCTTCCTCCTGAGAGCCAGGCCTTCTGAGGACAGCTGTTGGAGACCACAGGAGTGAGTGGTCATGAAACGTGGAATACTGTAGGAGAGCAGCCCTGGTGAACCGATGAGGACCTTGAGCAGGAACCTGCAGGGCACGGGCTGCCCGCCCTCCCCGCAGGGACAGGGGCCCTGGTTCTGAAAAAGGACGGGGAGCCCTGCACTGGGGGCGTCGAGCTCGTGGCGCGGTTCCCGCTTCATCTGTGGCTTTGGAGGAGACCCTGGTGCCTCCAGGCCTTCTCTGGGGGCCTTCTCTGAGCCGGTCTGAACTTCCCCACTGCCCTGCCCCTCCACGGCCTGCACGCCACACCTCCTTTCTCGGCCTTCCTTCTTGGCACGCGCTGTGTGGGTTTGCCATGTTCACTTTCTGAATGTGCACTCCGTGAGGATGGAGGTGTCTGCTCCCGGCTGCTCACTGTTGCTGGCTCTGGAATGGCGTTGGAAAGTGCTCAGCACCACTGGTTGAATGGAAAGCAAAATGGTTTGATGAATGGTGGCAGGTCTGAGTCTTCATACGGAGGCGTAACAGGACCTTGCTGGAAGGATCGGGGAAGGCAAGGGGAGATAACTGACTCCCTCCTCAGGAGAGGTGTATGTCAACTGAGGAGATGGAGTTCCCGCCTGGTCCACTTTCCAGCTGTCCGCACCTAGAGCTAACTAGCTTTTCCTCACAGCCTAACCCCAACTACCGAATTGCAGGTGTGATACCTGTGTAATGTTGAGCCTGAAAGGTTAAGCCGTCAAGTCTAAACCTGAGAAGCGGTAGTGAATACCGCAGGAACTCACATGCTAAACGGAAAACGCTGTAGAGGGAACTGCTATCTGCCGCTGCCCGGTCCACGGAGGCCATCACCATCTCCGGGAAATGGGCTCCTACCCACGGCTGTAGCTTGGGATGCAAGTGAGAGCCGCTCCATTGGAGTTCCAGCACCTGCTAATCCAGCTACCTGGGAGGGGACTGCAATTACTGATTAACTTGGTAGGTTTTAATGAGTAATGCGATTTAGGTGACAAATTGAAAAGAGAGAAGTGTTTTCTCATGTAGGTGCTTGCTGGTAAAAGCAATGGATTAGAAACCACAAAGAAGACTTTGGTTCTACTGCAGCAAGTTGTGAGAAGTTGGCAAAGTCCTTTAATCTCTTCAAAAGTTTATAACTATGTATGTGCTTGTTATCAACCATAAAATTATAATTCATAATTTAGCTAGAAAATATCATGTATTTTCCTACCTAAAGTGAATAAGAAGGTAAGTGATCTGAGTAGCCAAAAGGATTGTTTTTGTTACATAACTGGTATTTTAAGGAATCCATTAAATAATTTATTCTATTTATCTGCAAGGTAGTAATAACTTGTTTTACTTAGAGTGCAAATAAAATGATGTAAAATTTGCAAGTTGGTAAATACTATTAAAAAGTAGCCTATATATTAAATTTGGACTCTATTTATAACTCTAACAAATAATAAGTACAATTACAGAAGTTTTGGTTTAATATCCTTTCATGCTTATTTATTAATTTTTTAAAAATTCAGTAACTTTTTGCTTTCAGGTTGTCACAGTGTCAATTTTTCCATTTCACATAATACCTATAAAATTTTGATGAACTGAATTGTCTGTGTAACTTATGTTTTATTGTCTCTTGGGTTATTATAGTTAAATACTTTAGGTCAAGCAGATTGTAGGATACACTTGTTCCAAGTAAATAACTCAGTAGGAAGCTCATTTCTGCCCATTTCTTTACTGCTTGCTTTTCTAGTGTGACAAATGCCCTTTCAAAAGATTAACAATGCTGAATGTTTAAAATCTTAGAGGAGGTGCTAAAAAATTACTTTGAACACAGATTTTGAATATTAATTAAAGCATTAGTGAGGAAATCAACCAACCAAATAAAAAACATTCAATTTATTATTTTGACAGTTCCTAAACCAAAAATCTCATTTTAAATAGCTACCTTTTTTGCATTTTCACCATTTCAGTTAAAAGCCTGCTAAGAATTCCATCATAAACCCTATTTCCAGAGAGAGATATTATTTTGCAATGAATTTATTTCTGGGTTAAGAGTCTTATCTTGTTGTGTTATTATAATATATCACAAGATTACAGTTTTTAAGTTCAAATAACCTTAGAGAATACCACTAGCCTTCCCATTTCCCCCCCAATGGTATGGTAGACAAGTAAACGGGGGGATTTAAAATAATTATTTCCTTTTTTTGGATGTATACAAATATAAGAATCAGTGATATAGACTCATTTAATTCACAGCATTTAGGACAAAGTAGAATAGCTTTATTTAAACTTTTAATGTAAAATAAAAGCAGAGGTGTACTCTATCTATTTTCTGTAAATCACTATCTGCCTTGGGCAATGGATGTCTATTCCAAACTTAGGCAATGCTGAATAAGAGAAGTCTGTTTAAATATCCTATTTACTTATTTGAAAATATATTCAAAACTAATCATTGCTCTAAGAATCCTGATTAAAAGAAAATCCAGTTAGCGTGATTGAATGCATATCTTTTAGAAAATAGACAGCTAAGAACTCATTTCACCAGCTCAGTACTAATTACTCTCTAACTGATCTGAGCTATAGGAGAGTGACTGAGCCTGTCATGTCAACCTCTTGCAGATCAAAGTACTTGCTTCATGCTATAGTTTCTTAACTAAAGTAGAATCGTGGTGTTCATATGGAATGGCATGATAATACCTAATTAATAAAATGTGACACCAGTAAGGTAGCTCTTCCCTTGTTTAGATTGACATCGTTTTTGTCTGCTAAAGACTGCCAAGGCAATATTTATTAGCTTAAAAGCTTACAGTTTTGAGGCTGAGAAAAATGTCCAAATCAAGGCTTCATGAGATGCTTTCTCCCTGAACTGCAGCTGTGGGTGATCAGGACATGGCAGAGTACAATGGCACCATCTGCTTGTCTCTGCTCTCTCCTCCAGGCTCCATTTCTTTCAGCCTCTGGTTGCTCCATCTGTGGCTTTCTTTCTCAGTTTCTAGGAGTTTTTCCTCCATGTCTGCAGCCTTTTTTTCTATACATTCGTTCTGTTTATAAAGGACTCTAATAAGAAGATTAAGACCCACCCTGGGCTACACCTTCTGGAGTAATCTAATCAAATGGCTCTAACCAACTCTAATATAATCAAAGGTTCACAACAGGTTCACCACCATGGGAATGGACCAATTTAAGAACATAATTTTCTGGGGTCCACAAAAGCCTCCAACTACCGCAGTCGTAGATGATTTTGGATTTGTCAATAGATCCTTTCATGAGCCATGTCTCCACTGGCCTTGATGAAGCAAATCCTTATTTTCAGCTGGTGCGTTAAGACCAGACAGATCCTGGGGGTCCTGGGAGCTGCTCCCAAGACCTGGGTGACATTTTGGCCCATGAACTCTTCTGTAGCATGAATGAGTGACCAGTATATATCAGAAGGAGGGAACACAGAGATGAATAAGGACCGGTGAAGGAACACGCATATATGAGCAAGACCGTCACCCTCCCCTCCCACCGTGGTACTGTGATGACGGCATTGTGAAGGCAGGAGCCAGTCACTGCCCTTAGTAATCGACAAACTACTGGTCCTCATGGATGGTCTGGCCACATGGTCTCCAGCCTCACCTCTCAGTTCATGAATGGTTTTGGCAAAGCACTTAGCAATGCCAGCGTAGATGGGCAATTTCCTTCCATGTCTATCCCCTAAAGGCCACCTTGAATGAGTCTAAGTTGGGAACTTCACTAGTTACACCTTTTAGTAATAATAACACTGGTTAACGTTCCTTGCCTTGTCAACCCACAATGGCAGGAACGTCCGGCAAGGTTGAGATAATTTTGGTGCCCTGCTTTAAGGTCATCTCAGGCCTAGACACTGGACCCAGGGCTTTTCCTTGACCTTTTCCTTACCATGAGTCTACTCTCAGAAGCTCCATTGTCTTTTCTTGATATATGGCTTTGATTTGTCACCTTATATTGTCATACAAGTTTTTTGGTCTTTGAACCTGGAGTACAAAATGGACCTATAGACTCCAACTCTTCTCCAAGAGGTAGCCCTGCCTTTAGATAAATTCATAGCAAAGAGGATACTAAGGAGAGGTGTTCTGCTCAAACTTATCAGCAGAATTAGAAATCGAAATGTGGATAGATATGTTGGTGGAAATTTTGTCTGGCAAAATAGTTTAAGTCACAGGACTGTACATACCCAAAAATGCCCAATAATAATTATAATCCTAAGGTCACTAACCCAGACAAGTATGTAAAAATTTGATATTAAACACCTGACGTAGGTAGAAATATATATTTTTTAACGAATCATTTTATTGATACATATTAATACACATACAATTCATCCAAAGTGTACAATTAATGGTATTGCTATAATCACATAGTTGCGTGTTCATCACTTCAATCATTATTAGAGCATTTTCATTATTTCAATAATAATAATAAAGACAGACAAACAAGAAAATTCGTCACCTCTCAATCTCTCTATGCTTCCCCTACTGTACATAGTTGCTGTTTCTGGCTATTCTATCCAAAGCGTATTATCAATGGCTTTTAGTATAATCACAATGTTGTACATTCATCATCTCAAAAATTCTAGAACATTTTCATTACTCCAAAAAGAAAAACTCCACACCCCTTAGCATTCCTTCCTCAGACCTACATAACCACTAATCTACTTTCATCTTTATAAATTGATTTATATAAATGGAATTATACAATATGTAGTACTCTGTGTCTAGTCTCCTTCACTTAGTATAATGCTTTTTTTGTCAGAATTTAACATTTTGTACTATCAACTTATATTTGTTCAGCTTCAAAGAAAAAGTCTTATATATGCAATTCTACACATATTCATATTTCACACAATATATCTATATTTCACATAATATATTTAGTCTATAATAGGGCAATCATGCAGTATTTGTCCTTTTGGGTCTGACTTGCTTCACTCAACATAATGTCCTCCAGGTTCATCCATGTTGTCATATGTTTCATGACTTCATTTCTTCTTGCCACTGCATAATATTCCATTTGTTATTCCATTTGTTTATATATTTATCAGTTTGATGGACACTTCGGTTGTTTCCAACTTTTGGCAGTCGTAAATAACACTGCTGTGAACATCACTGTGTAGATATTCTGTTTGTGTCACTGCACAGTTCTTCTGGGTATATACCTAGCAATGGTATTGCTGGGTCCCATGGCAAGTCTATATTCAACTTCTTTAATAACTGCCAAATAGTCCTCCACAGTGGCTGCACCATTCTACACTCTCACCAACAGAGAATAAACGTTCCTATCTCTCCACTTCCTCTCCAGTATTTACAGTTTTCCAACTTTTTCATAGTGGCCAGTCTAATAATTATGAAATGGTATCTCATTGTAGTTTGGATTTGCATTTCCCTAATCGTTAGTGATGTACATTTTTTCATGTGTTTCTTTGCCATTTGTATTTCTTCTTTGGACAGTTGTCTTTTCAAGTCTTTTTCCTATTTTTTAATCAGATACTTTGTCTTTTTATTATTGAGTTGTATGATCGCCTTTTATATCATGGATATTAAACCCTTATCAGATATGTGATTGCCAAATATTTTCTCCCACTGAGTCAGCTGCCTTTTCACCCTTTTGACAAAAATCCTTTGAGGTGCAAAAGTGTTGAATTTTGACGAGGTCCCATTCACCTATTTTTCTTTTGGTTTTTCATGCTTTGGGTGTAAGGTTTAAGAAACTACCACCTACCACAAGATCTTGAAGACATTTTCCTACATTTTCTTCTAGGAGTTTTATGGCTGTTGCTTTTATATTTAGGTCCTTGATCCATTTTGAGTTAATTTTTGTATAAGCTGTGAGATAGGGCTCCTCTTTCTTTCTTTGGATATGGCTATCCAGTTCTCCCAGCACCATTTGTTGAATAGACTGTTCTGGCCCAGCTGGGTGGGCTTAACAGCCTTGTCAAAAATCGCTTGACTATAGATGTGAGGGTCAATTTCTGAGTTCTTGTTTCAGTTCCATTGGTCAATCTGCCTGATGTTAGCTGTTTTTACCACTGTAGCTAAGTAATATGCTTTAAAGTCAGGAAGTGAGAGTCCTCCAACTTCTTTCTTTTTTAAAAATTTATCCCCCCCCCCCCACACTTGCGCTTGCAGTCTACTCTCTGTGTCCATTCACTGTGCATTCTTCTGTATCTGCTTGTCTTCTCTTCCTACCTTCTCTTTAGGAGGCACCAGGAATTGATCCTGGGATTTCCGACACGGGAGAGAGGCACTCAAACACTTGAGCCACCTTGGATTCCTGGTTTGTTGTGTCTCTCATAGTCTTTTTCTTCTGTGTCTCTTTTTTCTTATGTCATCTTGTCACATCAGCTCTCCACGTGGGCCAGCTCTCCATGCAGGCTAGCTCTCCATGTGGACCTGCTTGTCTTCACCAGGAGGCCCCAGGAATCGAAACTGGGACCTCCCATATGGTAGATGGGAGCCCAATTGCTTGAGCCACATTCCCTTCCCATCTTTCTTCTTTTCTTAAGACATTTTTTTGCTATTTGGGGTCTGTTGCAGTTGGGCAGTTTGATATAATTATGAATTACAAAAATATAATTGTATCATGCTTGTAAACTGATCTGTTAATCTAGGCATGATTAAGTTATGATTAGGGCATTGACTGGGCCACGTCAGTAGGGCATTGAGCCCTACCTTTGTGGGTGGGGAATCAAATATAAAAGGCAAGGCAAAGAACAGAGTTGAAGCAGTTTTTGAAAAGCAGTTTTGATGTTGGAGAGAAGGCTCCAGGAGAAGAGAAGCGAGCTGTTCACCTGATAGTCTACAGCTGACCTTGTGGAGGAAACAGGAGCTAAGCCCAGAGAGAAACGCAGCCCCGGGAAGAGAAGAACCCAAGAAGCCTGAATGCTGGCAAACGCTGGCACCTGTCTTGTTCTAAAACGTGGCATGTGGACTTTGGTGAGAGAAGAAATTTACGCTTTATGGCCTGGTAACTGTGGACTTCTACCCCAAATATCCTTTATAAAGACCAACTAATTTTTGGTATTTCACATTAGCACCCTTTTGGCTGACTAATAAAGGGCCCTTTACCCTTTCAAATAAATTTGATTATTGGCGTTTTGATTTCTAAAAAGGCTGTTGGGATTGCGTTGAATCTGTTAATCAGTTTGGGTAGAATTGACTTCTTAATGATATTTAGTCTTCCAATCCATGAATACAAAATGTCCTTCCATTAATTTTAGTCTTCTTCAGTTTCTTTTAGCAATGCTTTGTAGTTTTCTGAATACAGGTCTTTTATGTTCTTGGTTAAGTTTATTCCTAAATATTTAATTGTTTTAGTTGCTATTATAAATGGATTTTTTTTCTCATTTCCTCCTCAGTTTGCACATCAGTATATTGATTTTTGTGTATTAACCTTGTATCCCACCACTTTGCTGAACTTGTCTATTAATTCTAGTAGCTTTGTTGTGGATTTTTCAGGATTTTCAAGATACAAGATTATATCATCAGCTAATAGTGAAAGTTTTACTTCTTCCTTTCCTATTGTGGTGCCTTTTATTTCTTTGTCTAGCATAATTGCTCTAGCTAGAACTTCTAGCCCAATATTGAATAATAATGGTGACAGTGGGCATCCTTGTCTTGTTCCTGATCTCAGCAAGAAAGCTTTCAGGCTTTCACCATTGAGTAAAATGCTAGCTGTAGGTTTTTCATATATACACTTCACCATATTGAGAAAGCTTCAGTGTATTCCTATCTTTTGGGGTGTTTTTATCAAGAAAGGATGCTGTATTTTGTCAAATATCTTTTCTGCATCAATGGAGAGGATCACGTGATTTTTCCTCTTCAATTTATCAATGTGCTTTATTACACTAATTGATTTTCTTGTGTTGAACAATCCTTGCATACCTGGGATAAAACCCACTTGATCGTGGTGTATAATTCTTTTAATGTGCTTTTGAATTCTGTTTGCAAGTATTTTTTTGAGGATTTTTCATCTATATTCATTAGAGATATTGGTCTGTAATTTTCTTTTTCTGTAGTATCTTTATCTGGTTTTGGTATTGGGGTGATGTTGGCTTCATAGACTGTTTGGTAGCATTCTTTCCTGTTCAATTTTTTGGAAGAGCTTAAGCAATATTGGTATTAATTTATCTTTGAAAGATTGGTAGAAGTCACCTGTGAAGCCATCTGGTCCCAGGGTTTTCATCTTTGGGAAGTTTTTGATGACTATTTCAATCTCTTCACTTGTGATTGGTTTGTTGAGGTCTTCTATTTCTTCTAAAGTCAGTGTAGGTGGTTCATGTGTTTCCAGGAATTTGTCCATCTCATCTACATTTTCTAGTTTTTTGGCATAGAGTTGTTCACAGTATCCTCTTATGATCTCTTTTATTTCTACAGTGTCAGTGGTAATGTCCCCCCCTCTCATTTTTTATTTTGTTTATTTGTGTCTTCTCTCTTTTTTTCTTTGTCAGTCTAGCTAAGGGTGTGTCATTTTTGTTGATCTTCTCAAAGATTCAACTTTTGGTTTTGTTGAGTCTCTCTACTGTTTTTTTGTTTGTTCTTGATTTCATTTCTTTTGGCAGAGCTTTTTTTTTGAAGTTCTAAATTTTATTCCTGAGTAAAATTATAATAAGCATTTCTAGTCTTATCAAAGCTCTGAAATCTTTTACCATCTCTCCTAAAGCACAAATAGTAGGATGTGCAGAGAAGAGTTATCCCAATCCTAAATTCTTCTCATTGAGGCTTCCATTACTGCATATTTGATTGAAGAGTAACCTAGTCGCCAGAAATAGCCATACATGTTAACGGTGACCTAACTGCACAAATATTTGGGGACCTAACTAAGCTGGTAAGAAAAGTAACCTTAATACAATCATGATATCTTCACTATCTTGGGGATTATAGAGTCTAGAAAGACTTAAGAATACCTCTTCCATCTCCTCTCCTCGCCATATGACAATCTGCAGGCTTGTTCTCCCAGCCACCATCTCATATTCCATATTTTCTTCTGCCACTACATCTTATCAAAACTTAGTTTTCCTGGGTCCCATATCTTTATATTATTATTCTTCTGCTAGGGAGCTGAAAAGTCAATCTCTATAAGTAACCTGACACTCACGAGAGAATTAATAGTCTAACATTATCACAGTAGTATATTTGTATAATTAGGGATGCCTCAGATGGTACAAGTTCTTGATTCCCCAGAGTGACTCCACCAGTGGAGATCTTAGAAAGCACAGGTTACTGGTGGGAAAAATAACTGTGAGATCATTTTATTGCCTTGTGATAGGCAGACTTCTATGATGGCCCCTTATGCTACTCATGCTCTTGTGTAATCCCCTCCCCTTGAGTATGGGCTGAAATTGGTACCTTGGTTCTAATTAACAGAATATGGAAACATTGATGGAATGCTACTTATGTGATTAGGTTATAAAAGGCTGTGGTTTTGCTAGCAGGCTCTCATTATCTCCTTCTTGGCTTTCATGCTTTGATAAAAAAAGCTGCTATGTGGGAGAGGCCCACATGGCACGGAACTGAAGGTGGCCTCTGGTCAACATACAGCAAAGGAACTGAGGTCCTTGGTCCAACAGCCCACAAACCTGAGCACTGCCAGTAACTGCTGGGCAGGTTGGGGACACACCCAGCGGCCACCTCCCAGCCCTCAATTACCCCACCACCTTTTCTATTGTGTGCACATGTTCCAGTCTGTTTCCATTCCACAGCCCAGGTAAGGTGATAGGTCTAATGAAAAACCCCAGCCATACCTTGAAGCTGGAACAAGTAGACCCCATGCTTGTCAGGGCAGAAATTCTCAGTGGTGGCCCCACCCCACCTCCCCAGGGTTGGTGAGCAGCACAGACTTGTTTCTCCTCTCTGATGCCAAGTGGGGCATGGTCACTGCCACCCACTGACCCTGACTCGGGCAGTTGGCCTCCCCAGGAGACCATCCACATGGGATTTCATCCCCTGCTCTGTTGGACCCTTTGGGCTGTATAAGTAATAAAGTGGTCATTTGCTGAAAGTTTCTGTTGTGCCTGAGCTTGTGTTCCTAGGACACACCATATAGCAACTTGCTCCACAATAAACACTGAGTGAGCTTGGAAGCAAATCCTTTCATAGCTGAACCTTCAGGTGAAGCCACAGACCCTGGGCTGCTGAGTTGATTGCAGCAGGCAAGAGAGCATGAGGTGGAACGCCCAGTTAAGTTGTGCCTGTGTTTTTGACCCACAGAAACCGTGGGATAATAAGTGTGCACTGATTTAAATGGCTACGTTTTGGGGTAATTTTTTTATGTAGCAACTGTTACCTCAAACCATGCCATTCAGGTGTTTGCATACTTTACTTACGTTGGGTGTGATCTGCTTAGGGTGGAACCATGTCATTTTATTTTGGTGTAATTGTTGCTTGACAATAAATATTTATTGATTTAAATGAGTGAGAAAATATGTTTGTGTTTCTGAAACTCCTACCCTCCAGTCTTTTGTGCTGTGCAGTTCAGAACTAAAGTGCATAATTGGCATCTCCTTTTGCTTGGAGTGTTGGTGATACCATGCATTGGTAAAGCTAGATATGGCCATGTGACCTTATGTGCCTTTACACCAATTTCTACCAAATTCCCCTAGATGTTCTGCAGATTCCTATCATTAGAGAACTTTTCCCATATATGAATTTTCTTCAACTCTAGTTTTTATAGGTCAAACTTTCTTTTATAGATCAATATTTTAGATTTCAGAAGGACATTATGTGGTTGAATATATCAGCATTTGAATTGCCTAATTGTATATTAATTACAAAGCTTTATTCTTCTCTAAATGTATACCAAAAGAAGAATTGTAATATACAAATGCACAATAAATTTGCAAGTTCAAAATGGGCAGTATGCTTGTGTTACTTCATGTTTATTATTAAGCCATTAAATTATAAAGTCCACCCAGCTGATTTTGATAGAGTATCTAAACTGATAATAACAGAAAATGAATTGCAAGACAGTATGACTTCCTGAGCAATGGAAGCTCTTGAAAGTTTGAAATGACAGTATGCAAGAATAAAGTAGATTCAAACTGATGTGTTTGCTTTCAGCATGAAGAATATGAATTAGAAAAATCTGGAGGTGGAGAAATGGCACTTGCTGCTTCTGTCTGAGATTAATGTTTGTTCCACAATAACCACTTCATTGTATACCATATGTCTGGAGGAATTTAGAAATTAATTGATTTTCCACTCAAGGCTTTGATGTACTGGCATTGTAAGACTCAAGGTTTTTATTATTCAGTAGCTTCTTTGCTGTTTCTTTGAAATATATTATGAATAAAGAGTAAAAAATTGAGTAGGCAGAACCCTAGAGTAAAACATCCAATAATTATTGGCAATCAGGAAATCGAAATATTTCCTAAAAAAGTTACAATCTAAAGTGGGCTCCAATTTCATAGAGGGTCTTAAAAATTTTAATTTTTTGCCTGTAATCAATTCATTGAAAGCAGGTATTTGTTCTGCACATAATGGTTTAAAAAGTCTTCTCTCGGGCTCCTGAGGGCTCTGGAGACACCCAGGTCCTATATAAGTGGGGATAACTCCAGAGATTGATGCACTTTGGAATCTGTGCTCCTGAGAGTGACAGAGTTGGATTCAAGTAAGTCCTCCCTGCCCATGATCCATCAGTCCCTTCTATTCAAACCTATACATGGTGCTGGAGTTTGTAGGTATACTTCCAGAGACTGGAGCCTTTGGCCTGCCCATGTGCCAGCTGTGCCTGGAATCTTGGTGGAGCTGCAACTCCTACTCCACAGCTCAATGGACTCACCCAAGTCACCTGGTCAGGAGACGATGATGGACAGCGGTCATCCCAATGAATGGAGAGAGTCTGCAGCTGCAGGCAGGATAATCCCATCCACCGTATCCATGGGATATAAGCCCCCTCTCGCTTGGAGGTGGAGTGGACATCAGCATCCCAAACTCCTCAGGATTGAAGGGGAAGAGCTATGGACTAGAGTGGACTCACTGGTATTCTGTTGTAGACATATTGTGATTCAAGTAATGGAAGAAATTACAACAGTGAGGTGGAGCCAGTGGCCACTGGACACTTTTGGGGCAGGGAAGGGAAAAGCAGTTGTAATGTTGTAATACAGGGGCTTTTTCGGGACTTGGGAATTATCCTGAGTGACACTGCAATGACAGATATAGGCCATTTTATACCATCATATAACACACAGAACTGTGTGGGAGAGAGTGGGGTCTACAGGGTGAACTATGCTCCATGCTCAGTGGCAAAGCCCCAGGATGTGTGTATCCATTGCAGGTGATGTGCCCCACTAATGAAGGATGTTTATGTGGGAGGTTGTGGGAGGTTGTGGGAGGTGGGGAACATGGGAGTCCTTGTAATTTTTGTGTAACATTTATGTAATCTAAGTATCTTTTAAAATACATATATATATATAAAATAAATAAATATTTAAAAAGTCTTCTCTATGCATCATAGTAATATTTGAGTCACTGCAATTTATTATGTATCTTGATTATTAGCACTTTAAATAAATATAGCAGAGAACAGGTCTATATTCTTTTACTTATAGATTTAAATTTGATCACAAGCTTTGAAAGAAAGAGATGGTTATCAAATTATTTTTCTCTTTGAAATTAAACATTTTAAATTTCCAGTGTTTATTTCAATGAAATTTGCAGAATGGTCCAAGATCTTCATTTTCCATAAAGAATCTATAGAGCAGAAAAATACATTCCTTGAAAGGGTAACTACTTAAACAATTAGTGCAGATTTTGTCTCTTAATTGGGAATAGTACTAGAACCTAACTCATATTGCTTTCAGTAGTAGGTGATATTAAATATAATAATATTTATAAAATGCTTCGAACAGTGTCAGGCACGTGGTGAGGGCTTGGTAAACTTCAGATTCTATTCTGGCAGGACAGTCTTCATTTTGTTCATGCTTCATTTAGATGCACAGTTAGATCTACAACTCATCTGATCTCTCTCATAAGCTTCTATCTGCTGCAAAACCTTAAACAGTACATGTTAACAATATGAGGCATTTTGTTATAATTCAGTAGCCCTAACCCTTTTCAATGATGAAAACGGCCCTTTTCAGTAAAAGCTCATTTTCCTTGGGTAGGCAGGTAGCCTCTCCTTCCTTCTGCCCTTGTAAGGGGCCTTGGGTGTGTGAGGATGGATGCTAAAAGGGAAGTTCTCCCAGGCTCCTCCACCGTGCCTGCTGAAAAGTGCCTCCTGCACCACAGCTTGGGGTCAGGCGGTGAGGCACAGGTGGTTTTCCCCGGCACAGCGTGGTGGTTAAGTGGCTTCCCGATGTTGTGCAGCCATCACAGCTCTAGTTCCAGAAACTTTGATGATCCCAGAAGGAAACCCTGGACCTAGTAAGTAGCCACACTCTGTTTCTCTAGCCCCTGGCAGTCACCAGTCTGCTTCTTGAATCTTAGGATTTGCTTATTCAGGATATTTCATATAAACGCGAGAAAATGATCTGTGCCCTTTCGTGGCTGGCTTCGTTCGCGTAGCACAAAGTTTTCAAGGCTCACCCAGTTTGTGGCATGTATGAATACTTCACTCCTTTTTTGCCTGAATCCTGTCCCAAGGTGTGGATATATCACATTTTGTTTATCCGTTCACTTGTTGATGGACATTTGGGTTGTTTCCATCTTTTTTTTTTTTAAACCGGGCGGTCTCAGGGACGGAACCCCGGTCCCTCTAGGTGGTGGATGGGCGCCAAGCCTCTTGAGCCACCTCAGCTTCCCACCCACCTTTTGAATGTTGTAAGGTAGCTGCTATGAACATTCACATGCATTTGACCACCGCTTTTCAAGGCTTCCGAGTATGTGCTCAGGACGGAAACTGCCGACTCACATGGTGACTCTGTGCTCAGCCTACTGAGAACTGTCACACTGTTTCCACGGCTGCTATTTTCTATTCCCATCAGCAGTGTATGAAGGTTCTAATTTTCCCACATTCTTACTAACTCTTGCTATTTATTGCTATTATTACTATTATTACCAGCCTGGTGGATGTGAAATGGTGTCTGATGATTTTGATTTACCTAATTGCTGATCATGAGCATCTTATCGTGTAGTTATTGGCCATTCATGTCTTTTTATTTGGAAAGCTGTCTGTTCAAATCCTTTGCCCATTTTCATATTGCATTGTTTGCCTTTTTATTGTTGGGTTGTAAAATTTCTTTACATATTCTGGATACTAGACCCTTATGAGATATGTAATTTGCAAATATTTTTTCCTGTTCTATAGGTTGTCTTTTCACTTTCTTGATAGCATCCTTTGATGCACATACATTTTTATAAAATTTTCATGAAGCCCAATTTATCTTTTTTTTTCTTTTTTTGCATATGCTTTTGATTTGACATCTAAGAAGTCACTATGAAGATTTTCCTCTATGTTTTCTTCTAAGAGTTTTATAGTTTTGGCCCTTACGTTTAGGTCCTTGATCCATTACGAATTAATTTTTATATGTGGTGTGAGGTAAGGGTCCAACTTCCTTCTTTTGCACGTGCATATCCAGTTGTCCAGCACCATTTACCGAAGAGATTGTCCTTTCCCCACTGAGTGGTTTTGGCATTCTTGTCCAAATCAGTTGACCTTAGATACATGCTTTTATTTCTGGACTCTCAAGTTTCCCATTGATCTATATCTATCCTCAGTTGCATTGATGTTGACCCTTGAAATAGGAACCCTGACCATTAGTTTCTATTTCACAGTCCATACCACCTGCAGTCCCTTTTCTGAGTCTACACCCCTGCAGGTCCCCCAAACCTCAGCCCTCAGAGCCTTGAGCACCCCTTCATAAAGGAAAGCTGTGTCTTAGGTCCATCTGTTAGGCAGCCTTAGCTACTACCTCTGGCCTCTGTTGAATATAGCACTGAACTAAAAGACTGGGGTTTTACCAGGGGTCTGCAGCCTCCCCCTCGCTCCACTGTGGGGAAGGGAGCTAAAAATCCAAAATGCCTGTGTCTTCCCATTCCTACCTTGCTGTTTCTGAAGCTTCACCTGCCTTTGGAACAGAGTATTTCTTCCTCTTCTACTTTTTTCTCCTCGTCACTCTTCCCATTCCACCAGCTGGCATGCAAAGTGGAAGACAGGAACTTTTCCTTTTTAAGCACTTTGTACAACTTTGTGTTTAAGAGCTAAGGTTCTAGAGCCAGACACCCTAGAACAGGAACCTGACACTTTCTAACCATGTGTCCTGGAACAAATTATTTAACTTCTGTGGTCCTCAGTTTTCTAATCTGTGACTGGGGGAAATAATATTAACACATTCAGAAGAAAGATACGAGCAATAAGTGATTCCACGTGGGCAAGTAAAGTGCTAGAAGAGTGCCTGGGAGGCGGTTAGCGCTCAGGAACAATCAGCGAGTGCTATCAGTGCTATCCCCCCAACACCCCCAAGCTCACCCCGGCTCTCACCCAGCTGGCTATACAGCAGATCCTGACTCCAAGTTCCTCATGGCTGAGTCTTTCTGATGCATGGAGGGAAAGGCAGAAGAGACAGAGCAGCGAACTCTAAAGGAAAACTAAATCAGAAAGTTGCTTAATCACCAATACAATACTGCTTTCCATAGAGTCCGAAGGAAGGTGGGAAAAATGCAAAGAGCCAAGGACAAGCCATAGACTCAAACCACAGGAAAATCCTTGCGGTGCATTTATGGAGGAAAGCAGTAGAAGGAAAAAGTGAGGGAAATTTGCTGAGTCATCTCTAAGGCTGTTAGATTCCATTTTTTAAAAAAAAATATAGCATATACATGGTATTGAAATTTTAATTAGCTTCTTTAAAGCTTTAAATTAAGCGTTATTTAGAAAATAAGACCTTTTTGAACCTTATATGAATTATCTATGCTATGTAAACTTAGCAAAGACTTAATGTTTCATAAATGTGGATTTGTCTCCTTCCAAATCCAATGTTTCTTTTAATGGAGAAAAATTTCTCTGTGCTCTGTCAGATATAGGACAACTATGATGGATAAGTAGAGGTATATCTTTATTGTAGAAATGGACTTAAGGTAGATAAGGACTTTAATATATCAATAAATGTAGTTATGTCACCAGGAACTGATGAATCCTCTTCTAGTTTCTCCTCTGACATTTCCTTGTTAGTAGCATTTGTCCAAAGACCCTTCATACATATTCATTACAGAATAATCATGCAATTATATTCTATAATTGTCTTATTTGAATTTTAAGAATAGTTGTGCAATTAGTTTTTTTTGTTTTTTTTTTTTTCAGTTAGTGCCTGGACTTCCTGTCAGAAACCCGAGAACCTGCAGTTATCACAGTCACGAGGCAACCTGGCAGTCACCTGTGTACGGTACTTCCTCCCCTTATAGTTTTGTTGTGGGTTCCAGAAACCGGCAACGGGGCGTCTCAAATGATATACATTTGAGAGCATTGTTGGAGAAAAATGCACAGAGTAGCCTCCGCAAAAGACTTTGACCTCAATTTGGTGATTCTTCTGTTCAAAGAATTCTTTTTATCTTCTTTTTGTAACTACGTGGCCTCAGTGGCAGCTACTCAGCACCTGCCCATCAGAACAGAAAATTCTGATTTTTAACATCTTGTTACAAAAGATGCCCAGTTATGACTGTAATCAAAGGCCAAATGAAGACCAAGTTTATACATGACCTGCACATCTACGTGGGGAAATCCTACGAGCACTCTAAGAGTATTGCTGGTAGGCTCTGTTTAACAGGCCAGGAAAGCAGGAGGCAGCGAGGCTGAGGCATTGACCTGACTAGGAGAGTGCTGGTTATTACTATGGTTACTATCACTAATGGCAATTAATAGTAGTCGTAGCAGCTACAGCTCCAAATCCCACTACTTACTTGGGAAGCCTCCTCCCATTCATTTTTTACCTCCTTGTTAAGCCAACAGATATCTTTTTGAGCTGGAATGATCAATGAAGAATATTGTAATTTCTAATTTAAAGGGATGTTTGTCTACACTCATTTCCTTACATTGATTTCCAGGCACATGTCAAGTAGTCAATACTTGTTTGTTGAATAAATGAGTGAATGTGTGAATGACAAAACAATGCAAAAATGCAAGGAGAATTGGTGCATAGGAAGGTTATGTAGATATCTCAATAAAACATCCCATGCGTGCCTCAAGTAAAAGGCAAAATTTATTCAGTTTTAGCCTAAATTAGCTGTATCACTTCTGCACTTGATTATTCTGGGTGTTGACAACATAGGGAGAAGTCATTTTTTCATAGTCAACCCCAAGGTATAATTGCTTTGTTTACACATATCTTCTCTTCCAGCCATGTGCCATTTATTCATAAAGTCTGTGTTTTAAATACTGTGAACGGTCACGTGAACACTAAACTAGTAAAATATAGCATGTAAACGATGCTATCCTCCTCATTTCTAGGATTCCAGCTTCACCTTCTCCACATCTCCCTCTCAGAAGATACTCGTAGTATTTATATTTAGCTATTCTAAAAGAAGAATACAATTTTCTTGAGATTTTTAAATACGAACTTTTTATAAAGGAGTTGTGAGTTTACAGACAAATCATGGAGAAAATAATGAAGAAAAGTCTCCATATTCCCCACCCTCATTATTAACATCCTGCATCAGGATGAGATCTTTGTTACAACTGATGAAAGGCTCTTATAATTGTACTGTTAACTGCTGTCCATAGTATACATTAGGGCTCACTGTGTTGTAAAATACTACATATTTTTAAAAATTTTATTCGAGTAGCATATATACAACCTAAAATTTCCCATTTAGCCTCGTCCAAATACATAATTCAGTGTTGATAATGCCATTTACAGTGCCGTGCTACCTTCAACACCATCCATTACCAAAGATTTGCCATCGCCCCAAAGAGAGATTTTTTAAACAAAATTTTGTTGAAGTGTAGCATTCATACATGAACATGTGTAAACAATAAGTGCATAGTAAAAGTTGTGAACTTAGAAAACAAACATGCATTACATCATATAGCGTTCCCACACATCACCCCGCTACCAACACCTTGCAGTGTTGTGAAACACTAAATAGAAATCTTGCGCCATCTAATGCTAACTCCCCATTTCCTATGCCTACCCTAACCCCTGGTAACCTGCGTTCCAGTTTCTGACTCTATGCATTTGTTTATTCTAGTTATTTCATATCAGTGAGATCATAAACTATTTGTCCTTTTGTGTCTGGCTTATTTCACTCAATGATTTTGGGCAACTTTTCATGTGCTTTTTGGCCATTTGTATATCTTTTTGGAGTAAAGTCTAGTCAAGTCTTTTGCTCATTTTTAAATTAGGTTGTTTGTCTTTTTATTGTGAATTGTGGGATTTCTTTATATATTCTAGATGTTAAACCCTAGTTAGATTTGTGGTTTCCAAATATTTCTTCCCATTGTTTAGGTTCCCTTTTTAATTTCATGAAAAAGTCATTTGATGCCCAAAAGATTTAAGTTGTAATGAGGTCACATTTATCTATTTTTTTCTTTTGTTGCTCATGCATTTGATGTAAAGTCTAAGAAACCATTGCCTAATACAAGGTCTTGAAGATACTTTCCTATGTTTTTGGTCCTTATATTTATGTCTTTGGCCAATTTAAGTATGATTTTTTTATGTGGTATGAGGTAAGGGTCCACTTTTATTCTTTTGCATATAGATATCCAGTTTTCCCAGCACCATTTATTGAGGAAACGATTCTTTCCCAGTTGAATGGACTTGGCAGACTTGTGCAAAATCAGTTGGCCATAGTTTTGAGGGTTTACTTCTGAACTCTCAATTTGATTCTGTTGGTCTATGTTTCTGTCCTTGTGTTAGTACCATGCTGTCTGGATTACTGTGACTCCATAATAAATTTTAAAATCAGAAAGAGTGAGACTTCTAAATTCTTTCTTCTTTTTCACAATGGCTTTGGCTCTTCAGTGTCCCTTATGTTTTCATATAAATTTGATGATGGGCTTTTCCATTTTTGCAAAGAAGGCTTCTTTTATTTGAATCCATAATTAGCACTATACTTGATAAATATATGTCCTAGAGACTTAAACCTTTGATCCGTCCATGTGCCAGTTGAGTCCTGAGTTTCAGCAGAGTTGCAATACCTACCCTCCAGTTCATGGACTTACCCAGGACAACCAACAAGGAGATGATGATGGACAATGCCCATCCCAAGGAACAGAGAGTGCTGGAATTTTGATTGGGATTGTGTAGCAATATTTACTCTCCCAATTCATGAACTTGAAATACCCTTCCATTTTTAGATCTTCTTTGATTATTTTTAGCAATCTTTGGTAGTTGATTGGGGACAAGTCCTGTACATCCTTGGTTACATTTATTCACAGATATTTGATTCTTTTAGTGGATATCTTAAATGGAATTATTTCCTTCACTTCTTTTTTAGATTGTCCATTATTAGTATATAGTAACATTACTGATTTTTGTGTGTTTCTCTTGTATCCCACCACTTTGCTGAATTCATTTATTAGTTTCAGTAGCTTTGTTGTGGATTTTACAGGAATTTCAGTATATAGGATTATGTCATCTGCAAATAGGGAAAGTTTTACTTCTTCATTTCCAGTTTGAATGTCTTTTCTTTTTCTTGCCGAATTGCTTTCACTAGAATTTCCAGTACTATGTCAATAGTGGTAATTGAGGGCATCCTTGTCTTGTTCCTGATCTTACAGGGAAAACTTTCAGTCTTTCACCATTGAGTCTGATGTTAGCTGTGGATTTTTCACGGATTCCCCTTATCATATTGAAGTTTCTTTCTATTTGTTTTTTAAGTGTTTGTATCAAGAAGGAATGCTTGTTTTTGTCAAATACCTTTTCTGCATCAATTAATATTACCATTTATTTTTTCCCTTTTACTTTATTAAGGTGCTGTATTACATTATTTTATTTTATTATGTTGAACTACCCTTTCATACTTGGGATAAATCCCACTTTATCATGGTGTGTGAAATTTTTTTTTTTTTTTTTTAATTATTTATTTGAGGTACCAGGGCGGGGGATTGAACCCAGGACCTCGTATATGGGAAGCCGGCACTCAAACCTCTGAGCCACATCGGCTCCCATTGTGTGATTTTTTTTTTTTAATGGTTTGTTGGATTCAGCTTGCTAGTATTTTTTTGAGGAATTTTGCACATATATTCACAAGGGATATTGGCTTGTACTTTTTCCTTTTCTAGAGGTGTCTTAATCTGGTTTCGGTATAAGGGTGATGTTGGCCTCATAGAATGAGTTAAGGAGTGTTCCCTCCTCTTAAGTTTTTTGGAAGAGTTGAGCAGAATTGGTGTTAGTTCTTGGAATGTGTGGTAAAATTCACCAGTGAAGCCATCAGATGTTGGGCTTTTCTTTCTTGGAATGTTTTTGAGTACTTATTCAATCTTTTTACTAGTTATTGATCTGTTGAAATCTTGAATTATTTTCTCTTCTTTTATTGTTATGGCCAGCTGATTTTTTTTTTATTAGAGAAGTTGTGGGTTTACAGAATAATCATGCATAAAATACAGGATTCCCATATGCCACCCAACTACCAATACCTTGCATTGGTGTGGAACATTTGTTACAATCAATGATAACACTTTTTATAATTGTACTATTTTTTAACAGTAGTTGCCTTTGTTATAATTGATGAAAGATTACTAAAATACTACTATTAACTATCATTCATAGTTTACATTGGGTGTATAATTTCCCATATACCACCTTATTATTAACACCTTGTATTCATGCCATATGTTTGTTATAATTCATGAAAGAATATTCTTATACTTGTACTATTAACTATAATCCATTTCTACAGCTCAATGTGTTATACAGACCTATAATTTCACTTTTAAATTAAAATCTACTGACATATATTACCTGAATTTCCCCCATTTAACCACATTCACCAATATAATTCTGTGCTGTAAATTACATTCACAATATTGTGCTACCATCACTACCACCCATTTCCAAACCTTTACAATCAACCTAAATAGAAATTCTGTACAAATTAAGTATAAACTCCACATTCTCTAACCCCAGTCTATCCCTTGGTATCCTATAGTCTAGCTTCTACCTCTATGAGTTTGCCTGTTACAATTAGTTCATATCAGTGAGATCATATAGTATTTGTCCTTTTGTGTTATTCCTCCTCAGATCCTATAATTGGTTTAAATTCTCTCCCTTATTCAGTGTCCTGTTTTCCTTACACTTGTCAGTTCTGGGACCCTCCAGTCTTACAGCAGTTCAGTTTAACCCCTATTATATATATATATATATATATATATATTTTTTTTTTTTTTTTTCTTCTTTTTTTTCTTTTGATGCTTTTCTGCCTCAGGTTCCTGCCCCATTAAGGTGTCTCTTCCCAGGGACATTTAGGGAGTCCAGCCCACATAACTGGCTTAAGTGAGTGCAACACTTGGTTTCTGCCGCAGTTTCTCAGGCTGGGAGCCCTTTTCTATGCTGCCCCCCTCAGCGGCTATTGTTCTGCCTTGGGTCTCTGCGGACTTGGGTCCCTGGCAATGTATATGAGTGTGGGGTTCTAACGCACTGCTGTGAATTCCTCTAGAGTCTGTGTCCTTGGTCGAAGGGACCGGAGCTGCTGCCTCTGGAAAACTCCAAGTTGCGCTGAGCCACGTGAGGGGGAGGGGAGAGGACCTCCCCTCACTCTAAGTGGTCTTTGTCTTTTTCTTTGATTCAGCATTTGTGGAGTCCTTTTCCAGCCTCTATCGTCCTCCAGAGTTCTAAGCAACTGGAATTTGTCCCTAAATTTGCTGAATATCTGGGGAGGCTTTTTCAGGGGATATCTTATGTGGCCATGTTGATGACATCACTTGACCAACTGCTTCTATTTCTTCTTAAGTCAGTGTATGTAGTGTGTGTGTATCTAGGAATTTGTCCACTTCTTCACAGTGGCATTCTATTGTTCCTAGTATCCTCTTATAATCTTTTTATTTCTGTGAGGTTAGTAATAATAGCCCTCCTTTCATTTCTGATAGTGATTATTTTCATCTTCTCTCATTTTTTCTTTGTCACTAGCTAAAGGTTTATCAAATTTATTGATCTTTTCAAAGAACCAGCTTTTGGTTTTGTTGATTCTCTCTATTGTTTAGTTTTCTCCATTTCATTTATCTCCATTCAAATCTTTGTTATTTCCTTCCTTCTGCTCAGGGTTGAACCGCACCCCCCACCCCCAACCAGATCCTCTAGTTTTGAGTTAAGGTCTCTGATTTGAGATTTGTCTTCTTTAATGTAAGCGTTTAGAGCTATAAATTTCCCTCTCAGCACTGCCTTTGCTGCAGCCTATAAGTTTTGGTATGTTATTTTCATTCATTTTCCTCCAGATATTTCCTAATTTCCCTTGTGATTTCTTCTTAGGCCCATAGGTTAAGAATACATTGTTTAATTTCCACATATTTGGGAATTTTCCATTTCTCTCCTGTTATTGATCCAGCGTCATCCATTGTGGTTGAAGAAGATACCTTCAATTAATGTAGAACTGTTTATTTCTCTCCTCAAATCTGTCAATATTTGCTTCATATATACTGGGCCTCTGTCATTAGATGCATATATGTGTTTATAATTGTTATGTATTCTTGATGAATCAACCCCTTTATTAGTACATAATGACCTTCCTGTCCCTCATAACAGGTTAAAGTCTAAAGCTCTCTTTTGGTTACTATAGATGATATATATTCTTTCCATCCATTTGATTTCGAACTACTTGTGTCTCTGAACTTAAGGTGAGTCTTTTGCAGACAGCATATAGTTATGTCATGCTTTCTTATCCATTCTGCCAGTCTCTGCCGTTTGACTGGAGAGTTTAATCCATTTACATTTGAAGTAACTATTGCGGAGGAAGTTGCTTCACAGCACATTGCATGAACACAGGTTTGGACACAACAAAGACTTTCAGCAAATGACTGCTTTATTACTTCCATAGCACAAAAGGACCAAAGGAGCAGGGGAAGAGATCCCATCTTAGCCAGTTCCTTCAGGCCAGCTGCTCATGTCAGTGTTGGTGGAGGGAAGCTCCTATGCTCTGCTTCACAACAATGATTAGAGATAAATCTGTGCTGCCCAAGGGCAGGATGTTCATAGAACCCAAGGGGAGGTGGCCCTGCCACTGAGAATTTCAGGTTTGTGGTATGGTCAGGCCACTCCATTAATTAGACCTACTATCTCCCCTGTGCTGCAGACTGGAAACATTGACTCTTCAGCAGTCAAAGAAAAAGAGTAGAGTTAGGTGAGGGTAGGAAATGGCTGCAGAATATAACCGTGAATTCCCCAGCAAGTACTGATAATGCAGGATTTTCTTCTGCCATTTTGCTGCTTGATGTTTTTAAGTCTTAAAGTTTTTTTTGACCCTCATTTTTTCTGTTAGTGCCCACTTTCATATTGATTTGATTTTTTTTTTTCCAAAGATTTTATTTATTTATTCATTTATCACCCCTTTGCTGCTTGTGCTTGCTGGGTCAGCTAACCACGCTGTGCGGGCGGGCTTGCCTTCACCAGGAGGCCCCGGGAACCAAACCCGGGGCCTCCCATATGGTAAACAGGAGCCCCACTGATTGAGCCACAGCCGTTTCCCTTGGTTTTTTGTATTGTACTAATTTTTGTCCTTTGTCATTTCTTTTTGAATATATTTTTCTTATATTTTCTTTGTGATTACCAAAGGGCTTAAAATAACATATTAAACCCATAACAATAACATTTTGTTTGATATTGCCTTAACTTCAATAGCATACACATACCTGTTCCTTTAGCCCTCCATCCCCCACCTCTCTGTTGTTGTACCTTTTTATATTATATGTCTAAAATTCATATGTAATTTTTACATTTGTATTTTAGAACCTATAAGAAGTAAAAAGGGGAGTCACATACCAAAAAATACAATGCATTTATAATTACCCATATGGTTACCTTTATTAGAGGTCTTTATTTCTTTTTGCCTTTTTGATCCGCTGTCTAGTATATTTTCCTTTCAGTCTGAAGAATTTAATTTAATATTGCCCATAGGGCAAATCTAATGGTGAAAAATTACTTCAGCTTTTTTTTTTTTTTAAATAATAGAAATGTCTTATTCTTTCCCTTAATTTTGACAGAAATTCTCACTGGATATAAAATTCTTGGTTAGCAATCATTTTCTTTAAGATATTTTATCCCACGGGAAGCGGCTGTGGCTCAATCAGTGGGGCTCCCGTTTACCATATGGGAGGCCCCGGGTGCGGTTCCCGGGGCCTCCTGGTGAAGGCAAGCCCGCCCGCACGGCGTGGTTAGCTGACCCAGCGAGCACAAGCAGCAAGGAGGGGATAAATGAATGAATAAATAAAATCTTTAAAAAAATTAAAAAAAAAAAAAAAAAAAAAGATATTTTATCCCACTGCCTTCTTGCCTCCATGGTTTTTTATGAGAAATTAGCACTTAATCTTACTGGGATTTCCTTGTACATAACTCATTGATTTTCTCTAGCAGCTTTCAGAAATCCCTCCTGTCCTTGGCATTGCCAATTTTATTACTATGTATCTGGGCATGGTTCTCTTTGAATTTATCTTGTTTGGTGTTTATTGGGCTTCTTAAATGTGCACATTCATGTATTCTATTAAATCTGGGAAGTTTTCTGTCATTATTTCTTTGAATATTCCTTCTGCCCCTTTCTCCCTTTCTTCTCCTTCTGGGATTCCTATCATGCATCTATTGGCATGCTTGATTGTGTCCCACAGGTCTCTGAAGTGCTGTTCATTCTTTCTTATTCTTTTCTCTTTCTACACCTCAGCCTGAATGATTTCAGCTGTCTTGTCTTCACTGATTATGAGTTCACTGATTTTTTTCTTCTGCCACCTCACCTCCAATCTGGTGTTGAAACCATCCAGGGAATTTTTAATTTCAGGTATTGTGTTCTTCAACACTAGTATTTTTGTTTGGTTCCATTTAAAATTTTTATCTCTTTATTGAGATTCTCATATTGTTCATTCATTGTTTTCCTCATATCCTTTAGTTTTTTTCTCCCCCTTTTCCTTTATTTTTTTTTAGCATAGTCTGGTTGTCTTCATTGATGGTTTCTGGATTTTTATCTAGTTCCTTTGGATGAGCCATTATTCCATGTTTCTTTGTCTTTTAATATTTTGTTGCACAGTGTACACTTTAATAGTTTAAATTGTTAACTCTAGGATTTAATCTCTGAGATGTCTTTTCCAGATAGTGATACAACAGAGATTTCCTTGAGTGCCAGGGGCTAACAAAAACACGCTAACCAAACCACAAAGCACATTTCACAGTCTTTGCAAATTGGATCTGTCTTGGCTGGTGGTCTCCTTCAGAGTTTAGCCTTCCTATCAAGAAGATCAGCTTGAGGTCAGTGTGAAGTGCAGGGTCCTCTCTGCCTTACTGAGTCTCCATCTTGTACTGGGCTAGTGCTTTGTCCTGGCTATAGGAATCCCCCAGTTTACAGGAGTTTGAATGCCTCCCCTACTCCCTTTGAAATAGACTTTTACCCCCTCCTGTTTGGTCTGTTGTATGATTTGATGCAGGCGATCTTTGCCCCAGGTCTCTTTGACTTAATTATTTCTTAAACTTCTTTAGCTGTCTGCAAGCGGATTTTCCGCTTTCAGGACAAATTCTTAAAGGGTGAGCCTGAGGCAGGTTTCCTGATTCAGTGGTTTAGGCTTCCACTGGATAGACTGGCACTGATGTAGAGGCACTCCAGGATGTGTTTTGGAATTATCCCTCTGCTCCCTCTGGAACAGGATCAGCGACCCACAAGGGGATCACAGGCTGGCTCCATGCTGCATGGGGGTAGGGGAAGAGAGGGACTTTCAAGGGCATCATGAGCAGTGCCCACCATTTTTCAAGCTGCTTTTTCTTTATTTGGCACTGTTCCAGTTACTGTAACTCTTTAACTATTTTCCAGAGTTTTGAGGAAGACAGCTCTGCCAATATTTGCTAGATGTTCAAAGATTCTGTGGGGTGATGGCACTGCCAAGTTGGTTGACTGGAAGTCTGTATCGCTCTTGAGATTTTCAATCAATATTTTTCAGTTATGAAGTTTCCAAGAATGAATTCCTTCACTTCTTAGAAAATGTTTTTGGGATATTACACCTCTTATTACATGAACATAAATTTGATATTTGAACAATAGGGGTTGAAGGACCTCAGATAGTATCTAACTCAACTCACTCATGCTTCAAAGAAAGAAACTTAATTCCAGCGGTATAAAGTGTACTTCCTTAGGTCACATTGCCAACTAAAAAGCTAATGCATTTCAAATGAAAATCTAGAATGTTGCTTATTTTTGGTTTATTTATTATTATTATTTTTAACATTTGCCTGCCTCACTCTTCCTTTGCCTATATAATCATTTTATAACAAGAACACATACAATAAAATATGAAGCATTAAAGTGTTGAAACAAAAATAAATTTAAATGAAATAGAGACTCACAATCCAGAGAAAGAATAATACAAAATACCGGCCATGAAAGTGTACCTATTAGCCATCATTTGGACCTGATGCCTAATTTACTATAATCCCAGAGTCTCAGACATCATCAGTTTGTGACTAAAAAAATAAAGCCACACTTACTTTACCAAATGAAACCTATAGCCAATTAAAGAAAATAAATTTTGGCTTGAAGTATCAGAATTTTTTAAAAATTTGATTTGATAGATTACCGTTGCCACAACGGTCCAGGGCAGAGACAGCTGATGCTGGAGATTTGGGTATGAAGTTCTGGGCCATTCTTTGACGCCATCAGAAAGGCTGAATGCACATCTATTTGGATGGCTGCCTTGTTTTAGATATTGGATTAGAAATGTTCCAGGATAACTTCTAATATTAACAAGATACAATCTGGAGACTCCATGGATCAATTCAACAAAAATGATAGATTAGTGACTTTTCATCTAAAACTATGGGCCTGGAACCTACTGTTTTGACATCAGTCAAAGCATCTGACTAAGGCAACATGACATTCAACAGTCACTATGCTTTTCACTTTTATGATAAAGTCCCCACTTAAAAGTTTTCCATAGGTCAGTGTTCTTCATAACTACCAGCTCAGAAAACGATCAATATATTGTTCTATAACATAGCGTACCGTGGCATGGCGTGGCGTGGCGTGGCGTGGCTTAGCATAGCTTAGCTTAGCATAGCATAGCATAGCATAGCATAGCATAGCATAGCATAGCATAGCTTAGCATAGCATAGAATAGCATAGCTTAGCATAGCTTAGCATAGCATAGCATAGCATAGCATAGCATAGCATAGCACAGCATAGCATAGCACAGCATAGCATAGCTTAGCACAGCACGGCTTAGCATAGCACAGCATAGCACAACTTAGCATAGCACAGCATAGCACAGCATAGCATAGCATAGTTTAGCATAGCATAGCACAGCACAGCTTAGCATAGCATAGCACAGCACAGCTTAGCATAGCATAGCATAGCATAGCATAGCACAGCTTAGCATAGCATAGCATAGCATAGTATAGCATAGCATAGTATAGCATAGCATAGCATAGCATGGCTGAGCATAGCATAGCATAGCTTAGCATAGCATAGTTTAGCATAGCATAGCATAGCATAGTTTAGCGTAGCGTAGCGTAACGTAACGTAACGTAACGTAACGTAACGTAACGTAACATAACATAGTATAGAGGGCTAAATCATAAGCTTTGCAGTTTTTGAATGATTGCAAATGATCACCTAGGTAAGAACCAGGTCACGACACAGAGCACCAGCAGCCCCTCCGAATCCCCCTAGACCCTCTCATCATCTCTACACTTCATTCTTCCGTGACTTGTAACACTGTAATTGGTTATGGCTATGGTAAAATTTTATATCCAGGGATTATAACAGTATGCTTTCTCTAATCTGGCACTGTTTGCTTCTGTGTTTCTGAGGTTTGCCTGGGACAGATGTTCATGTTTACTGCTGAATAATACAACCATTGTATCAGTATACCAAAATTTACTCATCAACACCACTGTTGATTGACGTATGGCTTTTTCTCCATTTTTGATTATCATGAATGATGCTTGTGCATGTCTTTTAGTTCACATAACTCTGCAGCTCAGTGGGACGTATCCCTGGGATCAGAATCATCAGACTGCATGAAATGCATGTTTCTCTTAGGTAAATAATGTCAAATGATTTTCCAACGTATAGAGACAATTAACTCTTGTCCAGCAGCATATGTGGTCTAGTTCCACTACATCCCAGACAGCACTTGGAACGATGCTCTTTTCCATTTTAGCTGTTCTGGAATGGTTTTTCTTTGTGGTGTTTGTTGGAACTTCACTGTGGTATTAATTGGAATTCTCTATTAAATTGAGAATCTTTCACTGTGTTTATTGACAGTGTGCCATCAGAGTCACAGTTATACCAGTTGTCTTGGTAAAATTGTGAACGTCTCCCTTTTCACATCTAAAGTGTCCTGGACTGGCCCTTTGCATTTTCTTTTTGGAAAGAGGTAGCTTATGTCTTTTGCTCATTTTCATATAAGGGTATTGCCTGTATTTTTATAATTAATTTGTGGGATATTCTGGAAATGAATCCTTGTTTGGCTATCCTGATTACATATATCTTCTGCTTTGTGGCTTGCTCCTTCACTCTCAGTGGTATCTTTTGATAAAAACTCTTAATTCTAAAGTAATTCTATATCTTATTCTTATGATAGTGACTTTTGTGTTTTCTTTTGTCTATCCTTCCCTTTTCACATTGAGGTCCTGCATCCTTTTGTTTATGGCTGAGGAAGAATTCAAGATTAACTTTTTTTCCACACAGACTTCCAAATTACATCTGTTGATTGAAAACTGTCTTCTCCCCACTAGCCTGCAGTACCTTCTTGGTTGTACATCCGGTGTTTGTATGTGTGACTGGTTCTGGGCTCTGCTCTGTTCCCGTGGTCTAATTGTCTATGCTTTCACAGTAACCCACCGCTGTAAACACCTCAGCTTGGAAAGAAGGTTTGCTTGCCAGTTCTGTAGGTCCTCCAATTTTGTTTTTCACAATAGTCTTAGCTGTTCATGTTTTCATATTTATTTTAGAATCAACATGGCCAATTCAGCAAAAAAGCTGAGATTTTTATTGAGGGTGCCATAGAATTTCTAAATCCATTGGAAAGAATTGACATGTTTATAAGAGTGAGTTTTCAACCTAGGAAAGATGTAGATCACTCCATTTATTTAGGTCTCCTTTAATATTTTTTGATAATGTTTAACAGTTTTAAAATAAAAGGCGTTTCACATCGTTTTTAGATTTATTGCTAGGTTTTTGATGCTTTTGATGTTATAATTAATGGAAATTAAGGTGGTAGTTTTCTAATATCTTATTGCTGTATATACCAATCACTAGATTTTGTATAGTGACATTATATCCAGCAATCTTGCTAAGTTCATTTATTATTTATGTGCTTATCTGTAGATTCTTTTTGTAGATAAAAGATACAATCATGACATCTACAAAAAGGAGATAGTTTTATTTCTTTCTTTGCAACCCTTAGACATTTACTTATTTTTTTGTAAATTTATTTATATTTACAGTTTATATAAATGGCGTACAAACAATAAACAATATGTAGTACTATGTGTCTAGTTTCTTTCACTTAACATAATTTTTTCCTTTTTTACAAGTGATGGGAAAATATTAATATATTACTATTCACTACAGTCCATAGTTTTCTTTTGGTGTATTTTTGCCCATATGCCACCCTATTATTAACATATTGTAATATTAATGTATATTTATTCTAATTCATGGAAGAACATTCTTATATTTGTACTATTGAACACACTCATCATTCACAATAGGCTTCACTGTATGTTTCTATAAAATTGATTTAAAATAATATTTTATAAACATCTTTAATAAAATTAGCAAAAATATATTTAATATTGACTCCAAAATATATTCCAAGAGTATAACAATATGATCTCAATTTTATATAGAATATATATTAGAAGAAATATTAAAAGTGCTTGTAGTTATGTGTTAGGAATTTGGACAATGTTATTTACCTTCTTTAAACTTGTACATATTTCCCATATTCTCAGAAAAAAACCATTTGATTATGCAGTACTTTTTTAAAGTTAAAGAAGACCTTTATATACATACATATGTGGAATTATTTGTTGAATAACTGCCTCCTTCTCTAGATTATCCATTCGGTGTGAACAGGAAACATATCTGTCTTGTTCTCTGCTTTTTTCTGTGGCACACAGGAGACACTCAAAAAATATTTGCTCAAATGTGTTGAATGAGTCAGTGTAGCCATTCCATGCAATATCAGCCACCTAAGAGTTTACTACACCCCCAACGTGGTGTAGAAGATTCAGATGATACCCCATGAAACTTAGGAAGAAAAGATACTCAGATGATTGGAACAAATGGAAAATGCTAAAAAAACCTGTATAGTTTTAAAATTTGGGGTACGTGGCTAAGGCATGTAGAAGGTATGTAACTTGCACAGATGCATGTCAGCAAGGTTGAATGTTTAAAGCCAGGTTTGGGGGGAATGGGACTTTGAGCAGGTGCGCTTTGATGCGGGCACTGAATGGAAGGAAGGCAGGCAGACTGGGGGGCTGACAGAGGAGCTTTGGCTGTCAGGGAGCAGGACAGAGGCTGGGGGTCTGCAGGATGGGGCAAAAAAGAGGCAGGATGCACGACAAACTGCCTGGCTAAGCATTTCGCACATTTCGGGAGGTCGGTCTTCCCTCACCACTCAGGAGATTCAGTCCCCATAGCGAAGAAGAGTCTATGCAACTACATGGTGACAGGACAGAGGACCAGAAGGCACAAGCAAAATTTCAGAACTAAATTCTTTATGACTTACAAGGCAATATTTTATTGGTGTGAAACATGATAGAAAAAATATTTCTGTAGAAGATTTGATATTAAATAACTTCCCCCCTTGTTTATGTTTAAGTAAATGAAATTTGACAGAATGGTTTATAGCATAAGCCCAGTAACTTCCAGATGACTTAAAAGCTTCATGATCATCATTAGTGGAAATTTAGAATCCATGAATGAAGAATTGTCTTTTTCACAATAGTCACATGAATTTTGAAACATTAAATCACAGTTTTCTAGACTTAAATATTAATCAATTGCTTAATTAATAAATAAACCTTTAAATGGTTTGTCCTTCACTGGTTAGGATCACTTATGCAAATGGAAAATATTAATGTCAAATTAGAGCTGGTGTATCAGTAGTTCTGAATAGTTTGATAGATTATTACAGGTCTTTTATAATATTTCAAATCACTCTTAACTGCAGTGAGCAGACTGTAATTGTTGAAGTATTTGCATATTACTTAACAGGTGGACTAATTTTAAATTGAGTGTTCTGATCTCGATTATCCTTCTACTAGAATTGATAGATGGAATCTGATTTATTTGCCTTGCTCACTTCCTAGCAACCCATTGATTTTATCACTCTACCATCTAAAACATAAACAAAATTATTATAAAAAACCTGTTTGGTATAGGAGAGGGCAGTGCCCCTAATGGTGATGTCCACTTGGAGCCTGCTTCTTAGGAAGGAGCCAAGAAGGCTCGCGTAAGCCATGGACTAGAACTCACAGCCGGGCTCAGCAGGTATCCAAGGGCTGCAGACGCCCAGGTGCCACGCAAGTGATGCCCAGCGTGACGTCAGCACTGTGTCACAAACGGATGCAGGCTGCTGTGAGACCTAGAGACGAAGACCTGCTGAAATCCCTGAAGCTGTGTCTGCGATCACTGCCTGTCCTGTGTGAAATCTCTGTGTTAACCTCATTCGATTTTTAAAGTAATAATACCTGTATGATGAAAAGAAGTTGATAGGACTGAATGTAAATTCATTGTGAGATCCCAGTATTTGTCTAAACAGTTAAAATACTTCCTCAATTATGTCAGCTCTCAGAAAAAGAACGTGCTGACATTTCCTTTAAATTCTAAATTCTTTAATACAGTTATAATTTAAGCTCACAGAAAAATGACATGTATTTATGGGGACATAGAATTTTCCTCAGTTTAAAATTTTGTAGACTCTTTGTGTCTTATTTTTGATAATCACTTTAAAATAACTATAATTATCTTTCTCAAGATTTGATACATTAGAGTTATTTTTACAGTCATTCAATCTTTGTTGTCATGCAATTTCCTAAAAATTGGATAATATACAAAATACAGGCTCAAGATGCTTTTAGAAAAGTAAAATTATTTTAATTATGGTTTCTGGATGTATAATGATGTGTTATACTGCTTTGTCGGTGTTTTTTGAGACTTCAAATGTTCTGCATTTATATACAGTGTATCTAGTACCTTAAGTGTCTTGATTGTATTGATAGGTTTCAATATCTCTGTTTCTTGTTTGTCTGCTTGAAATACCATGTTTTCAGTGGTGGTTTGTTAAAATATCCAACTACTATTGTTGACTTAGTGATTTCTCCCAGCAGGTGGGCTGATTGTTTCTTGCTAACCCTTGAGGCTTCCTAGTTACACACACATTTGTTTATGGTAGACTTGTCTGCCTGTTCTATTGTCTCATTTATTGTTATATATGTGGCCGGCCTTTCTTTTTTCTTTTCCAACGTGATATTTTTGCCTTAAAATCTAATTTGTAAGATACTAAAATGTTTCCCCTTGCTTTCTTTTGGTTCATGTTAGTTTAATGTATCTTTTTCTATTATTTGACTCTCAATTATATTGTTAATATCTTCTCTTCTTTTTCCTTAATAAGAAAGTACTTTAGCATACTTTCATGCTTTAGCATACTTTCACAGACCTTTTAAAAATTAAAAAAAATTTTTTCCACTTTTTTTATTTTTTAAAAGATACTTTGATTACATAAATGTTACAAAGACTATATAGGGGATTCCCATATGCTCCACTCCCCACACCTCCCACATTTTCCCACATTAGCAACATCTTTCATCAGTGTGGTTCATTCATTGCAATTGATGAACACATTTTGGAGCCTTGTCACTAAGCATGGATTGAAGTTTACATTATAGTTTATGCTCTCTCCCATTTGACTCTGTAGGTTATAGCCGGATATATAATGGCCTGTATCTGTCATTGTAATGTCATTCAGGATGATTCCCAAGCCCTGAAAATGCCCCCCCCATTACACCTGTTTTTCCCTCTCCCTAACCCCAACATCCATGGGTCACTGCCTCCACAACAATGACATTTCTTCCATTGCTAGAATCACAGTAATTCCATAGTAGAATACTAGCAAGTTTATTTTAGTCCATAGTTCCTTTCCCAATCCATCATTGAGGGGGGGCTTTGATCCCGTACATCTGATGGGTGAGACTCACTTGCTTGCAGTGGCAGACACACTCTGTTCCTTGGTATGTTGTTTGTCCATCATCTCTTCTCGTTAGTTGTCCTGGCTGAGTCCACTGAACTGAAGAGTAGGTGTTGCAACTCCATTGAGATTCAGGGCTGAGCTGGCACATAGACAGCCCAGAGATCTAAGTCTCTTGGATGTTCACCTACCAACTCTAGTGCTAATTATAGGGTCAAATAGGACAGAAAAAGTCATGCATAGGAAAACCACTGCTGAGCACAGACCATTTTTTTTTTTTTTTTTTACCGGGAGGTCCTGGGGATCGAACCCAGGTCGCTCCATATGGGACACGGACGCCCAGCCACCCGAGCCACATCCGCCCCCCGACAGACCATTTTTAATTAACCTTCTTCCCTACACCCAGTCATGGCACAATGATATTGTCTTAAATTAATTCTGGGCTATTTGGGATATATTTTCTTTGTTTTGTAGTGGCTTTGCTTTTTAAAACAAAAATAAAATATATAATGATATTTGATCACCCCTATTTTCCTTATTTTTATAATATTTTTTGAATATTATTCCTGATTATTTGCACATATCCTTCAATGTATATCTTTGTCTTATAAAAACAGCTTTATATTCCTAAGAATTTTTAATAATAATCTCACAATTAAAAGATTATTTAGCTGGATAGAGAATTCTAGGTTAAAATTATTCTCTTTCAAAACTCTAAAAATATTTTAAAATATATTTTCATATTTGTTTCTCTTCCTGAATTCAATATGTCTACTCATTCGTAGGTATCCCTTTCTATCTTCTTGGAAACTTGATATTTGGCATTGTGTGTGACATTCTTAAATACTACTGTAATTTATCTATCTAGGTATGCTTCTTTTCTTATTTCTCTTTGGTCCTCTGTGAGCTCTTTTACTTAAGATCTTCCTTCTTCCTTTAGTTATAAGAATTTTATTTCCATTTTCTTAAACATTTTCTCAGCTTCATTTTTATTTTCATTTCTTTAAAGACTCTTGTAATCTGGATGTTGACACACTATTTCTGGGTTTTATTATTCTTAGATATTTTATTATATTCCCTCTTTGTCCTTTACTGCTGCTGTCTGAGAGGATCTTAAATCTTAGTTTTAGTTTACTTATTCATTCATCAGCTGTATCTAGCCTACTGTTTCTCTGAACCACTTTGTTTTTCATTTCAATTATATTTTTCATATTTAATATTTCTACTTGGTGCAGGATTTCTGCTGTTTTGCTCTGGTTTTATGTTGCTTTCATCTTCCCTTGTCTCCCCCAGTCTATTCATCATGCTTAGATTAGGTTCTTGGTCCATCTGTTTCCATAATTACCTTTCTGAGGCATATATTGTCCCAAGGCTCAGTTCTTGGAGCTCTTCTCTGTATATCTACACTCTTTCCCTATTGATCTCATACTGTTTCATTGCTTTAAATATTTTTATGGTGATAACTCTCAAATTGTTATGTCTCGCTGGAATTTCTTCACTGAATTCCAGACTCAGATATCCAACTGCCTTTTTTTTTTTTTAATTTATTATAGTATATCACTCATACATGAACATACATAAACAATAAGTGTATAGCAACTGCCTTTTGACATCTGCACTTGGCTGTATAAAAGATATCTTCAATTTAAATATCCTAGATGATATCCATGCCCCTTCCATACACGCCAGTTCTCCTGTGATCTTCTTCATTTCAATTGAGATGTTTAGACCAAAATCTTTCTACCATTGCATCCTTGACTCCTTTCTTGCTATGCATCCCACATTCCACGTATCAGGAGATCTGCCAGCTTTACAGCCATAGTATGGGCAGCATGTGACCAGGCTTTACCACCTCCACTGCCTCTGGAACGCCCACACGCCACCCTTCTTCTGGATTGTTGCAACAGCTTCTTTTCTGGTCTCCTTGTGTGGACTCTTGCCCTCTTATACTCAGAACAGAAGACAGTGAGCCTGTTAGAATGAAAGCCAGGTCATGCCAGTCTTCTGCGGAAACAATCTAATGGCTTCCCTTCTCTGAAATGTCTTCTAAAATGTATATGGATTTGTGGGCTTGTACAGAGGGGCAACAGATTTGAGTTGACTGATGCATGTGTTCTCAGCTGAAGATAAACAAGGCAATATTCTGCCTTCTTTTTTCAGCTCTCATACTGTAAACAAATGTCCTTTTCACAGTATATTTAGTGCCAAATTTGTCAAAGTTTTTTTTGCTTTTTCTGGTGATTTTGCTGTTTAAAATTGCCCACAAGCATAGTGCTGAATTGCTATCTAATGCTAAGGGCAAGATGGCTATGATGCCATTACTGAGAAAATACATGTGTTAGTTAGAAAAGCTTCATTCCGGCATGAATTATATTGCTATTCGAATTCACTATTAATGAATCAACAATATATATTGAATAATGTATCTTTAAGCAAAAACACACAACTACAAGACTGCATATTGATCGGTTGAGGAAACTGTTGTGACCAGATGCTCCCAGGAACCTAATCCTGTATTTCCTTAAGAACAATGATTCGATATCCACTAAGTCAGAATCTGCAGCAACTTCATAGAACATAACTGCCGTGAACAGCGAGAACCGGCTGCACACACTCTTCTCGTTGGTTAGTGAAGGGACCACTCACACGAGGCGAAACCCACGCTTTTCGGGGTCCGGGCCCGTGAATTCTGGCAGCTGCAAACACGAGCGTAGCCGCCACCACGATCAAGACATAAAGCAGTTCTCGTGGAGGGGGCGTCTATTCAAAGTTTTGTGACTGTCAGTGGGGAACAGGCCCAGGAGAAGAAGCAGGTTCCCCAGGTCTGGCTCCACACAAGCCCAGGCAGGAGAGAGGACCCCGCACTTCCCATCTGCCGCGGGCTGATCTTCTCTATGGGAGGGCTGAGCTCTGAAGGAGACCACCAGCCAAAGCAGAGCCAATTGGCAAGGACAATGAGAGTGGCAAAAGAGAGTACTGAATGGTCAGTAGTTATTTTAGATACAAATGGATTAAACACCCCAGTCAAAGGCAGATATTGGCCGAACGTATTAAAAAACATGACCTAACTATATGCTGTCTATAAGAGACTTATGTTAAAATAAAAAACAAAAGTAGGTGGAAAGTAAAAGGATCAAAATATATGCCTCATGTAAGTAGTAGCCAAAAGAGAACTGGGGTAGCTATAATAATGTCAGATAAAAATAGACTTTAAGTCCAAACTGTATAAGAGACAAAGAGGACCATCATGAACTGATAGGAGGGTCAATTCAATGAGAAGGCAGGACAATGATAAATCTATACACCCTAATTATATGAAGCAAATACTGACAAATTTTCAGGAAGAAATAGATGGTTCTACATTAACAGTAGGGTATTTCAATATACCACTTTCAATCATGGATAGAACATCCAGACAGAAGATTAATAAGGAAATACAAGATTTGAATGATACTCTAAACCAACTAGACTTAGCAGATATAAATAGAGGGGAGCCGATGTGGCTCAGTAGTTGAGCATTGGCTTCCCATATACAAGGTCCTGGGTTCAATCCCCAGCCATGGTACCTCAAAAACAAAACAAAACAAAACAAACAAACAAACAAAAGCAGATATAAATAGAACACTTTGCCCAACAGCAGCAAATACACATTTTTTTTTCCTAGTGCAGATGAATCATTCTTTAGTGTAGAACATATATTATGTCACAAAAAAGCCACAATAAATTTTAAAAAGTTGATTTCATACAAAGTATCTTCTCTGACCACATGGAATAAAGCTATTCAATATTAGCTTATTGAATAATAAATCAATTTTAGAGGGAGAAATGGAAAATTTACAAATATGTGAAAATTAAACAACACACTCTTAAAAAAACTGTAAGCTTAAGAAGAACTCACAAGGGAAATTAGGAAATATCTTGAGGAAAATGAACATGAAAACATACCAAAACTTATAGATGCAACAAAGGCAGTGCTGAGAGGGAAATTTATATTCTAAATGCTTACATTAAAAGAGAAGAAAGATTTCAAAGCAGAGACCTTAGCTCAGAATTAGATGATCTAGAAAAAGAAGAACAAACTATACCCAAAGTGAGCAGAAGGAAGGAAATAACAAAGATTAGAGCAGAGATAAATGAGATAGAGTTGGGGAAAAAAGCAATATTGAGAATTAACACAACCAAAAGTTGGTTCTTTGAAAATATCCATAAAATTGATCAACCTTTGGGAGCAGATGTGGCTCAAGCAGGTGAGTGCCTGCCTCCCACATGGGAGGTCCCAGGTTCAGTTCCTGGTGCCTCCTAAAGAAAAAACAAACAGACAATGAGCAGAGAGCAAGCATAAACAACAAGCAGACAATGAGCACAAACAATGAGCAAAAACAATGAGCAAACAGATGAGGGAGCCATCTCAGGGGAGGGGGGAATATATTATATAAAAGACATAACATTAATAAAATAAAATAAATGATATTAAAAAAATGACCAACCTTTAAGTACACTGAAAAAGAAAAACAGGAGACAGAAATAACTAAAATCAGAAATGAAAAGGGGGACATTACTACTGATCCCACAGAAATAAAAAGGACTATAAGATGATACAATGAATAACTGTACACCAACATTATATATTCTACATGAAATGGACAAATTCCTAGAAACACAATCTACCTAAACAGACTCAAAAAGAAAGAAACAATCTCAACAATCCAAAATCAGGAAAGAGATAGAATTTTTAATCAAAACTTCCCAACAAAAAAAAAAGCCCAGGATCAGATGGCTTCCAGGTGAATTCTACCAAATATCAACCCTGTCCAAACTCTTCCATAAAATTGAAGAGGAGGGAACACTCCCTAATTCATCCTATGAGAGTATGGATGTAAAAATCCTCAATAAAATACTAGCAATCAGAATCCAACATAACATTAAAAGATTTATACATAATGATCAGGTAGGAGTGTGAAAGTATGGTTCAACAGAAAAACAATCAATAAATGTATTGCACCACATTAACAGAGCAGAGAGGAAAAAAACCACATAATCACCATCTTATGCAGAAATGTCTTTTGGCAAAATCCAGCACACCATCTTGATAAAAATACTTAGGAACTAGGTATGGAAGGAAACTTCATCAACATGATAAAGGGCATCTATGAAAAATCCACAGTTAACAACATACTCAATTTTAAAAAGGCTGAAAACTTTCCCTCTAAGATCAGGAACAAGATAAGGATGCCCACTCTCACCACCGTTATTCAACATTGCACCTGAAGTTCTAGTTAGAGCAATTAGGCAAGAACAAGAAATTAAAGGCAGCCAAATTGGAAAGGATGAAGTAAAGCTTCCCCAATTGGCAGATGATATGATCCTATATACATAAAATCCTGAAAACGTCACAAGAATCCTCCCAGAGCTCATAAATGAATTCAGCAATGTGTCAAGGTGAAAGATCAACATACAAAAATCAGTAGGTTTCTATAAAATTGTAATGAACAATCTGAAGAAGAAATCAAGAGAAAAATCTATGATAGCAACTATAAGAATCAACAAATATAACCAAAGATGTAAAAAATTTATCCGCAGAAAACTATAAGACATTACAAAAGAAATCAAAGAACCCCCCCCCCCAAAAAAAAATGGAATAGGTTTTATGGTGCCTGCGTTCATAGATAGGAAGAGTAAAAATCGTTAAGATGGTTAAGATGTCAACTCTACCCAAAGGGATTTACAGACTCAGTGCAATCCCAACAAAATTACAACAGCCTTCTTTGCAGAAGTGGAAAAGCCAATCATCAAATTTATCTGAAAGAGTGAGAGGCCCTGAGTAGCTGAAGCCATCTTGGAAGAGAAGAACGAAGTTGTTAGACTCACACTTTCCAATCTTAAAAACATACCACAAAGCCATAGTAATTAAAACAGTATATTACTGGCACAAGGACAGGCATACAGACCAATGGGATTGAATTGAAATTAAAAAATGAACCCTCACATTTATGGACAACCAATTTTATTTTATTTATTTATCTCCCCCCTCATTGCTTGTACTTGTTGTCTGTTCTCTGTGTATGGTCGTTGTGTGCTCTCTGTGTCTGCTTGTCTTCTTTTTAGGAGGTACCAGGAACCAAACCTGGGACCTCCCATGTAGGAGGGAGGTGCCCAATCACTTGAGCCACCTCCACTCCCTGCTTTTTGTGTCTCTCATTGCGTCTTCTCATTGCATCATCTCGTTGTGTCATCTTGTTGCATCAGCTCACCACACCAGCCCATCGTGACAGCTTGCTGTTTTGCTCTCCTTCTTTAGGAGGCACCGGGAACCTCCCATGTGCTAGGCAGGTGCCCAACTGCTTGAGCCACATCCACTTCCTGACAACTGATTTTTAACAAGGGTGTGAAGTCAAATCAATGAGGAAAGAATAGTCTTTTCAACAAATGGTGCTGGGAAAACAGGATGCCCATGTGCAATAGATTGATGGGGGTCCCCCTACATCATACTGTAAACAAAAACAACTCAAAATGGATCATAGGCCTAAATATAAGATCGTTTTCTCATGATGAATACAACATACTAATACATGGTATTAATAATAGGTTGGTTTATGGGAAATTACACCAAGTGTAAGCTATGGACTACAGTTAGTAGTAATCTTTTATTTTTTCTTTTATTTTTTATTTCTTTTAGCAGTAATATTTTGATGATGTTCCTTCATCATTTGCAACAAATGTTCTATAAGAATTCAAGGTGTTGGTGGTGGGGTGATGTATGGTAATCCTATATGTCATGCATGATTGTTCCGTAAGCTCACAGCTTCTCTAATAACATGTGTATAAAATAAATACAAATATAAACAATTGATATAACATCTCCAATTTATTGCCCATTTCTAACAGCCTTACCCTTTGCAAAATACTTCACAATCAATATCTCATTTATTCCTCACAACAGCTCTAAGAGGCTAGTATTATGGACATTTGCTGCTGAGAAACCCATTCCTACAGAGTAACTCTGCCAAAAGCACACGGCTGGAGTGGGAAAAGCCTCAGCTTGAACTCAGGTCTGCTTAAGGCCCTCTCAGCAATATGTTTAGCTGAGTCACACAACAACAACAACGACTGTGCATAAAAGGACTCTATCATGAAAGTAGCAAAATGTCATCCTACCCAATGGGAGAAGATATTTGTGAACCACATATCTGGTAAGGATTTAATATCCAGAATATAACTGAACAATAAAAAAACAAACAACCCAATTTAAAAATGGGAAAAAAGATTTGAATAGACATTTCTCCAAAGACGACATACAAATGGCTAGAAAGCACACGAAAAGATGTTCAACATCACTAGCTATTAAGGTAATGCAAATCGAAACCACAACGAGGGATATCATTTCACACCCACTAGAATGGTTACTATTAAAAAACATAGTAAGTACCAAGTATGGGGGAGGACGTGGAGAAATGGGGGCACTTATTCATTGCTGGTGGTAACGTAAAATTGTCCAGCTTCTGTGGAAGACAGTTTGGTGGTTCCTCAGAAAATTAAGTATAATTTGACCTGGCAATCCCACTTCTAGTTAAATATCCAAAAGAATTGAAAGCAGGGAATTGAACAGTTATTTGCATACCAATGTTCAGAGTGGCATAATTCACAATTGCCAAAAGATGGAAGCAACCCAAGTGTCCATTAACTTATGAATGGATAAATAAAATGTGGCATATACAGACAATGGAATATTATTCAGCTGTAAAAGGGAATTTTGTTCCGATACATGCGACAACATTGATGAACCTTGAAGACATCATGTTGCATGTAATAAGCCAGACACAAAAGGACAAATACTGTATGAGCTCACTGATATGAAATAATTGGAATAAGCAAACTCACAGAGCCAGAATTTTGAATATAGGCTAGTAAGGAGCATTGTGAGGGTAGAGAAGGCTTAAATGGTGCAGAGTTGCTATCTGGATTGACAGTAAAATTTTAGTAGTGAATGGTGGTGACGGTAGCACAACATCGTGAATTTAATCAACAGCACTGCATTATGTATATGAATGTGGCTAAAAGGGGGACTTTTAGGTCATATATTTGTTACTAGAATAAAAATTCAAAATCAAATCCTTGGAACTGCACAACACAAAGAGTCAATCTTAAATTTAACCAAGAACTATGTTTAGTTACACAATTATAAAAATGTGCTTTTATCAGTTATAACAAATGTTCCACACTGATGCAAGGCATTGATAATAGGGTGGTATATGGGAACCATGTATTTTATGCAAGATTTTCTGTAAGCCCTCAGCTTCTCCAATAAATAAAAAAGAAAGAATGATAAATCTATTGCCCATCAGAAATCAATTATGCAAAAGACCTTCACCTTATGTCAAAAACTTGGCAAATGAATGTAAATTTATATGTTTTAAATTCAGATTACATGAGGAGGAAATATGGGTGCATATTTTTTATATTATTCATTGCTTTAATCACAGATACTGATTATTTTGAATAAGATAGTTGCTAATTCATATATATCATCATTGGTAGAATAGGAATTACTTTGAAGGTAAAAATAATGAATACTTGGATTAGAAATGTATGAATACAGGAGTGTCTATAATGAGTAGAAGTTTCTATTTTGGAATTCATACTTTATGGGTTTTTGACCTATTTGTATCAAAAGGAATTTTCTGTGTTCAAAGAACTTCAAACAACATAAAACAACTTAAGAAACATGCCTTCAAGAAAATGAATTTCAACAACTCTTTCTTCTTAAGAAAGTAAGTCCTATAAAGGGCTTAAAAAATCTTCTAGTAAAGGTGCTGTATGAAAGAAAGTTTCTTAATTTGAGTTTGGAGAATAGAGTCATCAGGGGTGGAATAGGTTTTATGGTGCCTGAAGCTGTACAATTTTAGAGGTCCTCTTTAAGAAAATTAATATAAATTTATAAATTATAAAGTATACATGAGTATTTATTTAGAATGAGAAAAGACATTATAACATACACAAAATTTAACAAGCTGGTAAATATCACAAACATCATGATATCCAGGAAAATAACAATAAGTAATTTCCCAACATGCCTCTAGAGTACTTTTTTCCTCATATTTTTGATTACATATACTTTAATTATATTTTCATATAGTAAAAATTTCTTATTACTTTCGGTAAAGAGAAGAGAAGAGTAAATGTCTTATCTCTAGTATGATGGATAAAAACCGTTTTAGGAAGATTTCTTTCAGCTTCATAATTTGTTATTGGAAACATTATGTAAAAAAAATTTAGTTATTGTCAAATTTTGGAAAACTTCCATCAAGGTTCTTTCCCATCAGGACTAAAGGATTCATAACTATTTGCTCTGTCAGAGGCAATTTTGCATGTCTTTTAGTATCCAATTGACAAAAAAGTGATCTGATCTGAAAAACATGTGACCACACACAACTATATTTTTTTGTTTGGAGTATTGCTACAGGCTTATACCTAGAATTGTAGGGTTTTATTTATATTCTATTTTGCATGGTTCTCATTCTAAAAAGGGAAAAGTTTGTTTAGTATTGTTTCTAATTGGATTTTGGAAGTGATCTATGCAATAGAATGTACTGAAGCTTAAGCTTGATAAACTTCATACTAACCTAGCTCACAGGTAGGTGAGTGGAAGAGCTAGGGCCAAAGGACTAGCATCCAAAAGAAGCCTCCGGTCTTAACCACACTGTTTGTTCCAGAAAGCCTGTCACTTCACATGCCACTGACAGCAGCTATCCACTCCTGTCGGTGGTTGTGTTTTATAAGGATTCTAACGCTACTTCCAGTCACACACTGTGTTTTGATGTTCTGAGGAAATTATATATATGTTACCACTTTCTTTTTGCTTTTTCTACATCCTCGTTAGGATAGTGGAGAAATGGAGATTAAGAAACTTTCCCAAGTCACACGGCTCTTACAGGAAGGTCTCAAACCCCGAGGTTGTTCCAGGCCATACTGAGTGCCCTTCATCTGCACGATATATGTGACGTTCTGATGTTTGGACACTTGCACAATTCTCCTGGTATGTGAGGCAGGTTAATGCTAGTCGCCATCACAGACAAACCCAACTATTAGTAATCACAATTAATGCTTATTTCTCACTGCAATATTTCAAAGTCCAAAGGAGGTATTTCTGATGGGACAGCTCTCGGGGCACCTCTGCTCCGAGCACTTAGTGAGAGACACAAGCTCCTTTAGTCTTGAGCTGCTGCCACCCCAGCACTCAGCCCTGAGGGCACACAGCCATTAACCCCCTCCTGCTGTGTCACATGACTCAGCATTAGTCACATGACCCCACCCAGAGGCAATGACAGGAAATGTATTCCATGACTGGGCAGTGATTTCCCACCCAGGGAATAAGTAAAGTGAAAATGTAGTGTGTGTTTTCTTAGCCAGTTATCATAGTCAAGTTCTTAAAAAGGCAAATGAAAAGGGAAAGAAGATGGACAAAATTATACTGTATTTCCTTCTTGGCCACCCTTCAAAAGGCTAAATTTAAGCAAAAGCCATCAAGAGAAATGCCCAGGATCTGGGTAAAGAACTATTAGAGTAAGAAGCAAAAACAAAAACAAAAACAAAAAGTTCTTTATATTTTTTTCTATAACTACTCAATGTATTTGTGTTTGGAATTCTGAAATACAGTTTACTATGGAGTTCTACTATAATTGGCATTTAAAATTCAAGTCCTATGTTTATAGGAAGATATTATTAAAATGATAGTTCTTTCAGTTCATAAAATAATTCTTTAATTAATTGAATAGTTAATTAATGAATTATTAATGTAATACAGCAGACTGCCCTATAGAGCATAGATCTTTTTCAAGGAAACTATTGTTTAGTGGGAAGCCACATAAGCCACATAAATGAACTCAAATACAATTTATGAAATGAAAATTACCATGAGAGAGATTCATGAGGAATACTTTGGAAATCCAAGAAGGAGGATGGGGTAGAATTGGTTGAAAAACTTTGGTGATGACAAGCTAGGCATCTCCAATTCAATATTAACATTCTTCCCACTTAAAAAAAATGCATTTTTAATTACTAACAAATAAGAAAATATTTCAATATTTCTGACAGGGTAAAGACTCCACTTGCTGCTAAAAAAACCACTGATAATTTTTAATTGCTAAAAATCTTTCTTGTTGACTTCCAGGAAGATGGCATCTAAGTAGGTAGGCAGAGCTCAACTCTCTCAAAAACCAATAGAGGAAGGGTAAAAAGCAATCCAAGGGAGCTGCTTTGGGAATTTACTGATCCAGACAGTGCAGCACATCCTCCAGAAGGGCAAGGGACAGAGAGACAAAAACAAAACAAAACAAAACAAAAAACAAATGAAAACTGTGAGTTACTAAAGCCCATGGCCAGGACTAAGACCCATTTCCTCAAGACAAACAGCCTAGATAAAACCTGTGACTCACTGCAGCCAAGTGAGAGGGGAACAGACATCTTCCTCCATGGGAAGAGGGATGGTGTGGCAGAGGGCTGAGAGTGGTTTCTCTTTAGTGAATTTGGCCATGAACAAGTGGAGGCTGAAAGAAACACCTTTGTGGAAAGATTTGCTGACAAGTGCCATCTGCTGACCACCTGGTAAAATGCAAGGAGGAAAACACTCTTTGGAATCTCTCATTCCAGACCTCTTGGAGTGGATCTGCACCCTTAGTGATTCTCTGGTGCTATTTTAATAACTTAAGCTGAGCAATTTTAAAGACTTTGAATAAGTTGAAAGAAAAATCAAAGAAATGCCATGAAACAAAACTACTAGGCAAGAGAGAGAAATTGACCATCAGAGTAAATTCACCAATATATTCAGATGCCTCGACATCAGAAAAAATTACAAGCCATATTAAAATATAGAAAGAGATGGCCAGACAAAGGAACAAACAAGAAATCCTGATGAGACACAGGATTTAAGATAATTAATCAATGATAATCCCACAAATCTCCTAAATCAATTAAAGGATTTGAAGGAAAATATGACTAAAGAGGTAAAGACTATTAAGAAAGCACTGGCTGAGCATAAAGAACAATTTGAAAACCTGTAAAGAAAAATAACAAAGCTTATGGGAATGAAAGACACAATGGATGAAATAAAAAATATATTAGAGATATATAACAACAGATTTGAATTGATGGAAGACACAATTAGTGATATCAAGGACAGAAAATCTGAACTTGAAAGGGCAAGAATAGAAAGATAAAAGAATGGGAAAAAATAGAACAAGATCTCAGGGAACTGAATGACAACATGAAACACACAAACATACATGTTGTTGCAGAAGGAGAAGAGAAGAGAAAAGGGACAGAAAGAATATTTGAGGAAATAATGACTGAAAATTTCCCAATCCTTATGAAAAACATAAATAGCAATATCCAAGAAGGACAATGTACTGCAAACAGATAAATTTGAATAGACCTATCCTGAGACACTTACTATTCAGAATGACAAATACCAGAGATAAAGAGAAGATTCTGAAAGCAGTAATAGACAATCAAAACATCACATACAAGGAAAGCTCAATAAGACTATGTGTTGACCTCTCATCAGAAACCATGGAGGAGAGAAGAAAGTGGTATGATGTATTTAAGGTACTGAAAGAGAAAAATTGCCAGTCAAGAATTCTTTATCTGGCAAAACTGTCCCTCAAAAATGAGGGTGAGTTTAAAGTCTTCACAAACAAAGAAAAACCGAAAGAGTATGTTACCAAAAGACCAGATTTTACAAGAGATACTAAAAGGAATGCTACAACTTGAAAGGAAAAAGCAAGAGTGAGAGACTTGGAGAAGAGAGTAGAAATGATGATTATCAGTAAGGATAACTTAAAGGGTAAAAAGACAGACAAGAGTACAATGACAACAGAGAACCAAAGGATAAAATGATTGAAGTAAGTAATGTCTTTACAGTAAAAACATTGAACATTAAAGGATTGAACTCCCCAATCAAAAGACAGAGACTGACAGAATGGATAAAAAAACGAGCCATCTATATGCTGTCTACAAGAAGCTCACCTCAGATTAAAGACACAATCAGGTTTAAAGTGTAAATTTGGAAAAAGATATTCCACACAAAGAGTTATCAAAAAGGATCTGGAGTAGTGATACTAATATCTGACAAAATAGATTTTAAATGCTAAATTGTTATGGGATGAAGAAGTTCATTATATATTAATAAAAGGGGCAATTCTTCAAGAAGAAATAACTATAATAAATATTTATGCATGAACCTGGTCCTTCAAGATACATGAGGCAAACACTGGAAAAACTGAAGGGAGAAATTGATGTCTCTACAATAATAGTTGGAGACTTCAATACACCACTATCAGCATTGGATAGAACATCTGGACAGAGGATAAATAAGGGAACAGAAAGCTTGACTAATATGATAAATCAACTAGACCTAACAAATATGTTTAGAGCCTTACACCTCCCAAACAGCAGGATATATGTTTTTCTCAAGTACCCAAAGGTCACAAGACAAGGCTCAATAAATTTTAAAAGACTGAAATTATACAGAGCACTTTCTCTAAACATAAAGAAATGAAGCTGGAATTCAATAATGGATGGTGAAAGGGAAAATTCACAAATATATGGAGATTAAACAACACACTCTTAAGTAATCAGTGGATAAAAGAAGAAATTGCAAGAGAAATCAGTAAATACCTTGAGACAAATGAAAATGAGAACACAACATATCAAACCCTGTGAGATACAGCAAAGGCAGTGCTAAGAGGGAAATTTATTGCCCTCAATGCATGCATTAAAAAAGAAGAAAGAGCTAAAATCGAAGACCTAACAGCACACCTGGAGGAACTAGAAAAAGAACAGCAAACTAATCTCAAAACAAGCTGAAGGAAAGAAATAATGAAGATCAGAGCAGAAATAAATGAAATTGGGAACAAAAAAATTAGAGATGATTAGCAAAACCAAAAGCTGGTGCTTTAAGATCAACAAAATTGACAAACTCTTTGCTCGAATAACAAAGAGAAAAGAGAGATAATGCAAATAAATAAAATCAGAAATGATGGGGAGACATTATAACTGACCCTGCAGAATAAGAGAGATAATAGGAGGATACTATGAACAACTGTATGCCAACAAACTAGAAAATGTAGATGAAATGAACAAATTCCTAGGAACATATGAACAACCTACATTGACCCTAGAAGAAATAGAAGACCTCAACAAACCAATCAGAAGAGAAGAGATTGAAAAAGTCATCAAAAATCTCCCAAAAATGAAAAGCTCAGGACCAGATGGCATCACAGGTGAATTATACCAATCATTCAAAGATGATCTAATATCAATTTTGCTCAAGCTCTTCCAAAAAATTGAACAAGAAGGAACACTATCAAACCCATTCTATGAAGAAACATCACCCTAATACAAAAACCAGGTAAAGATACTACAAAAAAAAAGAAAATTACAGACCAATTTCTCTAATGAATATAGATGTAAAAATCCTCAAGAAGATACTTGCAGACCAAATCCAAAAGCACATTTAAGGAATTACATACCATGATCAAGTGGGTTTTATCCCAGAAATGCAAGGGTAGTTCAATACAAGAAAATCAATTAGTGTAATAAACCACACTGATAAATTGAAGAAGAAAAGTCACATGATATCTTCAATTGATGCAGAAAAGTCATTTGACACAATACAGCATCCTTTTTGATAAAAATACTACAAAAGATAGGAACAGAAGGACACATTCTCAATGTGGTAAAGTGCATCTATGGAAAACACACAGCTAGCATTGCACTCAACAGTGAGAGACTGAAAGCTTTCCTGCTGAGGTTGATAACAATAACAAGACAAGAATGCCCACTGTCACCACTGTTATTCAATATTGTGCTAGAAAGTCTAGCTAGAGCAATTCAGCAAGAAAAAGAAATAAAAGACACCCAAATAGGAAAGGAAGAAGTAAAATATTTGCTATTCGCTGATGATATAATTTTATATCTAGACAATCCTGAATAATACACAACAAAGCTACTAGAACGAATAAACAAGTTCAGCAAAGTGGCAGGATACAAGATTAACATGTTGAAATCAGTGGTGTTTCTATACAATACAAAGTCAGAAAAAAATTCCGTTTATAACGTTGACTAAAAGAATAAAATATTTAGGAATAAACTTAATCAAGGACATAAAGGACCTGTATTCAGAAAACTACAAAACATTGATAAAGAAATGAAAGAAGACTTAAATAAATGGAAGGATATTCTGTGTTCATCGATTGGAAGTCTAAGTATCGTTAAGATGTCAATTCTCAAGAAACGGATGTGGCTCAAGTGGTTGGGCATCCATCTACCATATGGAAGGACCTGGGTTCAAACCCTGGGACCTCCTGGTAAAATAAAATAAAAAAAAAGATGTCAATTCTACCTAAACTGATTTACAGATTCAACACCATCCCAATAAAAATCCCAACAGTCTTTTTGCAGAAATCACCAAGTTTATTTGGAATGGTAAAGGCCCCTGTATAGCCAAAAATGTCTTAAAAAAAGAACAAAGTTGGAGGACTCTAACCTCCTGACTTTAGTGCATATTTCTTAGCTACAGTGGTAAAACACCATGGTACTAGCATAAAAATAGATATATTCACCAATGGAAATGAATCGAGAACTTAGAAATAGACCCTTACATCTAGGGTCAAGTGATTTTAGTCAAGGCTGTCAATCCCTCCTAGATGGGCCAGAACAGTCTGTTCAACAATTGGTGCTGGGAGAACTGGATAGCCATATCCAAAAGAAAGAAAGTGGACCCCTACCTCACACCATATACAAAAATTAACTCAAAATGGCTGAAGGACCTATATATAAAACCTACAGCCATAAAACTCCTAGAAGAAAATGTAGGGAAACACCTTCAAGATCTTATGATATGTGGTAGTGTCTTTAAACCTTACACCCAAAGCATTAACAATGAAATAAAAAAATAGATAAACGGGACCTCCTCTAAACTAAGCACTTTAGTTCTTCCAAAGACTTTATCAAGAAAATAAAAAGGCAGCCTACTCAATGGGAGGAAATATTTGGAAACCACAAATCTGATAAGAGTTTGATATCCAGTTTATATAAAGAGAACATACAACTCAACAATAAGAAGACAAGCAACCTAATTTAAAAATGAACATAAGGCTTGAATAGATATTTTTCCAAAGAGGAAATACAAGTGGCCAAAAAGTACATGAAAAATCTTCAACATCACTAGCTATTAGGGAAATGCAGATGAAAAGTACAATGAGATACCATTTCACACCTCACAGAATGGCCATTATTAAAAATACAGAAAACTACAAGTGCCGGAGAGGATGTGGAAAAATAGGAACACCCCTTCAAATTTGGTGGGAATGCAAATATGATGCAGCCTCTACCAAAAACAGTTTGGCAGTTCCTCAGGAAGCTAAATATAGATCTGTTGCATGATCCAGCAATCCCTTTACTAGGGATATATTCAGAAGAACTCAAAGCAAGGACACAAACTGACATTTGCACACTGATGTTCATGGTAGCATTATTCACAATTGCTAAAATATGGAAACAACCCAAGTTCCATCAACTGATGCATGGATAAAGAAAATGTGGTATATACATACAGTGGAATACTATTCAGCTGTAAGAAGAAATGAAATCAGCATGCATATGACAACATGGATGAACCTTGAGGACATTATGTTGAATGAAATAAGCCAGACACAAAAAGGACAAATATTTTATAGTCTCACTCATATGAACTAAATACGATGAGTAAACTCATGGAGATAAACTCTAGAGTATAGGTTACTAGGAAAGAGAATATGGGGTGAGAAAGGGAGCTGATGCTTAATGTATGTAGATTTTTAATAAGGTTCAATGTAGAACTGTGGAAATGAATAGAGTTGGTGGTAACATATTATAGTGAGAATAATTAACACTGCTGATTTATAAATGCGATTGTGGCTGAAAGGATATAATATTTCAACTGAAAGGAAGCTAGAGAATAATCTAGGGAATGTATAACAGTGATTTTGGTAGCGGATGAAGATTATGGTTAATAGTATAAATATACAAATGCTCTTCTTTTACGAAGTGTCAAGAATATGGTGATATAAGAGAAAATTACAACTAAATTAACTTATGGGTGATAGTTAACAGTAATACTGTAATATTTTTTTGCAGCAATGGCAAGAAGATACCAATTCTAAGAGACAACAAGAGGGGGTAAAAAGGGAATGGGCTTTTTTCCTTTCGGAGTCATGAAAACATGCTAAAATTGAGGTGATGACAGTACAACTCTACAGTGAAAACGAGAGCCACTGAGTGTATAATGTGGATGGATCATACAAAGCATGGGACTGTGTAGCACGGTGAGCCTGTGGTGGGTGATGGACTGTGGTTAGCAGAACAAATGTGAGAGTGCTCTCTCATGAATTATAACAAATATATAATACTGATACAGGGTGCTAATAATTGGGTGGATTGGGGGGAAAATAGACTAAATGTAAGATACGGGCCATAGTTAGTTCATAGGTTGTAACAAACATTTCACAACAATGCAAGGTGTTGGTGATGGGGTGATGTATGGGAGCCCTGTATGATGTTATGCATGTTTGTTTTTTGTAAGCTCCTAACTCTTACTCTATACTTACTGTTTATGTGCAAGTATATATGATATATTTCAATAAAATTTTATTAAAAAAAAGAATAAGGAAGAAAAAAATTAAATCGGTATTCAAATGACAGCAATTAGCCTGACAAAACTGAAATCTGACCACATTTTTCTTGTCTCTGGAATGTGTCTTTAGAGTTTCTCTCTAATTAAGGTTGTGACATCAGTATCCAGGCTTATCACCTGCATGTAACAAAAACAAACAGGAATACTTAGAAAGGAACTGTCTGGCAGGCAGTCATGTTCAATCAGAATAAGACAAAATGACAAGGAGCCAAGGCATGTAATTAGGTGTGCTGAACCTCTGTTGCTGGATAGTTAACAGTGTTTTTTCTTCAGTGGGGTTTACAAATTAATTGGATGGAGAAAATACACAGCAACCAACAGATGTGCGTGGATGCAAAGCCTGCTGTCTCATGGCACCTGCTCGGCTCTCTGGTCCCTTTCGCTCAGCCTGCTGCATCGCACACGGGACCCCAGCCCGGGCTGTTTCCTTGCTTCAGGTCTCGGCTCAAGTTGTCCCTTGTCCCTCGAATGCCGTCACTTATCCTCTGCCTCCTCTGCATGTTGAGCTTCACCTCTTACAACGTTTTGGGTCCCCGAATCGATTCCCCTTCCACCATGAACTAAACGGTAATTACTGAGCACCTGACAGACTTCAGGTGGTGCTGAGTCTCCAGCCATCAACAAGGCAGGTGTGCTCCACGCTGGAAAGGCAGGGTCTGGTGAGGGATTCGGCCGGGGACCTCCCACCCCCCACCGTCCATGTTACCGCGGCCAGGCACCCTGAGAGCTTCGACCTGTCCCTTCCTTTAACCTTACAGCAAACCCATCGTGTAGTTTCCATTCTCATCTGCTTATGATGTACAAAGAAGCTGTAATGCCACAAGCTCCCACTTGTGCCTCAGTGCTCAGGTTTCATTACTGAATCAAAAAGGTAAGCTATCCGTATTGTACTAATCTTAGCACTAAAAATTAAATAACATTTATTCTGTGTTTACTATTAACTTTGCTAAGGCGGTCATAGTTATTCATCATTTTACTCTTCTAATACTCTCACTAAGTGGATACTATTGTCATCCCATTTACAGAGGAGGGAGCTGACGTTCGCATAGCTAGTAGGGAGGGCAGGACTCAGGACTTCCCCTCAGGCAGTCTGTCCAGACTCTGACAGTCATTACCTTTGAAGGCAACCAAAGGAAAGAAGATCCAAGCTGTGGAGAACAGAGAGGGGGCGAAAGATGGCCTTTAAGCTGGGGAGGGAGATAGGTCTGTGAGAGGAAAGCCCTACAGCCTGCTCTCTGCTGGTGCCCTGGGGCGTTAGCAGTTCCCGGGAAGGGGAGGATGCCTAGGAAGACTGGGCTCTGGGCAGCACCAGCCAAAATTCCCCTTTGCCACACATGGTAAAGAGACAGTGACCAGCTGTAAGGGGCCTCCTGGCCTTCGGCCATGCAGCCACCAGTGGTGAGCGATGAGGCTTGAGAACCAAGGTCCTTTCTACTTGCAGGTCACCACTGGCTCTGTGTGACCCTGGAGGGGAGCTGGCCCTAATGACGTTGCCTCGATGTGGTTAGTAGTGAAGCTATTAGCTGCTTTCCTTTGCATTATTTTGAAACTACTGACAGGAACTAGAGAAAGACGCTTCCCTTGTTGATAGCCAGGGACGGTTTTTTTCCATACGTCAGAGATCACCTTCATTTTAGGCTGGAAGGATTCCTGATGTGCTCCTGTGTTTTATGTATTTGCTCTCCTGTTTAATCTCCTGGATCTTAGACTGAAATTAGAACTCTGGTTTCCCATGTTTCACTGCCCAACACCATTTCTTTAACCTAATCAAGACATGGTATTTTTCCCAAACCACTGCCATATTTTCCTCTCATCATGACACTTAATTTGAAGGTGGCAGACTAGAAGCACTGTCCTGTGACAAATTTGTAAACCATGAATTGATCTCTGCTCCACACACAGCACTAGGCAAGCATGGTAGCTTACACCTCAACATAAATCTTGCTTTACTTCTTTGCTCATAGACATTCTGAGAGCTGAATGGCAATGTGGGACGGATGGGGTCAGTCCCTCACGGCCATCCATCGCCGCTGGTAATTTATGGGTAAGAAATAACACCTGTGAGTTATTATGCCTTTTGTCCTGTGCTGAGGACGGCAATGCCTACATCATAATGTTTGAGTGCTTACTACCATATACTACAAAAAACACCTAAGTTATTGAAGCTTGGCATAATACCCACGAGCTATAAGATTTATAGATCGAAAAGCCATTTCCTCCTTTGACTCTACGCCCTTGGGCAGAAGCACAGGAGGCTGCAGGTATGACCACGAGTAGAGCTGATTGAACGAAGGCAAACCCTTTAGTCTATGGTCATTAAGAGATCTGGGAGAGGCCTTTGATAGAAGGAATATCTCTTCCTCCTCCCAACTTCCCAGAAACCAATATAAGGGAAATATTGATAGGTATTATGCCCACGTTGTTATGAAATTGCATTTTTAAAACAAATATAAGCAAACTATCAAGAGGAATGGGAGGGATAAGTACCTTGCTCTTTGAAAAATCTCAAGGCATCGTCACGTCATTTTAACTTGTAAAAGAAAGTACAGTATTAAGTGACCTGACTTTATTGAAATTAATTAATATTAATCTGGCATACAAACTCTCCCAAGTTTTCAAGTTACACCCTGCTTGTAAGTTAAGCACTTTCTGAGCTCTTCACAGTCATTAATAGTAATATGGCAAAGTGTATCACTGACCTAAGAAATGAAACACAAATCTGCAACATTCATTAGGAGATGATAGATTATGTAGTGGTCGCGATATCAATTATTTATGAGAGATGAACATGAAGGAGCAGTGATGTGTCCTGATAGAAAGTGCCAGTAGCCATCTTCCTATCCTTCCAGTTGTGTCCCTCCCAGCAAGCACGTAAGCTTTCATCATACCTGACACAATCATTCACTTTATCACTTAGCATATTGTGAGATGATTGTGGTTTACACATTTGTTTTTCTATTGATATTGGTTCTGTAAGAATGGGGACATTGAAGTAAGGAGAGTATATATATATATATATATATATTTTTTTTTTTTTTTAAACAAATCTATTTTATTGGTACATATTAACAAAGCATACAATTCATTCAATGGGTACAATAATAGTATTTGGTATAATCTCATAGTTGTGGATTCATCATTTCAATCATTATTAGAATATTTTCATTATTTCAACAATAATAGTAAACAAAAAAATGACAAACAATAAACAAGAAAATTCCTCATCTCTCTGTTTCCACTTCTTTTTTTTTTTTTTAATTTATTTATATATATATAAACATATTTTAAGAGGTGCTTAGATTACCGAAAATACTACACAGAACCCCCTGGGATTCCCATGTTGCCCACCCCCCACACCTCCATTCTTTAGTATTTAACCAAAGGCTTTTTACATAGTACGCATTCAATTTTTTAAAAAAAATAAATGAACAGATATGTTTAAAAAGAAAATGGGGAACAGATGTAGTTCAAGTGGTTAAACACCTGCTTCCCATGTCTGAGGTCCCAGATTTGATCCCTGGTACCTCCTAAAAACAAACAAACAAACAAATCAATGAAAAAACCAACTCTCACTGCGGAGTGGAAGTAGCTCAGTGGTTGAGCACCTGCTTCCCATATATGAAGTCCTGGGTTCAATCCCTGGTACCTCCTAAAAAAAAAAAAAAAAGAGAGAGAGAGAATGAACATTAAAATGCATAGTTTAGTGCTTAAAGCATGGGTCTATGAATATGATTATCAGCATTTTCCCAGTTTTGTATAATTTAAATTGAAAGTGAAACCATATGCAGTGTCGCATGGATTTTTAAAAATTACATTGTCTGCAAAACCCATAGGTTAAAAATATCGATTCTCAAATAGGGAAATTATAGGGAGAACATATCCACAGAATTAAAGCTCATATCTTTGAGAACACTTTTTCTGAAAAAGTCCAAGTAACTCAAATATCCAGAATAAAGTAGTATAAGTTCTCTGGACAGGGATTTTTTAAAATAAGGTAACAATTGCCTAAGTGGAATAAATATTGATGTGCCATGTTTATATTTATTCTTGTTTCCTATGTATTACATACATCCAAAAAGATATGTATGTAGGGCAAGGTATACTAACTCTGATTTTGTTTTCTTTCAACAGTTTTTTCCTAGTAATGATTATATCAGTAGTGAAAAAAAAAAGAAGATATAAGTAGACTATTTCCTTCAGGTTTTGAGTCACTTCACCATAGTCTTATGTTTTTAATCTCATTATATACTTTGTTTTCCAGTGTATATAAAAGAGAAAAAATGGGAGTATGTGGGTGGGACAGATTAGCTTGCTTTAAACTCTCAGAGTATAAATCTCTTGACATAAAAATGTCAAAACGTGGAAATCTTTTATTCGTTCTTTCTGTTCTGATCCACCTTCGAGCATTTCCCATTTTGTGCACTTTATAGACCCCAATACATAAACTTAAACTTAGTGATTTCACCAAGCTTTGCCTATTGTATGTTTTTCCTTCTTTTTGCCATAAAGACATACAGCTATAGGAAATATGAGTTCAAATAAAAGTGAGCAATAATTCCAAAAAGTAAGAAGATAGATTGTACAAAATATAGCAATATTCCAGGGAGCATGAAATTATGATAAGATTATAGAATGCATTATTATAGGATGGTTTTGAGCATTCAGAAAGTAAAGGTAATCATCTGAAGCTAGGATGAATTAACTAAGATTAAGTAATACAAATTATCAAATACTTATCTTTCTTATAACCCTGCTAGACAGGAAGATTTAGAAAATGCTACAAACATGGTATGTCTGAATTTCAGTGAGAAATTGGATACAGACATTTTGAGTAGACCTCTGGGCAAGAGAGCAAGATGTGGACTAGATCCCGACTGAATCTGCACCTGGAAGCTCCTACCACAAGGCTGGTTCCTGATGCTTCCTTATAGTGTGGACAAGTATCTGGGATGCCTGCTGCCGGCCCAAGTCTTCTGCCCTGTTGTGTGCGGCATTACTTGGTGATTAAAAAGAAGAGAGAATCAGTTTAACACGATGAAAACCTAATAGGAATGACATAAAAATAGTACTGGGTAGATATAATTTAAGAATACAAAAGATCAAGTGATTATGGCATTTGGAGAAAGAAAAAAATGCCAAATTCAGATATTCAGTCACTCTAGGATGAAGGATTGTGACTATTCTCTAAATCCTGAATGTGACTTTGCTTTTTAAAATTATTTTTAACATACATAGTTCCTTTTCTGAAACGTAAGTAAAATAAACTTTAAAATAGGCAAAACGAGTGGTCTAGGGAGATTAACGTCAGTCGGAGGACAGCTGTGGGGTAATAGTGGGAACGTATAACAATGACTTTGGCTGTAGGTGAGGATTGTGGTTGATAATATAAATACAGGAAAGTTCTTCTACTACAGGGTGTTAGGAGTGTGGTGATTCGGGGGAAAAATATAACTAATGTAATTTATAGACGATAGTTAGCAACAACATTGTAATGTTCCGGAGCAAAAGCAAAACTGGTACTATATTAATCAAAAATAGAATATGGGGTTTGGTTTTGTGAGATATGAATATGATTAGGCATTTTTTATCTCCATTTTTTTCATTAAGAAGAAGCCCTTGACTATGTCATTTAATTACTCTGATTCATCTGTGTGTCTTTCTGAGCACTAGAGGAACACCTGAGTTAGTAGCTGGACTTAGCTGAGCTAAAAGTGCCTGCACAGAACTTTTTAGGAGTAATGCTTCCATAACTTGTTGAGCTGCAATTTTCTGTTATTTCAGTTTTTTGAATTTTGAAATAAAATATAAATAAATAAATAAGGGATTTAATGCCATGTTGGTGCATACTTTACACCCATACCTCCTTATATTTATTCACTGACAAAACCCACACAATTACAACTGATTCATGAATGAGAAATAAATACATTCATCTCAATAGTATTAGACACATTTCTGAAATCAAACAGAAGTCAAATGTAGCAAAACACGTGTATATATACACACAGAGACTCAAACAACAATTACCTGACAGGGAGGTCAAATCTTTTGCCCTAAAATTTTTTAATGTACACTCATATTTAATTTTAAGAGACGTATATTCTACCACATTTTAAGTATAGTAACTTCTAGCACAGTTTAATGAAAAAGGATAAATAACATTCAACAAAACTATAAAACTAATGTTGCATAAAAACCAGGGTGCACAGAATTCTAATACAGACTTTTAATCCCTTTTGGTAAACTGTAGTTAAACAAAGAACTACCATGTTAAATCAATGTCATGCCCTGCAGGCTTCTCTTTCCCGAGTCAGAGGTTATTACAAAGAAGCGTATTGAGAATTTAAAATTGAATCCAAAGACAACAAGTTAACGCTATATCTAGTTTATTGCCATAATTTGGTGAAGTGGTCTGGCTGAAAACTATATTTGACAAAAAGTAGTTGTGACTGCGCTTAAAAGTAATACATGGGAGATGTTTGTGTTGGATGTGGTGGGAGGTGTGGGAGGTGGGCAGCATGGGAATCCCAGTGGGTTCCGTGTAATATTTTGGGTAATCTAAGCACCTCTTAAAATATATGTATATATATATATAAAAAAAATAAAAATAAATTTCAAAAAAAAAAAAAAGTAATACATGGGTTTGAGAGCATTTCTGACGGATAAAGTTAGAAACAGGCAGGACGCCTCAAGTCTGCATCCCAGCGAAGATGAAGTAAACATCGAATGCCCAGCAGTGCACCTCTGTGGCTGCTCCCTGGCAATGTAAAGCGAAAAGCCCCTCCAAAAGGAAACTGGTAGAGCTTTGGCTGGAACCAGAATAGAACCACCAGGACTGACAGAGCCAGTTAAATTAAAATAGAAACTTATTGGACAGTTTAAAACCTTCAGAAAAACATCTCAAAGACAAAATGTAAAATGCCTGAATCAGACGTCTTTTATTGTAAGTGAAATCTCTGTTCCTGCTACATTTCACTAACATAATTATTATGGGAGTTTGACTAAATGTGGACACAAAAGGACAGCTATGTCTTTAAATAGAACTAATTTCAGCTGCAATATTTTAGAGAAAGAATTGTGTAGGAATCTAAAACCTAAATCTGTCTGTACTATAGCTTTACCTTTCTTACTTTTATGTACTTGTCTAGTTTTCATCAATTTGAGCTACATTTATAGTAAAGGCCACCAACAGTATCGTAAATATATTTTCTTTCCTTGAAAACATCCTTTGACAATTAGTTATAAATAGCTGTGGCACGTTTTTAGCTGTCGTAGGACCATACGCATTTGGATGACTTTGTTTAACCTGATTTTATTGAACGTTAACTTGATAATTAAACAAAATAACAAAGTACTTGCATTAGAAAAGGATGTTGTGGAGTGTATGGGTTAGCACATATGACACTTTACCTTTCAAATTCATTTTATTTTCCTATCTCTGAATAACCCGGCTAATCTGTACAAGTTACTTGAATGACCAATACCTAAACCACAACGTAAACACACACAGACACTCATATTTACATTTGGGATTTAATAAATTGTTCACAATTTGAAAGGTAAAATAGCTTTATGCACGATGTGTCTATCACAAAAGGCTTTGTTAGCACAGCAAAATAAGTCACCCCATTCAAAAGACTGCTCCAGACGGGGTTCTTGTGAGGACAGAAAGCTTAGCATGCCAGGATGACATGTGGCTTTAGTCTGCTAGGCTGCTGAAATGCACTGTACCAGAAATGGGTTGGCTTTTCGCTGGGATGTACTAACCTGCAAGTTTATGGTTCTGAGGACGTGAAATTGTCCACCCAAGGCGTCATCAGGTGGTGCTTACTCCCTGAAGATGGGCTGCCAGTGATCCTGGACTCCTGTCCACAGCAAGACACATGGCAGCTTCTGCTGGTCTCTTCTCTTCCAGGTTTCGTTGCTTTAGCTTCCTGCCTCAGTGACTTTCTCCCTTCTCTCTCTGTATTCATCCTGTTTATAAAGGATTCAGTAAGAAAATTAAGGCCCACCTGGGCCATGCCTTTATCGAATCAAAAGATCCCACCCACAATAAGCTCACACCCATAGGAATGGACCAGCTTTAAGATCGTGATTTTCTGGGGTGTATACACTCTCAAACTATCACACACGACATTAGGCCTTTCTAAATTCTCCAAAGATAGAAAGAGAAAAGCTGTCTATAATGATGTCACCAATGTGGTGATGCAAGATATCCCCTGGAAAAAAAACCTCCCCAGAGATTCAGTGAATAAAAGGGCAAGTCCCACTTGCTTAGAATGCTGGGAGATGGTAGAGACTGGAGAAGTACTCCGCAAAGGCTGAACCAAGGTAAAGGGGACTATCAGGTAGAAAACTTCCATCCCAGACTGCTGGTCCACTCCTTCTTCCTCGCTCAACCTGTGCATCTGGGAGTTGCTCAGAGGCAGCAACCCAGATCCCTCCCACCTCCCTCCAGGGACAGCAGCCAAGGAGCCCCATGCACATGATCCAGGGCAGGACATGAGCCACTGAGGAGTGCTGCATACAGAAGGGTCCCAGGAGGAAGAAGAGAGAGAGAGACCATGGTACAATTGTGGGTGGAGGGTGGCACGATACTCAATCCAGTGTCTGTTGATTAGACCACCTGAAAGCAGACAGGACCTGGATTGATCCCATCTAGCTCTCTGGGGCAGGATACCCTAACTGGAAAGAAACCAGTGAAAGAAAAGCCTCACAGAGAAAGAAAAGGGGTGGGGGATTTAAAATGAACTGCTGTAACACAGCATGGAGTAAGGAAAATGGGGCACTGAATGAGGGAGAAAATTTAAGCAAATAAATAAAATCAGAAATGAGAGGAGGGGCATTATTACTGACCTCACAGAAATAAAAAGGATCATAAGAAGATACTATGAACAACTTTATGTCAACAAATTAACAACCTAGATGAAATGGACAAATTCCTAAAAACACACAAACTACCTACACTGACTCTTGAAGAAATAGAAGACCTCACAGACCAATTACAGACAAAGAGATTGACTCAGTCATCAAAAACCTCCCAAAGTGAAAAGCCCAGGATGAGATGGCTTAACAGGCATATTCTACCAATGATTCCAAGAAGAATTAATATCAGTCCTGCTCAAACTCTTCCAAAAAGTTGAGGAGGCAGGAATACTACATAACTCATTCCACGAGGCCAACATCACCCTAATACCAAGGCTGGATAAAGACATTACAATACAATAAAATTACAGACCAATTTCTCTTATGAATACAGATGCAAAAATGCTCAACACAATACTTGCAAACTGACTTAAACAGCATATTAAAAGAATTATATGCCATATTCAAGTACATTTATCCTAGGTATGCAAGGGTGGCTCAACATAAGAAAATCAATTAATGCAATATACCACATTAACAAAAGGAAGGGAAAAAATTACACGAAGAGGTTCATAGACACAGAAAAGACATTCAACAAAATCCAACATCCTTTCTTGATAAAACACATAAAAAACAGGAATAGAAGTGAAATTCCTCAACATGAGAAAGGGCATATATGAAAAACCCACAGCTAACATTGCAGTCAATTGTGAAAGACTGAAAGCTTTCCTGCTGAGATTAGGAACAAGACAAGGATGTCCACAGTTACCTCTGTTATTCAAATTGTGCTAGAAGTCATAGGTAGAGCAATTAGGCAAGAAAAAGAAATAAAAGAAATCCAAATCAGAAGGAGGAAGTAAAACTTTTACTATTTGTAGATGACATGATCCTATGATTAAAGAGTCTGAAAAAACTACAACAAAGCTACTAGAACTAATACATGAGTTCAACAAAATAGCAGGATACAACACCAACATGCAAAAATCAGTAGTGTTTCTATACACTATTAATGAGCAATCTCAGGAGGAAATCAAGAAAAAAATTCCATTTACAATAGCAACTAAAACAATCAAATATCTAGGAATAAAATTATCAAGTTATGTAAAGGACTTCTACATAGAAAACTACATAACATTCCTGAAAGAAATCAAAGAAGTCCTAAGGAAATGATAGGACATCATGGATTGGGAAGACTAAATATCATCAAGATGTTAATTCTACCCAAAATGATTTATAAATTAAATGCAATCGAAAGCAAAATTCCAACAGCCTATTTGCAGAAATGGTAATGCCAATTATCAAATTTATTTGAAAGGGTAAGGGGCCCTGAATAGCCAAAAACATCTGGACAGAGAAGAATGAAGTTGGACTCACTCTTCCTGACTTTAAAACATATTACAAAGCTTCAGTGGTCAATACAGTATGGTACTGGTACAGGGATAAATATATTTACTAATGGAATCAGACTGAGATTTCAGAAATAGATCCTTTTATTGCACAAGCAATGATAGAAAAACAGATAAATGGGACCTCCTCAAAATTAAAAACTTTTGTGCATCAAAAGACTTTGTCACAAAAATAAAAAGACAGCCTACTCAATGGGAGAAAATATTTGGAAACTGCATATCCAATAAGATTTAATATCTGTAATATATAAAGATATCCTACAACTCAACAGTAAAGAAAAAAAACAACCCAATTAAAATATGTGCAAAAAACTTGAATAGACATTTATCCACAGAGGAAATACAAATGGCTGAAAAGATTTCCAACATCACTAGCTCTTAGGGAAATGTAACTCAAAACCACAAAGAGATATCATTTCAAACCCGGTGGAATGGCTATTATTTAAAACAAACAAACAAACAAACAAACAGGAAACTCCATGTGTTGGAGAGGAAGTGCAGAAAGAGGAACACTCATTCATTGCTGTTGGAAATATAAAATGGTGCTGCCACTGTGGAAGACAGTTTGGCAGTTCTTCAAGAAGCTAAGTATAAAATCACCATACGACCCAGCAGTCCCCCTTCTAGGTATATACCCAGAAAAAAATAAAAGAAAGGTTTTGAACAGATATTTGCACACTGATGTTCTACTGGCATTACTCACATTTGTCGAATGATGGAAGCAACCCAAGAGTCCATCAACTGATGAATGGATAAACGATATATCGTATACAACGGAGTATTATTCATCCATGAAAAGGAATGTTGTTCTGATGCATAAGACAACATGGGTGAGCCTTGAGGACATTATGCTGAGTGAAATAAGCTAGACACAACAGGCAAATATTGTATGAGCTCACTGATATGACTGTTTATAATAAGCAAACTCATAGAGTTAGAATCTAGAATGTAGGTTACCAAGGAAGAGATTGGTGTTAGAGAATGTGGAGTTGATGCTTATTTTGTACAGAATTTCTGTTCAGGTTGATTGTAAAGGTTTGGAAATGAATGGTGGTGATGGTAGCACATGATTGTGAGTATAATTAATAGCACTTAATTATTTGGGTGAATGTGGTTAAAGGGGAATCTTTAGGTCATGTATGTTACTAGAATAAAATTTTTAAAATAAGGTTGGTATAACAAAGTGAACCTTACTGTAGACAATGCACTGAATTTTATAGTAGATGTATAAGAATGTTCTTTCATGAGTTATAACAAACATGCAACACACTATGCCAAGTGTTAATAACAGGGTGATATATGGAAAAAATACACCTAATATAAACTATGAACAATAGCTAATAGTACTATTTTAATAATTTTTCATCAATTGTAACAAGGATAACTACTGTTAAAAAAATAGTGCAATTACAAAAATTTCTATCATCAATGGTAACATCTGTTCCACACCAATGCAAGGTGTGGGTGATGGGGTGGTATATGGGAATCCTGTATTTTATGCATGATTGGTCTGTAAACCAACCTCTATAACTACAAAATCTAGAAAAAAAAAAAGCTGCTCCACTGAGTCCAGTTCCTGAGCAGTCTTAGGTGATCTAACTGGTACATGAAAACTCTGGCAAAAATCATGCTTCTGTGCTTTTTGTTTTTCCTCTGTGGTATCCCTTATTTACTTGCCCATTATTATTACAAACAGTTTAAGAGTTAGAACAGTTTAATGCAAGAAGACTCCCGAATGCTTATATTTTTAGCTGCTGTGATTACTTTACTCTCCCACCAGTTTGCAACTGCAGGTGTTTTCTCTCCAGGTTAGGGCTGGAGTTGACAGTCCAGGAGAGAGAATCATGGCGCAGGGGGAAACCAAAAGAACTGCCTTCGTAAAGCTATTCTTTCAGGGTACTTAACAGTGGTGGGACGATGGTTTGCTGTGAAGGAAAAGGTTTTCGGTTTTCTGGTGGTCATGGTAGGAAAGAGTATTAGAAAGAAATGAGGAATGGTAGCTTTAGATGGAAGGAAAACTGTCATAGAGTCACATGTGATATTCAAAAGGTTTTCCCATATTAGGCCACCATATTATTTAGACAATGATGAGGTATTAATTATCTTTTTGCATTTTCTTTTAATGAGACTTCCTTAAAAATACAGATCAGAAATTTTGTAGTCTTGTTAGCTTCTCCTAAATCATATTGTCACCGAGCAAGGGTTCACTGCCCAGTGCACACAGAAACCAATACTATGACATCAAGATTTTGAGAAAAGAAAAACTTTTATTGCCAGGTTGACCGGCAAAGAGACAGGAAGCCAGGCTCAAATCTGTCTCCACGATCTGAGGGCCAAGGGAGATTTTACAGGAAGATTTGACTTGGCTAGCCCGATGGGTTAACTGCAGAGCTGTCCCTATGTTGTCGAGTGGACTGTAGGCCAGAACTTCCTTATGGAAGTACCTCTTGCATATGGTTTGCTTCTGATATCTCCTTGTCCTCGGAATCTTGATTCCAAGGGAGTTGACCTTTTTTCCTGGTGTCTCGAAGACCATCTAAAGGACAAGAGACTGAGCACATAACATGCTCAGGTTATGTGACCTGAAGTTAAACAAGCTCAGTAGAAAAGATTTCAGCAACAGAGGACATCCCCTCAACCAGTTTTGGCCAGCCCATGGTTTCAATATCACTTCTACAGATCAATGTGATTGTCTCATTTAAAGATACCTATGCAAATCCATTAACCATATTGTCTGAACTTTTTGTGTGTGTGTGTAACATGCGACATTTCTTTATTTTAAAGTTATGATGTGGAATGAACCAATGAATACTATTGGTTCATGAATTCTGTGGAGAAGCTTTTTTCTGGCTGTATTCCTCAAATTTTTCATTTTAAGCTTTGCATGATGGCTTTCAGGTACTCTCCCTTCCTTCCCTTGTCTACTGGCTTCTAGGCAAGCCTAGAAATGATCCTCAAATAGCAAGGTCATTCTCCAGGCGTCGGGTAAGTCTCCAACACCTGGTCAACTTGGTTAGTGCCAACCACTCTTCCATAGACTGAAAATGGTAAGAAAAGTACACATTTGTCTAGTTCCTGTGCCAAATGAAGTGGATTCAGTTTGGCTTCAAGCCCATTTACCGTCCTAGCAGCCACTATTCACTGAGAATGCCTTAAGCTGAGTGCTTCATATGACTGAACTTTTCCTCATGACCCATTGAGTAGCGTGCCATGTTTTACAGATGAAAAAAACTGAAATGCAGAGCGTTTAAGCAGCTTATCCAGGCTAAGAAATAGTGAAGCTAGGCTTCCAGTTCTCACTTACTATTGCATTCATTGCCCCCTTATCACTGCACATAAATACATAGCAATTTGTAATAATTAATATTCTTTGTTCATTCATTTATTCAAAAATATTTATTGAGCTTCTACTATATGGCAGGCACTGTTTATCAGTGTTCAAGACTGCCCCAAATCCTTGCCCTTGTATAGCATATATTCTAAAAGGGAAAATTGACAATAAAATATGCACAATGAGTAAGTGAATGGGACAATAATACCCTTATAAGAAAAAAGTAGAACCGGAATGCAAGGCGTTTGGAATATCAGAGCAGGTACAGGAGAGGAAGTTGCTGGACTAAATAGGATGATTTAAGTAAGCAAGATTTGAAGGACACTAATGCTAAAAAAAAAGATTAAAAAAACAGCTCTTTCCTTCCTGGCAACTCACTTGTTCCCAAATTGATGTTGCCCTTGGAAGACACGCTCCCATTGGGCGCAGGCTACAGGACAGGACGACGGGATGTGAAAGTCGCTCTCTCTTACCGAAACAGACATTTCCACTTGGAAATCTGAGGCTGTGCACTGGGCACAACCTCCCCAAGGTCTGACCGTATTTGGTTCTTCCATTATCCGTGTGTGCTTTGTTCCTTGTGCTTCCTATTTAGATTACTCTGCACCTATGAGTGCAGGAGCTATGCCTTATTTATCTTGTGTAGCCATATAACCTCTTCCACAAGCATATAGTAGATATGCGGTAGATAAATATTACGTATTGTTCTAATACTTTACAGGTAGGTACTCAGTAGATTTAAATATATTTCAAGAATCTTTTTTTTTCCCCTTTGGTATAACAAATTTCTTAAAAGAAAATCAAACTCTTGTGGAAATTGTTCGTGAACTGTGACAGTAAGTATCGAATCGTGTAGGAGCACATAGGGCTACTTAGTTTATTCAGATGTTTGCTGGTGTTGTGCCTTTCACTGGAAAACAGAGGGGCTCCAGGTGCAGAAGGCGGTGAAAGACGCCGAGGGCTAAGAGCACAAGGACAGAGTTCTTTCTGCCCTCTTTGTGGTAGATGGGCCTTCACTCCTCTGACTTTCCAAAGATAACCGATTCCACGCTGCATTCTTGTCTCCTAGGATCAAAATTTAAAACACGCATCCATGTATTCACGTGTAGTTTTTTTTTTTTTCTTTTTTTTTTTTTTTTCTTATAGGTAAAAATCAAAATTCTCACAATACATACAAACATTTGCAAAATGATATATAAATATATATGCATATATGTGTATTTGCTTACAAAAATGTTATTTATATATATATATATATATATATATATACATATATTTTAAGAGGTGCTTAGATTACCTAAAATATTACACGGAACCCACTGGGATTCCCATGTTGCCCACCTCCCACACGTGTAGTTTTAAATTCACTCGGACACCGGGCTACTTCAGCCCAGTGAGGCAAGTTCTTACAGAAAGCTACCTACTAGAGGAACCCAAGCTGCTCTCCACAAAGAGCTGCTTAAAACAGCCAGTTTATAGAAATGACGTAGGAAACCGGTTGCTAATTTTGTTGGGCTTTTTCCCTCCATCATTTTCCAAGAAAGAAAAAAAAAGCAGACATGAGTTCCAACAATTTTCTGTTTTCCTTCTTCCGGGGATTTAGCTCAGTGACCACATGATTTCCTCAGTGTTCATCTTTCAGGAACACCTTTCAAGAAGGTAGTCTCTGCCAGCCTACATCAGAAGGCTCGTGGGGAATGTGCCATTTCCCCAGGCCAATCAGCTCGGCCTAGTTACGTGGGCAAGTCCACAGAAGGCAACGGTAACGACAGGCCTGACTGACCTGCCCCAGTGCTCGGGAGCAGCCGTCGGCCTGGTCATAGGACAAGGCCCAGCTCTGCACTTCCGCCGCACTTCAGAGGAAATGCTTGGGTTCTCGCAGTGGACCATGGTTTTAACAAATCTGTCTCATATGAATGACCGCTTTGCTCCAAACACATCACCTGAAGACTGGTGCCCATGTTTGGTGATGGCGCCCTGGGCCTGACAGAGTCATGCATTCAGTGTCTCCTCATGTGGACACTGCGCTCTTCTTGGCTCCAAAGAGAAATCATGTTTTCTGGACCCTAAAACTGGACACATCATCAGAGTCACTGTTTGACAATGAATTGGAATGCTTACTATTTAATTTTTAGCAAATAATAGAAATGCATATTTACCACAACTATGGGACATATCCTGTAAGCTGAAGTTAAGGGCCACACAGTCTAATTTAATACTTGAATATTCTCCAGGCCATTTCTGAGAACATATGCAAATTTACTGCAGTGGCAAAAATGACAAGATTATAAATCTTGACACGGGTATGATAAAATTTCATTCCCCAATCTACCTTAAGACTTTTTTCTAGTTGCTAGAATTAAGAAAAACTGGCAGAAGCTGTTAGAATGGAAAAACTGAAGGCCAATAAGTGATAGTGTTTTTGATTCTGGACTGTCGCCGAGTTTCAGAAAAGGAGGTGACTGCCGGTGAAACTATCGCCCACCTGGAGGCAGGTCCTTCTGATTTCCTTCAGAACTCTATGGAGACAGTGACTTGGAGAGGTGCATGCATAGAAGTGAAGAGAGGTTTTCCTGCCACCTGTCACCCCCTTTCGTTTCTACTACATTTGTCTTTGCTCATACCCACATGGTTTTTCGAGTAGTTTTCTGAACTCCAGATTCTTCTCCTTCAATCCAATCCTATGCACAGATACAGCCTTCTGGAACACAGCTATAATCACATTGTTGTTTTGCTCCAAAACCTTTAAACACATGAAACGACGTGCACGGTGTGACACCGATGTAAAAGAAATACGTAATTATAGGATAATTAGGGGATGGATTTATCAACTAGCAGCTGAGAATCAGTGATGTAAGTAAAGGTGATTTCATTTTTTTTCTTAAGTATTCATCACATTTTCTGCAATGAACATTCATTCATTCAGGATTAAGAGAAACTATTTTAAATCTTTTTATACTTACAATATAGTTGTAATGTGTTTCCTTTTTGAGTTCTTAGTCTTTTATTTTGTCCAGTAAGTGCAAAAAGATGTGCCTGTGGGTTTCTTCCAAGTCTTGTCTTTGAAGGAGCAGCATGAGAGCCCGAGGGCATGGGGCAAAGCAGCCTAGACCCTCAGAGCTGAGCGAACGAGAAGTTTAGATTCACTCCAGCACATAACTGTGCGGAGTACATAAAAGCTAGGGCTGAAAGCCAGCTAGTGATGGCAAGTATGCGTTTGTCTGGAGAACCAGACACCGTGGTGGCGGCAGACAGCTGGTCAAGGATTTGGGAGCTTGGCCGTTTTGTCTTAAGAAGCACTTCTACGGGGAAGCCTTGATTTGGCACAGAGAAGTGAGATTCATTCCTAGGGAAAGGGCATGTAAAGAAGTAGGAGCATATGAGGCCCAAAGGATCAACGTTCAAGAACAGGATTTGGCTCTCCAAGGTGGAGTGGATGGAGGACTGGAGCCGTGAGCAGGGGGTGCAGCCACGATTGAGAAAGGCCTTGTGGGGTGCGCCCAGCCCAGGGCGCCGGTCTCGTTACAGTCCCTGTGCCACCGGCCCCCGAGGCTGCAAAGTGCCGAGGCGGTTTTGACAGTTAATCAAAGGTGCTTTAAATCCAAGGAATGGAGTGCTGGGACAAAAGCACCGCACGAGCCAGCCGCTCTTTGGTGGCTTAGGTGGTCCCTTTCCAGTTTCATCTCTGCAGCCTTCTGAACCTGGCACCTGCTAGCGTGGGCAGGTGCAGAAGAAACGGTTCTCTGCTGGGAGGGTCACACGCTCCGCCACCGAGCAGCCCCTGATGGTGACGGTCAGTGATTACCACTGCTGATGTCTGGAAACATGTAATAGAATTAATCTCCTTACTGCTGGCCTTCCAGGAGAAGCGGACCAGGCTACCGCTGGGTGGATTTCCAGGGCTAGAAAAGCCCGAGGCTGGCGGCTGCAGCTGCAGGATCAGAGAGCGTCTGGTTGGCGAGCAGTGGAACGATACACACAAAGTCACATTCATTACGCTAAGGGCAGGAGCTCTTGGTGTAGTGCATGTTTCAGGTCTTAATTTCTTGCTAAATCATATTGCCAATAGTTCTTCTGTTTGAAGATCAGTTAATTTTCCTAGTTCAAAAGGCCAGTGCCAGGGCAAAAGAAATTTAGAAAAGGGAAAGCAGAATTTAGTTTGTCTCTGTATATGTGTATTATAAGTTTGTGGAAAAGGAGTTGTGAGTCACTTGTTACTTGGAGATCCCTACCCTTAAGAGATAAATGTATAACTTCATTTCATATCTTCTGGAAAGTTCAGTGCCCTTTCCAATAATTCTGTGAATTTGTGTATGTGAATGTGTGTGTGTGAGTATAGGGGTGATTATAACTAATTTCTGGATTTGGATGCTTGTCTCTATTAAATTCTTGTTCCTTAGTCTGAATCAGGCTGCTGTTACTTTATCTTCACTCTGACACACAAATATCAAACTCAATTCTTTTTTTTTTCTTTGGTTTTCCACCAAAAACAAAACACCAATGGCCTTTCTTTCTCTTTCTTTCTTTTTTATACAAAAGAAAATATTTATTTATATGTAAAGTAAATGCATGTACCTATACCAATATATTCTCTATATGCTAAAAATATATATAAAATAGATTTTTTAACTTTATTTTGTACATTTAATAATTGAAAATATAAACAATTAAAAACTAAAAAGTAAGCACAGATGAATAAATATATACATTTCTCAATTAAATGTAATGGATACATATAAATTTTTTTTTAATGAAACAATATGTTACACAATATATTTGGTTCATAGTAACGCAGTCATACAGTATTTGTCCTCTTGTGTCTGGCTTGCTTCACTCAACATAATGTCCTCCAGGTTCATCCATGTTGCCATATGCTTTATGACTTCATTTCTTCTTACAGCTGCATAATATTCCATCGTGTGAATAGACCACAGTTAGTTTATCCATTCATCTGTTGATGGACACCTGGGTTGTTTCCAACTTTTGGCAATGGTGCATAATGTGGCTAGGAACATCGGTGTGCAGATGTCTGTTCGTGTCACTGCTCTCAGTTCTTCTGGATATATACCCAGTAGTGGTATTGCAGGGTCACGTGGCAAGTCTATATTCAACTTCTTTAGGAACTGCCAGACAGTCCTCCATAGAGGTTGTACCATCCTGCATTCCCACCAACAGTGAAGAATTGTTCCTGTCTCTCCACATCCTCTCCAACACTTGTAGTTCTCTGTCTTTTTAATAGTGGCCGTTCTGATAGGTGTGAAATGATATCTCATTGTAGTTTGATTTGCATTTCCCTAAGCATGAGTGATGCTGAGCATTTCTTCATGTGTTTTTTCTGCCATTTGTATTTCTTCTTTGGAGAAATGTCTATTTAAGTCTTTCACCCATTTTTTAATTGGGTCCTTTGTCTTTTTATTGTTGAGTTGTAACATCTCTTTATATATCTTAGATATTAAACCCTAATCAGATATGTGATTTCCAAATATTTTTTCCCATTGAGTTGGCTGCCTTTTCACCCTTCTGACAAAGTCCTGTGAGGTGCAAAAGTGTTTTAATTTTGAGGAGGTCCCATTTATCTATATTTTCTTTTGTTGCATGTGCTTTGGGTGTGAAGTCCAAGAAACCACCACCTACTACAAGGTCTTGAAGATGTTTCCCTACATTTTCTTTTAGTAGTTTTATGGTCCTGGCTTTTATATTTAGATCTTTGATCCATTTTGAGTTGATTCTTGTATAGGGGGTGAGATAGGGGTCCTCTTTCATTCTTTTGGTTATAGATATCCAGTTCTCCCAACACCACTTGTTGAAGAGACTGTTTTTTCCCATCGGCCTGGGCTTGGTAGGTTTGTCAAAAACCAGTTGACTGTATAGGTGAGGGTATATTTCTGGGTTTTCAATTCTATCCCACTGATCGATGTGCCTATCTTTATGCCAGTACCATACTGTTTTGACCACTGTGGCTTTGTAATATGTTTCAGGTCAGGCAGTGGAATTCCTCCCACATTGCTCTTCTTTTTTAGAATGCTTTTGGCTATTCGGGTGCACTTACCCTTCCAAGTGAATTTGGTAATTGCCTTCTCTAATTCTGTAAAGTAAGCTGTTGGAATTTTGATTGGTATTGCATTGAATCTATAAATCAGTTTGGGCGAAATTGACCTCTTCACGATATTTATTCTTCCAATCCATGAACACGGAATGTCTTTCCATTGGTTTAGGTCTTTTAAAATTTCTTTTAGCATTGTTTTGTAGTTTTCTGCATTTAGGTCCTGTACTTCTTTGGTTAAATTAAGTCCTAGGTATTTGAGTCTTTTTGTTGCTATTGAAAATGGAATTTTCCCCCTGATTTCCTCCTCAGGTTGTTCAGTACTAGTGTACAAAAACATTACTGATTTTTGTGTGTTGATCTTGTATCCTGCCACTTTGCTGAACTCATTTATTAGTTCAAGTAGTTTTGTTGTGGATACTTCAGGATTTTCTAAATACAGGATCATGTCATCCGCAAACAGTCAGAGTTTTACTTCCTCTTTTCCTATTTGGACGCCTTTAATTTTTTTGTCTTGTCTAATTGCCCTAGCTAGAACTTCTAGTACAATGTTGAATAACAATGGTGACAGTGGGCATCCTTGTCTTGTTCCTGATCTTAGAGGGAAAGCTTTCAATCTTTCCCCATTGAGTATGATGTTAGCTGTGGGTTTTTCATATATGCCTTTTATCATATTGAGGAATTTTCCTTTTATTCCTATCTTTTGAAGTATTTTTATCAAAAAAGAATGCTGGATTTTGTCAAATGCCTTTTCTGCATCTATTGAGATGATCATGTGTTTTTTTTTCCCTTCAATTTGTTAATGTGGTGTATTACATTGATTGATTTTCTTATGTTGAACCAGCCTTGCATACCAGGAATAAATCCCACTTGGTCGTGATGTATAAGTCTTTTGATATGCTGTTGGATTCGATTTGCAAGTATTTTGTTGAGAATTTTTGCATCTATGTTCATGAGAGAGATTGGTCTGTAATTTTCTTTTCTTGTGGAATCTTTATCTGGCTTTGGTATTAGGGTGATGTTGGCTTCATAAAATGTGTTGGGTAATTTTCCCTCCTCTTCAATTTTTTGGAAGAGTTTAAACAGGATTGGTGTTAATTCTTTTTGAAATGCATGGTAGAATTCACCTGTGAAGCCATCTGGTCCTGGACTTTTCTTTGCTGGGAGATTTTTGATGACAGATTCAAGCTCCTTAATTGTGATTAGTTTGTTAAGTTCTTGTATTTCTTGTAGTGTCAGTGTAGGTTGGTTGTGCATTTCTAGAAATTTGTCCATTTCATCTAAGTTGTCTAGTTTGTTGGCATATAGTTTCTCATAATATCCTCTTATGATTCTTTTTATTTCTGTGAGGTCATTTGTAATTTCCCCCCTTTCATTTCTGATTGTATTTATTTGCATCTTCTCTCTTTTTTTCTTTGCTAGTATAGCGAGGGGTTTGTCAATTTTATTGATCTTTTCAAAGAACCAGATTTTGGTTTTGTCGATTTCCTCTATTGTTTTTCTGTTCTCATTTTCATTTATTTCTGCTCTAATCTTTATTATTTCTTTCCTTCTGCTTGCTTTGGGATTGGTTTGCTGTTCTTTTTCTAGTTTCTCTAGTTGTTCAGTTAAATCTTTGAGTTTAGCTCTTTCTTGTTTTTTAATATAGGCATTTAGGGCTATAAATTTCCCTCTCAAGACAGCCTTCGCTGTATCCCATAAGTTTTTTTTTTTTTTTTACCAGGAGGTCCCGGGGATCGAGCCCGGGTCCCTCCATATGGGAGACGGACGCCCAACCAGTTGAGCCACATCCGACCCCTCCCATAAGTTTTTATACGTTGTGTTCTCATTTTCATTTGTCTCAATATATTGACTTATTTCACTTGCAATTTCTTTGACCCACTGAATATTTAGGAGTGTGTTGTTCAGTCTCCACATATTTGCAAATTTACTTTTTTCCGGTCTGTTATTGATTTCTAGTTTAATTCCATTATGATCTGAGAAGGTGCTTTGTATAATTTCAATCTTTTTATATTTATTGAGAGCTGTATTGTGACCTAACGTGTGGTCTATCCTGGAGAAAGATCCATGAGCACTTGAGAAGAATGTATAACCCGCTGAGTTTGGATGCGTTGTTCTGTATGTGTCTGTTAGGTCTAACTTGTTTATCATATTGTTCAAGTTCTCTGTTTCCTTGTTGATCTTCTGTCTAGTTGTTCTATCTAATGATGTGAGAGGGGTGTTGAAGCCTCAAACAATTGTTGTAGAAATGTCTATTTCTCCCTTCAGTTTTGCCAGAGTTTGTCTCATATATTTTGGGGCACCCTGGTTAGGTGCGTAGATATTTATGACTGTTATATCTTCCTGGAGGATCATCCCTTTTATTAATATATAATGGTCTTCCATATCTCTTATCACTTTTTTGCATTTAAAGTCTGTTTTGTCTGATATTAGTATAGCTACCCCTGGTCTTTTCTGTTTACTATTCGCGTGGAGTATCTTTTTCCAACCTTTTACTTTCAGTCAGTTTGTATCCCTGGGTCTGAAGTGAGTTTCTTGTAAGCAGCATATGTATGGCTTATGTTTTTTTATCCATTCTATCAGCCTGTATCTTTTGGTTGGGGAATTTAATCCATTCACATTCAATGATATTACTGAAAATGGACTATTTATTTCCTCCATTTTATTCTTTGGTTTTCATATGTCATCTTGTTTTTGTCTCTCTTTTTACTCTTTTGGTTATCCTTTCTGCTTTTCTTTCTTCTATACTCTCCTCCAAGCCTCTCTCTCTCCTGTCTTTTTCTTTCAGGTTCTAAGGCTTCCTTTAATATTTCCTGCAAAGATGGATTCTTTTTTGCAAACTCTCTTAGCTTTCTATTTGTTTGTGAATACTTTATACTCACCTTCATATTTGAAGGACAGTTTTGCTGGATAAAGAATTCTCGGCTGGCAGTTTTTCTCTTTCAGTTTCCTAATTGTATTATACCACTGTCTTCTCGCCTCCATGGTTTCTGAAGAGAAATGTGCACTAAGTCTTACTGGACATCCTTTGTATGTGATCATTTGCTTCTCTCTTGCTGCTCTGAGAATTTTCTCTTTATCTTTCCCATTTGACATTCTGAATAGTATGTGTTTTGGCGTAGGTCTATTTGGATTTATTCTCATTGGGGTACGGTGTGCTTCTTGGACATGTAAGTTCATTTCTTTCATGAGAGTTGGGAAATTTTCAGCTATTATTTCCTCAAATTCTCTTTCTGCCCCTTTTCCTTTCTCTTCCCCTTCTGGAACTCCCATGACACGTATGTTGTTGTGTTTTGTGTTGTCATTCAACTCTCTGAGCCCCTGCTCAATTTTTTCCACTCTTTTCTCTCTCTGTTCTTTTCCCTCTTCAGTTTTAGCTGCTCTGTCTTCGGTATCACTTATTCTTTCTTCTATCATTTTGAATCTGCTGTTGTATGCCTCATGTTTTTGACTTCACCTATTGTGTCTTTCATTCCCATGAACTCCGTTACTTTTCTGTTCAGGATTTCAAATTCTTCTGTCCGTTTGCTCAGTGTCTTCTTGATGTTATTTATCTCTTTAACTATATTGTCTTTTATCTCATTAATTTGATTTTGGAAATTTGTGCTCATCTCACTGATTAGTTCTCTCAAATTCTGTATCTCTTCTGGGACTTTGATGTATTCCTTTTCTTGGTCCATGTCTTCTATTTTCTTAGTATTACTTGTAATTTTTTGCTGGTGTATAGGCATCTGGTTAGGTTGTATTTTACTTAGGTGCTCTACCTCTTTCTCTTTTATAGGGTTTTAGTGGCAGGAGGCTGTGAGTTACCACAGCTATTTGATTTTTGGCTCAACCTTGATTGTTAGGATTGTCCTGCTGGTTGCTTAAAACTGGGCACTGGACCCAGTAATTGGTTGTAGAGTTGCTTCCTAGGGCCTTGGGCAGGGAGGCTATAGAGGCCAGGAAAAGCTCTCCTATTTAGTTTTGTTATGTGCACTTCCTTGGTCTGCCAGGAGATGGTGCTCATTGGCAGCTCTCAATTCAATGCCTGGTCGGAGTATATTTGTTGTGACACAGACCAGATCAATGTGGTAGAGCTTCCTGTCTGGAGGGTAAGAGCCTTGTAATTCAAACTTTATGAGATAGTTCTCCAGACTTCTCTCATAGTGCCCACCTTTTCCCAGGTAGGGAATATTTCCTCTCCCCTCTGAATCCTCAACAATCAGTCCCTGTTAGTAGCAGAGGAGATTGGGAGGTTTGTATATCTTTAGCCCCTTTCAGGCTCCAAGGCAAACAATGGCGCAGCCCCACCCAGCCTGGAAGGGCTCTCGGGACAGGGCAGACGAAACCTGTGAGTCAAAAGCAGGGTCAGCCCCAGGCTCTCTCTCCCCTCTCCAGTGGAGTCCTCAACAATTAGTCCAGGCTAGAAGAGAAGGATGTTGCGAGGGTCGGATTTCTCCAGTCCTTCCTAGGTTCCCAGGGCAAACCACCTGTGGAAGGGTCCGTGGAGCTCCACAGCCCACATTTGCAGTCAGAACCTGAGTCAGCCTAAGGCTGTGTCCCTCTCTCTCCCCTTTCTGGGAATGGTAGATCCCTGGAGCCCCCTTTGTCTGTAGTCGCAGGTCCAGAGGCCCGAGAATTCTAAAGAGTGTGGGGGAGGGTGCTGGCAGCAGCAGCTGCTGCTGGGTCCAACTCACGGTTCTGGTTCTGTTGCCGCGATTTCCCTCTTTTGTCCCTCTCTCCTCTGGGTGGTGTGCAGCCTTCACCTGCTGTCCTAAACCCTAGAAGATCTTTTTCGGGGCTGTTTCAGCCTGTCTTCTAGTTATTTTTCTGGAGAAGAGATTCCCATGTCTAACTAGTCCGCCATCTTCCCGGAAGTGGCCTGTCTTTCTATACCACTCTAAGTATTTTTTTTAAAGCTGGTGAGACAAAGGGGCATTGATATCTTTGCAATGTGAACAGCTTAAGGCTCAGCATGAGTCAACCCTGACCATAGAATAATCTTTTTCAGTGGGCTACCATCTTCTGCTTCTCCCATTTTTCTCCTCGTTGCACTCCTCTCCCTACTGTCCCTGACTCCTCTCCCCAATTACTATCAATTTCTAATACAGTACAATTAATCAACTATTTTTTCTTATTTCCTATCATCATATTTTCAGGGTATCATTCTTCATCCCTTATTTAAGGATTTTTAGTAGATGAGGCAGGATTTCCAGTGCATGTTCTTAAGATAATTATGTAAAAAATCCCAACACCTGTGGTTTCATAAAGATTTGATGGCAGTGGAAAGAAGTCTGCTCCATTCAGTATTTAAGTAGCAAAACCTTCAGGAACTATTTCCCCTGTTTCCTTTTCTGTTTACTCCCACCATGCCCATTTGCTCCCACTCTTCTCGAGTTCTTGGCTGACGAATCCAGGCTCACTATTGCCTTTGATCATGGTTGTGTTATGGTAGCATCTCCTATAAAGGGAACAAGTTTGAATCTTTTTTATATTGTGAATCACTGTCAGGTTATTAAAGACAAAATGATTTAAAAAAAATAGGCCATCATCTCACCCTTCCTCTCCCTGGAACAGATGGGCCTTGCTCGGCCTTGGTGGCATTCAGCTTGGAAAGTCTTCACCTTCAGCTTAGGAGGCAAATGGCTGACCTCTTCTGGACATGAGACATGTCTCACAGTGACTAAAACCGCTTCAGAATGTGGGGAAGACTTGGCTGATATTTCTCTCAAGGTTAAAATATTTATTCCAAGAGTCCTAGAGTTTAGAGAATAAATGCCCTCACTCTGGTTTTAGGGACCTCTTTCCTTTTGGCTTCCCAGCAGTACAACTGTGTAAAAGGAATGCACCATTAATGTCAGAGTTGCTTTTCCAGCATCACCGGAACATTTATATGTTCAGTAAATGCCTATTTTCCCATATTCTGATTCAGCTCTATGATTTAGCAAACAACAATAGCAGCAATAAAACTTGGTTTATCTCAATATCTTTATTTCTGAGCCGGTATTCAATGGCACAGTGAATGCTTGATTCCAGAAATGATGTTCAAGATGCAATTTACCAAACTGCCTTATCAAATTCTATTATACACCAAACAATTTTGTAAGATTTCAGAGAATATTTGTTAGGAAAATAAAAGATTTTAGAAAACATATTTGGTAATACGTTAATGATATATTGCTAAATGATAAAGGGGATTTAGAAGTATTATACACAGTAGGTAATTTTTATGAAAAAATATTGTATAAACACTGGAAGTAACAAACACCAAATGTTTAGGCAGTAGAACTATTTTTCCATCACACTTTTCTGTTATCTTTGGAGCTTTCATTACTTTAAAATTAGGGGAAAAAAAGTCATGAAACAGTATAATATGCTTCATCTACACTGATTTTAGGGATAACATTTTCTATTTTCTCTATCAATTGATAAGAGGAAAACAACAACTCCTCTTTAAGAACTGTTTGAAATTTAGGGGATTTAATTCTCTACCTCTGTGATGTTCATTATTATCCTAAATCCAAGTCAGTTAAAGTTTAAATAACTGACAATAAAATTCTAGATATAAAAATATGAACCTTTTCTTACTGCCATGGCTTTAACTTATTATGATTTCAACAAGGTCAAAGATGAAATATATTTGATTTTATTCTACAAACTGGTTGATGAAGTTAGGTTACTTTATTTCATAAAGCAGAAGAAGCAAACAAAATAGCATAAGCCTAAATTATTTGATCGTATTTAATGTCTCTATATATCTATCAATTGCTGAGGAATAGTGGTGAATGAAACTTCTGCAGGCATATTGACAGAATGTGGCTTCCATTTATTTATTTATTTATACTACAAGAAAGTATACGGCACTATAGTTCATCTTCATCATCTTGTGTGATGTGCATAAAGCGAAGATGATCTTGAGATTTGTAGTCACAACAATTTCTAGGCCATGGATTTCAAAACATTTTGAAGTCGAAGAATATTTGCATTAAAATAAAAAGAAGAAACAAAACATTACTTTATGAACATCCAACCAAGGCACAAACTGTGATAATATTTATGACAAACTAATTGGTTTTTATTCATACATCATTTATTGGAAAATTACTAAGAGCTGTGTAAAATTTGTAAGCCATGGTCTTTGCCCTCATATATTCTATTATTAATGGCAACAAATAGAAACAAGACAAAGTTTATATCAATTTATAGTGTACCAGCTATACTGCATGGTGAGAAGTGATGATAATGCTTTGGGGCAAGTGATATTTGGAACAGAAATGTTAAGGGAATTACCATATACTATATATCTATTTCTATTTATAAGTTTTTTATCTGAGTTTCAGTAAATTAATGTAATAAATATTTTCTCTGCTTTGGCAATACTGCAGACTTGAATCGTGTAGTGACCACAGATTTGTAGTAGAGATTACTACTAAAATATTTGGGTGTAAGAAATGCCACTTGATGCTATTTTTAAAATCTAATTAAGCTGCTCCCCAGCATCGAGTTGTTATATTGTATGTTGTATGTTGCGGTGGTTATTTATTGGTTTTTCTGGGAGAGACTGACCAGCTGTTTACCAAATCTATTTCCACTTCTTTTTGGAGATACATTTTTTAGATGTTTCCCAGCCTCTTTTGAAGTTAAAGGATCACTGTCCTGTGCTGCTTGTTGTCCCACATCTGAAAACTATTTCTTACGTGTAGATGTAAACAAATAAAAACGCCTTGTGCTCTAGAGCTATAATAGGTTTTACTCCACGAACAAAAGACATTGTGTGATTAGTGACTTTATATGGCTGGAGTGCGGACAAATGGGTAAGATTGGTAGGAAACGAGGCTGGAAAAATAATTGGCTGCTCCATCATTTTCTTAACTCTCCATCTACTTCAGAGTATACCTGAGGCAACTCTTCATCTCCGCTCTCAAAGGAAACCAGCATCTCACTCGTGGAAACCTTCCTAATAGATATTCTCTCTTTCCTTAAGATGAGGACAGGGAATTTTTTTTTTTAACTTACTTTAAAATTTCTGCGTCATTCACCTCCTAACTTTCACCAGCATTGTGGTTCACCTATGACCGCTTTCCTTCTCACCCTTCCCCTTAACAAAGTTTAAAACAGGTAATTTTACCATTAATAAGGAAAAAGTAATTGTAAGTCCCTTCTTCTTTCATGCCCTGGCCAGGATTCACTGTGCCATCCTCCTTCTGGTTATTACATAAACATGAATTAAGATGTCACTGGAATTTGCAAGTAAGGTTAAAACAGGTAAGGAACCGCATGGAATGGATGGGGTCAGCTTCCAAAGTGACTTATTTTAAGAGATCTGTTTATATTTGAGTAGTTGGAAATTAATTTCAGTCAAGTTCTATAAGACAGTGTTTCATGAAAATATGACCAAAGTCAGAAGAATATTTTGTGAGTTCTTTAAGTTTATTGTAAACTTTCTTAAGGGAAAAAAAAAAGTTTTAATCCAAGCGATGCTATCTGGAAAAGTTAAGCTGAAAGCACACAGATTTAGGAAGGATTAATTCATTTCTGTTCAGGGTAGATAGAATTTTTTGACAGTGCACTATTTTTAGCAGAGCTGTATTTTCTGTTGTGGAGAAAGCTATTTTTAAATTCAAATTTCACCATGGCATGATTAAATATTCCTCAAAACCGTCTGCCCTCTACTTTGCACTTGTGCACCAATGAACATTTTGAAGATTCATTCCACTTCCACAGTGCAAGGACCTGGAAAGGCGCTCCGTGGGGGGGATATCAGGGCTCTGTAGCTAGAAATGTATAAATCTGCCTTCTAGGGTGAGGCCGGAGATTCACTGAGTTAGCCTGGCCTACTGCGTCCTTCCGATGCCGGGTTCTAGTTTCTGGCCAAGGCGCTGCCCGGTGGTGAGTGAAGCGGCACGGTCAGCCTTCAGGACAGTGACGTTCCCCCCGGACAGCTCTGGGTCTGGACAATACATTTCTACGTTTTCCTTTCTTGAGGACATTCGTTCTTTTTAAACATTGTTTAAACATTGACGACACTGCTGGTTCTGGTGAATTTATTAATTTTAAAAGCCCATATTTTAAATCCATTGAAGAAAGTAAAAAATAAGTAACCAGTTAATGCTTGCTGCTGTAAGGCTGAAAATTACCACATAGACTGATCCAGGTTCCATTTTTAACTCTTTGGTTTTGGAGAAAACAAAATCATATGATATCACAATATAAAAAGAGAGCTAGGCTAAAGGACATTATATTCAAAGAAAAATTTGAATATAGACTATATAGCTTTATATCAGTGTTAAATTCTTGAACTTGATAACTGCATTTAAGGTGGAAAAACATGTGAATATCCTTTTTCTTGGGAAATATACACGGCAATACTAAGCATTCAAGGAGCATGATGTGTACAACCTATGCTCAAATGTTTGGAAAATAGATTGATGGATGGATAGATGGATAGAGAGAATGATCCGGCAAATGTGGGAAGTGTTAAAACTCGTGGATCTGGATTTCTGGGAGTGGGTAGGGGTGTGTAGAAGCTCTCTACATGGAGTTAGCATTATTTTTGCAACAGTCCTGTTCGAAATTATTTCACAATAAAAAATGTTAAAAATGAGAGAAAGAGCTGGGAGGAAAACGAAAACAATCCACTTCCATTTTGCTTTTCTCACTGAGGTGAAACCAAAGAGGTGACGAGTTCTTGAGCAGTGCTGCTTAAATAAGTAGATTAACCATTTTAACAAAAAGAGTGCCTAGCTACGTTTGCCCGTTTCCAGTACTGCTCATTGAGATTTGGCATCATTCCAGTTTTTCCACTCACTCCACTTGAGTGTCCGTATAAACTTGTTTTTAATAAGAGATGGCCTCCCTGTTCTCCTGTACGTCTCACAGGGTAGACTTTAGTCTGAGTGGAGATGCTCCCATCAGTGAGAGCCAGCAGGACAGTCCATCGATCTTGTTAAGGAGCTGCCTCTTGGCCCCTCTCTGGTGCGGCATCCTGGCATTCTTGATCTTTTAAGGAAGGAATTAGTGCTGGCATTCAATGGAAATCTCCAAATTGGCTTAATTGGAATTTTTCAGGGTAAGATAGAAGGTTCAATTTTTAGTTTAATGATGATGTTGAGACTATAAACATACCAGATTTGAGTTCAGTTAAGGTAATTACTTGGGCAAAATTGAAAGTGCAAGTAGGTTGTTTCAGCTTCTACTAAGTGCAATTATTGAGAACACTAACCTGGAAAAAATAGGTTCCTTCTTTAAATTTTACTCTGCCTCATGGGTTTGCTTCTTTAATTTTCAGCTGGGGGTGAGGAACTATCCAGGATACACTTCCCAAACAATAATTTCAAAGTTCTTATAAGGAACATGGTTTTAAAAAGTAGATTTAAAAGCTCAAAAGATCATTTTCTTATGTTCTACCTTTATTTTTTGGAAACAATGAAGGAAAAAACCCATGAGAGACATATGTTTTGTTGTGCTATTTGGTGAATTGAAGGAATAGTCAATACATGGAAAAGAAAACAAATGAATCCCAATAAAAGTCTTACAAGTTTGGCCAGGTCGGTGGCTCCCAGCCTAACTACTGATGAATCAATTGCCTGGTCAATAAAGCTCCCGTGTGATCATGAACACATACCCAGGGCCTGGCCTGCTAGGAGGTTGTCCTCACCTCACCTCTCACCTCTCAGCAATGACGTCATGGTCTGAGTTTACGACGACACAGGTAAAGACGAAAGCGCAAACAGTTTAGCTGAGCTATGAAACGCTAAGTAACATTCTTTCCCCGGAAAGTCAGTTTAACGGAGGTGCTGGCTAACCAGCTGAAAGTACACGTTTGTAAGGAAATCTGAATTGTTTAAAATTTGGTGGGTTTAGCATCTTTCATGCAGGAGGATGCGGTTCTCTGACCTAGTTCTCTCCTTCATGCACCAGCCTGTGCCTTGTGTTCTTTTTTTTTAATTGACTCATCCCTAAATCCTATTAAAATTCTCTATTGTGAGATGTTTCACTGCGAACTCTTTAAATTAGACAATCCCAAGGTCCTTCCTAAAACAACTGTATATATATATAATTGTCTGTTTTCAAATTATGTTTGGAAACAGACAATTAATATACTTATTTTTCAGTGAGGTATACTAACCTAAGTATTGAAAGTAAGACTAGGATACTAAATAATTACTTTTTCTAGATTGCCTTCCAGAACACTAAATTTTAAACTTTTTCATCCATATTACTGCTTTTCTGATGTTATGAAAGATTTTATCTTCTGAATCAATTGTATTTATTATGCAGCAAAAATATTTTTCTATTCGACATGCACTGTAATTTAAATGATATTCAAAATTAAAAGCAATTATCATAGATGGATATGCTGAGTAAGTCTAAGAAAGGAAAATTTAACATAACAGGAATAATCATAGTTTTGCATTTGAGTTAAAATTTGCTTTCGGAAAGAAATAAAGAAAAGAAATAAAGAATTGGATTGGCAAGAATGTGTCTGTAAACGACCTGAGGCGTTTAGTTAACTGCAACTTAAAAAGAGCCAGCAGCTTGATGTGATTACTAAAAAATAATAAACCAAATATAGTCTGCATTATGAGAATTAAAGTGTCCAGATCAAAGGAAAATGATCATCACTAATCAAACTTGTTCCAGAAGAAACCAGTCATACTAACTGGGAGAAGGCACTGCTAAACTTAAAGGATATGCTAATCAACTTCTCTGTTCTGTCCTGGAAGAGGTCCCCAATTCTTCTTCAAAGGCAGCATTTCAGCAGAGGTCGATGACCACCTGTTGGGGATGGAAGAGGGATTTGGAAACGTTTCCTAAGAGAGCTGTCACCTCTGCCCCTTGGTTAATTGGGATCAAATGGCGCCTGCAGGGCTCTGCTTTCCCTAAGGTTTCCCGGCTTCTACTGTGTGTCTGTAAACCCTGTCTGGCTCTTCCTTCTTCCTCTCCCAAGTGAAGGAGTAAATCAGAGGTCACGAGCCAATCAAGCTAGGCCTAAGAGCTGATGTACTGTGTGTGTCTGAAACTGTCTTCTGGATCCATGGCTTTTGAGAATGGCTACACACCTGCTGCTTATGCATTTCCCTGGATGTAACACATTTCCAGGCTGGCTTTCCAATTTTCTGGATTCTTCCATTTCTGTTTCCCTTTTTTTTTTTTTAAGATTTTATTTATTTATTCATTTATCCCCCCCTTGCTGCTTGTGCTCGCTGGGTCAGCTAACCACGCCGTGCGGGCGGGCTTGCCTTCACCAGGAGGCCCCAGGAACCAAACCCGGGGCCTCCCATATGGTAAACGGGAGCCCTACTGATTGAGCCACAGCCGCTTCCCCATCTGTTTCCCTTTTGATCCAGTCAATTAATCATACAATCCACAGTAACTCCAACACCCATCTTTCCTGGCTGGACTTTGATCTTGAGCCCTTCAGATTAGGAGAGGACATCTCTGCAAAGAGGGTTAGTAACTCAGCCACCACCAAGCTGAGGGAGACGCGTCCGCCCAGTAATTTAAAAGGTGGGCTTTAGGGGAGCTGGTGGAGCTCAGTGGTTGAGCACCTGCTTCCCATGTACGAGGTCCCGGGTTCAATCCCTGGTACTGCCTAAAAACAAAACAAAACCACACACACACACATACACAAGAAACTGTGGGCTTTAGAGTCGGACAGACCTGGTTTTGAGACCCAGCTCTACATCTTATTAATAGGCAAGTTGTTAAAATTGCTAAACTTTATACTTTCTTCAAAGTTAGAATAAAATTGAAAACTAGCCCCTTAGAGGAGTTGCTCTGAGAACTAAATGAGATAAAGCATGTGAGGCACTTAGTGCAATAGCTAGCAGGTCGAAAGCACTGGTAACACATAGTTATGTGGTAAGAAGGAGAGGGGGATTGATTAGAGGCAGTGGAGAAGGCTATGAAAGCGAGAAGTTTCACGGCATACGAGCAGGCATGATGCCAACCAGAAAACAAGAGCTATGATTTCGATCTGATAGAGAGGCTTTTTCCATACAGAAGAAAATAGTTTTAGAATAGACCAGACTGGGAAGGGCTGAAAACTGCAGTCTAGATATTGCAGGTTCGGCTGAACGTTACAAGAGTCTTGACAGGTAGGTGAGAGTACAGTGATAACCTGCAGGTGGCAATTTAGGCTGGCAAGCCAGGCTAGGGGGGTCCTGTATGGGAGTGACGATGAAAGAAGAAGAGCGAGAACAGGAAAAGGTGGAAATTCAAGCCGAGTTATGCTTTTAACAGCTCCCTATCAAACTGTACCACGTTACCTCTTTCTCCAATCCGGAGGGAAGAAAAAGATTTTCTTCTTCAAGCCACGGAGTTATTTCTTTCTGGTTATCCTCTGGTCTCCAATACAACATGTAGGCAGTTATCTTATTTTATATACAAAAGAGTGATAAAAGCATTGCTTATTCTGTATTTTCTAAAGTCACAAGTATGAAAAAATGTACTTTGTTTTTAAACTACTTTTTGTTAAAATGTCATATTTATTTGTTATATAATCTTTATATATGAATAAATACATAATATGTTGATCCTTCAGGATGAAATGGATACATATATATGATTTCACAAAACATGGTAACCAGAAATTTTTATAGGAAAAACAAAGTCAACAAATATTTCTGTTTGAAATTAAGTACTAGTTTCCTAAAAGCGATTATACAACCCTGTTTATTTGTGCCTCTTAAAAAATTACCCCAGGTAATATCTTATTTATAGTGTTATCAGTTTTTTAACAGAAATATTTGAGAACAAAAGAAATAAAATAGCAATTCAATTTTGAAGCACCTAAAATTTTTATGGAAAAGTAAAGAAGAATGTTTCCATTTTATGATGTAGAAGTCAATTTAAGGTAATAAACTTGAAATTCATAGTCAGGAACAAGACTGACAGAAGTGTAGAATATAGCTCGATTCTAATTTATCAATTATTAATTTCCTGCTGTCCCTTCCTCTTTAAAATAATTTTATTAAAATATTGCAATTTGTAACGTAATTAGGCCTATTTATTATGTAGCACTATTTTACACACACAGTTTCCATTTACACATTCAACAGATATTTTTTTAAGCACCTGTCATGTGCCCATCATTGTGTCCAGAACTAGGACGCAGTGAACGGTGGGATCTGTTCTCTGCCCTCACGGAGCCTTCATTTTAACACGTGAAGCAGTGACTAGGAGACGGAGTGTGCTCTCGTTGCACCATGACTCAAAAGTGGGGGGAACGGCTGAGAAATGGACGATGAGAGGCAGGCAGCACAGCAGAGTGCCGGTGTGGCTGGACACAGCGTTGCAGGCAGGTGGAATGGCAGAGCCATAGGGACAGGTGAGGATTCTGAGGCCCTCGCTTGCAAAAAAGAGAGAGGAGCCGTCGAAAGTGTCCAACGGGAGTGGCAGGCACACCTGATTCCATGAGGAGCCAGGGGCAGGAGAACATCGGTCACATTCAGACTGCCCAGATTTATGTATTCACCATGGTAATCTGTGAGGTGATGATAAATGTCTTGTTCTAACAAAACAACTATCTATGACGATTTTCGACAGGTGGAAGTCAGATGTCTTGAGCAAAGGCCCGGTAAAAAGTCACTCTGGCTATCCCCAAGCCCAGTGGCACCAACTTCATTTTAAAACACTCCTCTCCAGTGGCCATTTGGAGAATTAATTGGAGGAAGGCGGAAGTGGATGTGGGGGCAGCAGTTAGAAGAGGTTCTTGCTTTGTCATGTGTGAAATGATGGCTGGGATTAGGAGAGTGACATGTTGGCTAAAGAAGAGCAGATTTGAGAGATTTATTGAATAGAATCAATAGAACCTTACATGTGAATAGATGTAGGTTAGAGGCTCCCAGATTATTTCCACTTCATATGTCAATTTTCACTTACGATTTTATTAGCAATCATTTAGCTCTCAGACTTTCAGCGCCTCTCAGAATTATGGAAACCTCTCTGATTCCAAGTCAAAGGACTCCCTTGTCAAGACGCGACTTCTTTGCTCAGAGCTGAAGCGCAGCTCCTGGTTTCTGCCTCAAGCAGCTTTGACTTTTTTTCCTGCCAAAGCACTTGAAACCTGCTCTACAGTTGGCATCTGTCGTAATCCCCAGTTAGCTTTGACCATCCTTCTTTCACATTTCTCCACCTGCTGATCACATCCTCCTCCTTCCGTCTACTCCCAGAAACTTAAGCTCCTGATTTTCCATGGAAACGTGTTTATTTCCTCTCAACTATCATAAATTCTACAATTCCTTTTGAATTTTCCTTCTGTTCTCTGACTAGAGTTTCGTTGCCTTCTAATTTGGTAATGGCTGAAAATATCATTACCCTGCTGCTGTTTTCTGTCTTTATCATTAATAACATGCTGAATATCCAGGAACTCGACACCCCTCAGGAGTTAGGCGGCATAGGCACCGGCTCAGGGGCTCTGAAATGGGAGGCGCTACCCCTCCTTAGGCCTGGTGACTCGTATTTGTTATAAGTGCCAATGGCAGTCCCGTTCTGACGAATTGCTGTGTTCTATTAAAAAAATAACCATCTCCTGTGCATTGAATTCCTTCCTTAATTAACTACATAATCTAGCAACAAGTTAATGTTCCTAAAATGTTTAAAGCCCGGCAAGTTTACTAGTATGTCTTTTTCAATAGTACAAATTATAGCAATTTCTCTTAGTAATAATTTTTAATTTATAAGAAAGGATAAAATTGGAATTCTCGTTTGACCTTTTGTTTGTTTAAGGACTCAGTGGGAAAATGAGGAAAACATGATGTTAAAATACATTCTTACCAGGAACTTATTAACAAACAGCAACAATCCACAGACTCCGTTGCGACCTGGGCTGGGAGTCATGGCGGCCAGATGGCGTGGAGACCCTGCGGCTAAATGTCGACCTGAGGCACAGCCCACGCGGGTCTTTTCAGACTTAGTGTGTCCATTCCTCTGTGAAGAGTGCATTTCCTATTTAGGCTATGGGAAAGATATTTCAGGTAGATTCGGCTATGTACCCCTGAAAAACCATGTTCTCAATCTCGCCCCATTCCTGTGGCTGGGAACTCATTGTAAATAGAGCCTTTTGAAGAAGCTCTTTCCAGTTGAGGTGCCACCAGCTGAATCAGGATGGGTCTTAATCCTATGGCTGGAGGTTGAGAGAGAAGTCCACAGGGAGAAGCCAAGTGAGGATCGAGAAGCCGGAAGACAGCGAGCCCAGAAGAGAAAGGAGAGGACATAACCACGTGACGACAGCCAAAGACCAAGGACCGCTGGCAGCCAGCCCAGGTGCCACGGCCGTGAGGGCAAAGCATTGCCTTGCTGATGCCTCAGTCTTGTACTTCTAGGCTCAAAACCTTGAGCCCCAAACTCCTGTTTTTAGCCAACCCATTGTATGGTATTTGCTTTTGTGGCTGGGAAACGACAGTATTTTAATAAGAAAATAAGAGATAAAAGGAGAGTGGGGCTGTCGCTAAAACGTAGTTGAAGAGGATAGTTCGAAGGAGAAGGAAACATAACAGCATAACTGAAGCATTTCATGTAATTGAGTTTTTAAGCACACACCACTTTGTTGCGAACTCTCGCTTAGAAAATACTTTCCCTGTTATAGGTGATCTAGGCTTTATTATCTGCTTCCTCCTATTTTCTTAGAAGTTTCTCTTTCATACATTTAGTCATTAAAGTATGCCAAAAGGGCAGGGAGGAAAAGTAGAAGAGAATGAAAAGTAAAGAAGTCACGTTTATTCAATGGCATTCTGCGAAAACTATGAGTAGGGAGGGAATAGTTGTCTCAGGATTTGGAGACTATGTGTAGATCATTGATATGAAGTGTTGGGCAATTTTCATTTATATGAATTGACAAATTAATCGTACTTTAACGGCAAACTTCCTTAAAAGTTGCTTAGGTGTGTCCTTCTTTTCAGATAAGATATTGGGAATTTGTATAATGGGATACCTTCTGCATACTTTGATTTGTGAAAAGTTACCATGCTGGGACATTGATACAACATATCATGGACTCTCAGTCAGTGGTTTCGAGATAGGGAAACCACCCAAAACCTGTCAGCCTCCTCTGAGGAGCTTCTCTTTCTGAGCTTGGTTTTGCTGGCACCACCCCAAACTCATTAGTAGCAGCTTCTTCTCCTTTTGAGCTTGTTTTGCAGGCTGACATAACCTGAGCATGCAGTAGAAAGCAGACTTAGATGACCTCAGACCCAGGGCAAATCCAAGAAAGCAGAAACAAGCTTGTTACAGAGAAGCGTCAGGACGAAACTGAAATCCAGGATCAGGGCTTGAGGGAAGAGGGATTAGGAAGCTGTGGTTTAGAGACTGGTGAGCAGATAAGGGCAGGAGGGACAAAGGAAAGGGATCAGATGAAAGAACATGGTGATGTAGTTGAAAAATACCCATGCAAATAGGTCTTTTGGGAATTCATAGAGCAGGCACTTGTAACCAAGGTGACAAGGTTTTAAGAATCAGAATCACTGAAAAGTATTTAAGAAAGGCGTATTTTTAAAAAGTCCTCAGGAATTCTGAGAACCTTTGGTTGAGAGGACCACAGATGAATTTCAAGGGATTTTGTGACTCTCCCGAAAAGATTATCCATGAAGTGTGTATATGTATTATTTTTCCTGGGGAGAAGTTTCATATCTGTCATTAGATTTTCAAAGGGGTTCCTGACGCCCCAAGGGACTAAAATCACAGTGTTTTCAAGGATCTCCTAGAAGCTAAGGAAATGAGGAGTCACTAAATTATTAATATTTGCAAGAGAAATATGTGTAAGAAAGGAAAATCTGCAAACCCACATTGTTGAAGTCCAGCTTAACTAACTGAGGTACATTCAAACTGCGAGTCAAACAAGTGTGTGTCAGTGATTTTCCATGTATGGTGAAAATTTATATTCTTCTCACCACTAATCTGTACTTTGGAATGCTTCTCATTCTTAGAAAGTGAGTAAATTCGAGAAAATTACCTGAATGCTAGAAGAAATATTTGGTGCTATTAAAAATTACCATGTAAAAAAAAGACAAAACACTTCATTTAAAAAAGGGAGAAGAGGCATTTCAGGTAGCTGAGTTAGAAATAAAGAAGCAGACAAAACTCCAAAATATCAGCTGCTCTAAGATGATTATATGAAATGTCTTACACTGGAGAATATTGTTCAATTTCCAAATTCCCATTATAGGGAGACATTTAAAATTTTTATTTTATAGATTTATTTCACACAATAGCACTGTGGAATGTCGATTTCTCCGAAAACTTCTGTTAAATTTTCCTTCAAATTAACATATCCAAACGGAGGTGTCAACAAAATCAACATATTTGGCATATAAACTCAATCTCAAACCTAATTATGTCAGGAGATTGTTGTTGTTGTTTTCACTAAGAGATTGACCTGGTATATGTGTAAGTTGTTTCCAAGGCATGTGCTATGCATTTTGTAAGTCATGGAATATTGTTCTAAGTTAGTGAAGTAGTCACCGATACCAGAAACAGAGCTAACTGATTAAATTAACTGAATACTGCATTAGTCAGCCAAAGGGGTGCTGATGCAAAGTGCCAGAACTCGGTTGGCTTTGATGAAGGGCATTTATTTGGGGTAGAAGCCCTAAAGAGCCCAACTCAAGGCACCATAAGAGGCACTTCCTCACCCAGAGTCTGTTGCCCCGTGTTGGAGCAAGATGGCGGGCGAGGTCTGCGAGGGTCCAGCCTTCTCCTTCCTCGTCAGGCTCTGATCTCAGCTGTGGGCTGGAGGGCTAGTCTCTCTTCCCGGGACCCTCTTAGTGCTGCAGACTCTCAGGAGAAGGGCCCCTCTCTCTGCTGCGTCTACAGAGCTCTTTGCCTTCCTCTGTGTGTTTCTTCTGCGTGAGTGCCTCTTTATACAGCCCGCCAAGGCGGCGGGGACTTAACCCCGAGACGCCCTAAAGATGAGATCGAATCAAAGCCCTAATCTTGATTTAATCAAGTAAGTGTAAAACCTTTGAATCTAAATACAGCCAAAGGGTATCAGGCCCAGAGGAACAGACCCGTTTACAAACACAATCAATATCTCTTTTTGGAATTCATAAATAACATTAAACTGCCACAAATATTTATTATCTGTTTACAGAAAAAAATTAAGAAAGACAAAAGAGTGTGGGGATATTGCATTGCGCCTGGTTCAACAACCAGCTGGAAATACTCAGATGCGCACACACCCAGCTCTCTGCACGTGGTGGGCATGTGTTTTGATGATGGACTCTAGGGCCTTAGAAGAACAGAGTCTTTTAAAGATGCTTCCCTCACACCTGGCATAACTGGCCTGAGAGGGCATCACACAGGGAAAATGGTAAAATATGAAATGCTTTAGAATAATTTGTCAACCATTCCAAAGGTCCATGAGGCTAGACAGAAATAGACACATCCATCTAGAATATAGTGATGATTTAGATTTGTTTATCCTCTATGTTTCTCATTTCTTTCCAAAAAGCATACTATTTGGCAATTAATGGAAATAACAGAATAGATTTTTATTTAAAAATAAGCAAAATTCTTTTATTTTATTCTAAAGTTTTATCACACTGAGGTTTCAATGAGTGGGAAATTGAAAAGAAATAAAGATAATTGATATAAATAGCACAGAAAAGTAGAAAACAAGAAGCCTGCTTTAGGCTACTAATTAAAAGAGAAGACAATTTGCAATGGGTATAGATTCAAGAATAAAGTGAAACAAATACAGTGAATTATTCTTGATGAAAATTAAGACTGCTTTTAGTAGTAACTCTTAGAATGTAAGTATGACTCTAATTAAAATAATACCCACAGTTGTCAGGCAGAAATATGCCTGTGAAAATAGCATATTAACAAGATTCATATTTTTCCAAACTGTATTTGTACCATTATCCTCAAAGCAGTCTAACACTTTTAATAGTATTTGGATCATATTAGAAATGCGTATCTCATTCCAAAGGCTATTTAAAACCTTTCCCAAGGGTATATTATTTCCCTAAGCCTAGATAATAAACTTCTTATTCTTACTAATGCTTTTTACCTGAACTTCAGGCACATGCAGTGTCTTGTTGGTTTTTCCAATTTAAACCAAGAGGCTATTTGGTCAAAAGCTCACCTGAAGATACGATAGTGGCTCATGCTATCAGATGTCAGAAAAATATTCTTGTGGGAAAAAAAGAACAAACATTTTTAAGTTCTAGCTCTTAATATCATCTACATTATTTCCTCTAGTACATCACAGTCCCTTGTGAAGTATCATCATCATCATCATCATCATCATCATCATCATCACCATTTTCCCCATGAGGAAACTGAGGCTCAGTAAGTTTATGTAATATTTTCCAAATTGACAATTAGTACATGACAATAACAGAATTTGAACAGTAAACTTGGCAAACCAAAGAAACAATCATAAAACTTTTTTCCTTTTCCTTGACTTTTAAATAGCCAATTATTTAGCAAAATATTGCATAGCTAAGTACTTAATCCCATCAATCACTTAAAGACACGGCAGTGATTGATTTGCGTAAGAGACAAAGCTGAATTTCCCCATTGTATGTGGTAAAGATGATTAGAGAAAATTTGGAGTCAAAGAAAGAATAGAAAATGACTCTTTGAAGGCAGACATGGAACGTTTTTTTTTTTTTTTTAAAGATTTTATTTATTTATTCATTTATCCCCCCCTCGTTGCTTGTGCTCGCTGGGTCAGCTAACCACGCCGAGCGGGCGGGCTTGCCTTCACCAGGAGGCCCCGGGAACCGAACCCGGGGCCTCCCACATGGTAAACGGGAGCCCCACTGATTGAGCCACAGCCGCTTCCCTACATGGAACGTTTTAACAGCGAAAACACACAGAGGCTCCGTTTCTTTTCTTTTTCTGCCATATATGCTTATAGGAGAGAATTTTGAAGCAAAACCTAGGAAGTAATGGAGTTCAGAATTCTAAGTCAATGATGAAGAGTTTTTAAAATGTAATGTTCCTTCTGGGCAAACTGTAATAATCCCTCTGGGTCGGCAACAGGCTTGTAGAAATGTAGGAGACTCATTCTTTTGAACTGGTTCAGACTTGTGCAGTTACCGGTGAAGACGATGTGATCTAGTAATGAGCACGGCCTTTTCTTTCTACAAATACTGCAGACAGAGAGAGTCAGGAACCTGCGATTGGTGGGAGGAAGCAGTGGTTGTCACCCAAGCATACATGTATTATAGAGGGGCTCAGGGATCCTCACAGACTAAATGATGGTGTGAGATGAGGATCTAGAGAACTCCGCCAAACAGACATTTCAAATAACTTCTTCTGGCCAAGGAGTGAATGGTGGTTAAGGTTTTACTTAATTCTCAGCTAATACATTTTTGTCCTTAGAAAGAACACAGCTGAGCAGTGCTACAGAGAAGTGCTGGAATGGGGGAGACGCTGTGGTGTTTTCTGTTGAGGCCCAAGAGGCCATCTCCTTACAGAATGGCGGAGGGACCAGGCCCGTGTTTGCTCGGATGTGCTACTGGAAAACATCATATTTAAAAAAGACATGCATTACTGCTGTGGGAATGCGATGAGAGCAATTATTTCTGCAAAAGGAGATCAAGGAAAGCTACAGAGATGAAATGACATCTGAACTGGGCTTTACAGAAGTGGTAGGTGTTTTCCAGACAGAGGAGGTAGAAGGGAGTGGCATCCCAAGGGACAAACGGGTGTGAACAGTGGTATTTTCATCAGCGTGCGTGGCAGGCGTTTTAAGGGGTTGTGAGTAATCTGTTCTAAGCAGGGCAGAGCTTAATTGTTATTCAATTAACAGGAACGGGAGTTTCACTTTACAATCTCATTTTTTGAGGCTGGAACCATTAAGACAGGAGCTGTGGGACCTATTACTGGCTTCGTCGCCTTTATCGCTCCTGAACTCTGCACCAGCACAGACTCGGTGAGAGGCAGACTTTGTGTCACGTGCCAGAGAGCAAGTCGTTGCACTTTGCTGGCCTCACGAGTCCTCTCTGCCACCGCAGTGCGACAGCAGCCACAGGCAATTTGTAAACGGATGGTGGAGGCCGGTTTCGCCTGCAGGCCATTGTCAGCCTCTGGACTAGAGCTCTTTTAAGACCCCCTCCTGCTTTAACTTTTTATAGTACTTCATTCTTCCTCTATTTTCTGAGTTTTCTTGCTTCGGATAAGGGTATTGAAAGAAGCATATTTTTTGGATAACGCATTTAAAAGAATTAACATTATAGGTCTTTCCATCGCAAAAGGTAACAGCAATACTTTTTTTTTTTTTTTAAGATTTATTTATTTGTCCCCCCACCCGCCCCACCCCCTGCCCCATTGTCTTGCGCTTCTGTGTTCTTCTGTGTCTGCTTGTCTTCTCTTTAGGCGGCACCGGGAACCCATCCTGGGACCCTCCAGAGTGGAGAGAGGCGCTCAGTCTCTTGCACCACCTCAGCTCCCTGGTCTGCTGCGTCTCTTACTGTCTCTCCTCTGTCTCTCTTTGTTGCGTCATCTTGCTGCACTGGCTCTCCGTGTGGGCCAGCTCTCCTGCACGGGCCAGCTCGCCATCCGGGCCAGCTCGCCTTCATCAGAAGGCCCTGGGAATGAAACCCTACATCTCCTACATGGTAGACGGGAGCCCAGTCGCTTGAACCACATCCGCTTCCCACATGGATGCTTGTCTTTCCATGCACAAGAAGAAACACGAGTCACAAAGTAGCTAATGCTAATGCTCTTGCAAAGGAATAGGGCAAGTCTTTTCTGGGCAGATTTAGGTAATATAAAAAGTAAATTAAAATAATTTAACCTTGACTATAGTGCTCGGGTTTATTTAAATGGTAGGCATGCTCCCACTTATTTTGGTTTTGTATGGCTCAGTAGCAAGGGAGTACACTCTCTGATGTCCTATTCTATTTGGTATCTTTATTAAACCAAATTTAAACATGTGTTTGAATAATGCATAACTAATGAGAATTGTCAAGAAAAAATAAGATTTAATATTTCCAGGCCAGGAGAAACTAAAGCCAGCCCTGGAGGTGGAATAAAGACAGCAAGCCTGTTCTTATCCTATGTAATCCTGTGGAAGCATAAACTCATTAAAGTAATTTTGCTTTATTAATGTTGTATGTCTTTCATACAGTGGAAACTCACTGTAAAGTTGCATGAAAGCAATTGGGGGGAGGGAGGAAAATTCTGGATGGATGGAAAACTTTGGCAAAAAAATCAAACCAAAGAAAGCTTTTGAAAAATTGGTTTTTAGAACCTGTTTCTTAAGCCTGCAAATTCAGTTATACCACTTGTTTATCTCAGCTTCCTTCATAAGAGTGCTATAAAGAAAAATACAGTCATGTTTAGAGAAAATCAAAATACATTTTTTTTTTTGTATTTTAAATTATATGTCTCTTTTCAATCCATTATTTAGATAATAAAAATTCTTTGTATGCTGGGAGTGGATGTAGCTCAGTGGTTGAGCGCCTGCTTGCCATGTACCAGCTCCTGGGTTCAATCCCTAGAACTTCCTGAAAAAAATAAAAAATTCATTGTATGGAGACAGAAGTTCCAAGTCAAAACTGAGAGTAAAGGGGCACTGGATATCCAGTTTAGAGGGCTTCAGCTTCACTTCACCTTCTACTAGAAATAGAGTTTTTTTTTACCGGGAGGTCCCGGGGATCGAACCCGGGTCCCTCCATATGGGAGACGGACGCCCAACCAGTTGAGCCACATCCGACCCCTAGAAACGCTAACTTTAGACACAAGAAAACCAGGGGAGAGCGCGAACGCAGTCCCCCACTACCACAAATTATGCAGTCGAGTTTCCCACATTTGGGGAAATCGCAGGGGTCAGCACATCCGGAGTGCAGTGGATCAGCCTCGCCCTGGGAAAACCACCTTCGTGATCATGGTATCTCCCCTGCCAGGTAAGTATAGAAATAGAGTTTTAATTGGGCACCAAACCTCCCAACAGAGACTGCGTTGGCCTCTGTCCCGTGCAGCAAGGAGACTGTAGCGAGGTGGATATGGGCCTACATTGTAGGAATTGTCTGGATGCCTGAAAGCGCCAGAGCACTGAACACTTTGCCTTGGCTGGGGAAGGGGGTGCAGGGAAGGGGTATCCATGGAGATGGTGTAATTCGGAATGGTTTGCATGGAGCCGGGACCACTGCCACCTTATAGCGCCCTCCCCACCCCAAGCCACCCCAGGTGTGTTCTGGAAGTCCTCGGAGCAGCTCTGAGATGCAGAGGCGGGTGGTGCCTCTGTCTGAAGCCGCTGTGGCCCAGCTCCCAGCGGCAGTGCCTGTGTCCAGAGAAGGGGGCCCTGCCAGCAGCAGCTCCCTGGCGAGGGGGAGCAGTCCCCAGGGCCAGCGAGGCACACAGCGCAGGGGTCCAGCAGAGACCAGAGGGTCTTCAGGCCCTCGGCCAGTTCCAGGAGAGAGGAGTGGCGTCTCTCTACAAGTGCGCGTTTAAGGCTTTCACTGAGACGCTTAACTCCTAAATTTGTTCAAATATTTACCTAAAGAGTCTAAAACTTAAACCAGAAATGACTGACTTACCGTGAAGTAGCAAGATTCAGGTGCTTTTACCATTAACAGATACAAATCTATGTGGAATCAAAGTAAATCGGGTTCAATTATGGAAAAATTCAAGTCTTATGTCTTCCTAACTGATTGTGACTAACTTTGACTCATGCGCAGTTATTGGTTGATATCTATAATAAAATAAAACAGAACAATCACTGTAGATAATTATCCATGCTGCTTCCTGAAATGGCCCTGTTAAACTGTAAACAGCCACTCTTCATAACAGGACTCAGATAAGCTACAAATTTCTGGAATTCTTTCTGAATCCTTAAAAAATCACATTCTGTTCAGAGAGTTTGTGATGTTAAGTGAATATTTGGGTACTATATGTGTTGCAAATTGGTAATAATATATGGAAAGGTAGCAATTTGTTAAGCAGAATATTTGGTTAAATGCAAGGTTATAACTCCCAACAATTCCAACAGCAGTTTCTTTTGGTGGAGCATCGCTCTCATTTTTAATACTAAAATGACCCTCTTCTCATAGTGCTATTCAGCTTAACACTGTGATTGATAAATTCAGGTCATGCCACTTTTCTGGTCTAACACCTTTATGGCTATCACTGTCTGTCAATTGAAGCATCACCCCTTGCCCACCTGTGCTCGACTCTCCACGACGTGGCTCTAGTGCATAGCTCCTGCCCTGTATCTTAGTACTGCCTTATTTCCCCGACCCAGATAGCTCCCTCATCTGTCTGCTTGTTGTGACTGCTTGTTGTGTCTACTTGTTTGTGTCTGCTTGTTGTTTCTGCTTGCCTTCTTTTAGGAGGCACCGGAAACCAAACTTGGGACCCTCCCATGTGGGAGGAGGGTGCCCAACCACTTCAGCCACATTTGCTCCCTGCTTATTGCATCAGCTTGTTGCATTTGTGTGTTACATCAGCTCATTGCATCTGCTTGTTGTGTCTGCTTGTCTTCTTTAGGAGAAAAGGGAACTGAACCTGGGTCCTCCCCTGTGGGAGGCAGGCACCCAACTGCTTGAGCTACATCCGCTCCCCAGTACTGCCTTATTTTAATCACTGGCCAAAGTTGACTCCTTGCTGTTGCCCAGTAGTCCAGTACCTCCTTCTAGTTGTCTTTGCTCCTGTTTTCCTCTTGGGGTGCCTCCCCAGTCCCTCAGGCTCTGTCTCTTCCTCTCCTCCCTTTGCCATTCATTCCCTCTACCTCAAATGCATTGTCTTTCTAAGCCTGCCCTGATCACTTTATCAGATTTGACCTCCAAAATGTCCTACAGGCCTTTGGGGGCTCCCTTAAGCCTGTCCTCTTCTGTTTGTATCATATTGATTGTGACACTTTCTTATCTGCACCCCTTATCCTACGCTCCTTGAATATAATGATTCATGTCTTATTCTTTTTAATCTTTGTCACCTCATATTGCTATATCGAGCATAGTCTGTGTTCAATCAACCTGTTTTTTGAAATAATAGAGCAATGAAGCTTAAGCTGCCACAGTGCCTTCAATTAAAAAATTGTGTTTGCTCCATCACAGAATGCTTTGGGGAAAAGAAAAGCCATGCATGAATTTGCGTGAGATTAATAACATGTCACTCTGTTTTCAAACTTCCATGTTACCTCCTAGCAAGGAAAAAAAAGAAAGCACACTATAAGTCTGAGGATTTTATTGGAATGCCCAAGGACACAGAAAATGAGGGAGGATGATTAAAGAGGGAGCTTCCAAGGATAAGATGGGCCCAGAGAAGGAAGAGTTAGAGCTGATGGCTGGGACTGCCTGGAGGATTGTTGAGTAGGAGGGAGGGCTCGTGGCAGGGACGGAGGAGGGCAGAGCTTGGAACATTCCCAACATCTCAGTCCACAGGCATGTGAGAAGCAGGGAGACAGGCAGATGGGATTCATATGGCACAGGTGCAGCACGGATACACCGTCTGTGAAGCTGGTCAGAGAAACTGCAGGACAAGCATGGGGGACGGCTAGGGAGGGGATTGCAGTTGAACACTGTGACGTGCTGGGTGTGTGGAGGAGCAGTTTAGGTTTCTTTAATGTGTGCCACAACCATCTAGTTGCTGGAAGGAAAGCAGGTTGCTCTACAATGTCCTGTCCAAGGAAGCTAGTTTCAGGTTTTATGTGTGTCTCTAATAGCTTCCCATTTCCTTATCTGTGGGAAAGCTGGTCAGTGGGTAAATTGATGCAGGGAAGTGACATTGTCTCTGTGCTGTTTCCTGGGAAATCCCTGAAGGCACGGGACCAAGGGAGCTCCTGTGGACACGAAGCAGGTCACTGTCGAAGGGCCACTCCTTATGCCAGGACAGAGCCGGGCCTTTGGGACGTTCTTATCTGGACAGCTGCCCAGAGTGGCCGTCAGGGGTCGCAGAGGCGAGCTTCTGATGAGGGGAACCTCGTTTATGCCAACCCTCTGCCTTTGGTGCTCAGCCCTCACTTTCCACACTCCCTGAGCCCCCTCCCCCTGTTTCACTCTCGCCTTTATCCTGGCCAAGGAAGGACGGCCTCCAGTTTCTCAGCTAGGCTCTTCCTGTTCGTCCTATATTTTAAGAGTGAATCAGATTATGACAAAATGTATGATGGCCTGTATCCGTCATTGCATTGTGATAGAGGACAATTCCAATGTCCAGAAAATGTCCATATTACATGTATTATTCCCTCTCCCTCCCCTCAGAACCTGTGGTGGCCACTGCCTTTATATCAGTGATAAGAGTTCTTCCAGTGCTAGAATAAGAATAAGTCTATAATAGAATAATAGTAAGCACCTTAGTCCATTGCTAATGTAAACTATAGGCCATGGCTAGTAGTAATGCTTCTAATATGTGTTCATCAATTGCAACCGCACTAATGAAAGGTGTTGTAAATGTGGGAAAATGGCGGAGGAGAGGGGCTGGGGCACATGCCAATCCCCTATATTTTTTATGTAACATTTATGTAATCTAAAACTTCTTTAAAAATAAAAAAAATTAATTAAAAAAGAGTGAATTAAGATAATTTGTGAGAATATGCCTTACTCATTTTAAATTAAAATTTAAAAGACAAGTATTTTTTTTAATGAACTTTTAGGCTAATGGGACCTAGAATATTTTCAATGCAAGTATCAATTATCAGTTCTTCATCTTTTCTTGAAAAATGATTTGGGCAATTGCAATAATTTTCTTTATCTGTAAAACACTCATTTGGAATTGACCTCCTCATTTCAACTGCCCATTCCCTTTCTACAACTCTGGACTTTGCTTTCACTTAAAACAGTCGCCCTTTTAAAGCACTATTCAAACATTTTCCTCTGACCAATTTTCAAGCACTGCCCCTCACACCAAGCCACTACCGATGTCTATCATTATTGTACCTCAACTTTACTGGGAGTTCCAGTCTACTTATCGTCTATTTCATCTCAAATCATTATCATTCTCTTTGAAGAAATGAAACAAAACAAAATAATGTTGGTCCCAGGTCAGGGGAAGTTACTGCTGATGGAGAATTACGAGTTGCTTCCATCAAGTTACACAGAAGTGGTTTTTCGTTTGTTTCCCTGTTTCCCTGCCTCCAGACTCACTCCCTTGCGTCTCCCCAATCGTCTTCTTACGAGCTCTTCAGAGTCCAGGACAGAGCTCTTCAGATCCCTCTCAACTCCAGCTCTGCTGGACACTCCATCCCACTGGGCAGCCCTCTTTCAGGATGGCCCAGCTCAGCCCCCAGGTCGACTGGACTCTGAACCCTGGCCCTGCTCGTGGTGGCCGCCCAGCTTCCTCCTGTGACCGCCTCCTCCCCTCTCCTTTGTTGTCAAGATGTAAGTCACTCACCAGGTACAGCCCGGTGCCAGCGCCGAAGCTCTTAGAGAGGCACTGAAGCTTTGCAGTACGCTCTTCTTAAAAGTGCACGGGGTGTGTCCCTGAGTTTCTGCAGCTCAAGATCCAGTCCTGGAGTGAAATTCAATTCTCTCCCAGTGTAGCCAAGCCCAGTCTTTACCAGGGGCGTACGTGTGTCTTGAACTTGTGGGGGCTGAGAGGCGCTACAGGAAGGCATCATAGCACTTTTGCTCCTATGAATTGGACTCAAGGAGGCATCGCTCCTAATGAATTCTCCTTCATAATTGTTTTCTAGCTCCCTCCTATATGGCTGGAGGTTGGCGGTTAGCTTTGACAGAGGTTTTTTTTTTGGCCACCTCTTGCTAAATCCTGCATCGGTGTGGCTACATTTCACCCATATGGTCATCAACTAAGTGGACCTCAGTAAAACTTCACGTCAAAAAAGAAAAAGTCCCACTCAGCTTTCTGTTACAAATGCTTCCATGGAATTTTTTTTTTTTTTTTATTATGGGTAAAAATCAAAATTCTCACAATACATACAAACATTTGTAAAATGATATATAAATATATATGCATATATGTGTATTTGCTTACAAAAATGTTATTTTATATATATATATATATACATATATTTTAAGAGGTGCTTAGATTACCTAAAATATTATACGGAACCCACTCGGATTCCCATGTTGCCCACCTCCCACACCTCCCACCACATCCAACACAAACATCTCCCATAGTGTGGCCCACCAACCTCAATGAACTTACACCTCCTGGAGCCTTGCCACCAACTTGAACCTCATGCTCACAGCAGTTATCAAGGTTGCAATTCTACAGTTCTTTTGGCAACCTTATGATTAGTATCTGTTTTCTCCACTGTACTGTAACTCCATGAAGTAGGGACCAAATCTGCTTGGTCTAACACAATAGTCTACACCATGGTTTAGGAGGTGGCATTTTTGAATTAATGAGTGAATATATCGAACAAGCAAACAGAGATCTAAGATTTTTCCCTCCTCATGCCAATTCCCTTGTTTCATTGAAATATTTCTTGTATATTGTATATATTACAGGACTGTCTTCTCCTGAACTAAAATACAAACATCACATAGCCCGTCAATTTTTAGTATAACTCTAAAAGTTCTTGCAGGTGTTTTTGAGAAATAAATAAAACATACCGTCATTCATACAGTCAGCAAAAATTTAATCATCATTTACTCTTCAAGCACTGGGATTACAGAGATTAAAAAGCAATTGATGTGCTCCTAGCATTTAGTGGTATGGATGAAATGGACAAATAAACAATTACGATCAAACATGATTTGTTAGGATGAAGCTGTGCATATGTGAGCTAATGCTCTTTGCATATCTATGATAGTCCAGCCCTTTGTTCACATGTATTGTCTTTTTTTGATATTTCACAACTGCCCTCTGGGTTATGCTTTATTATTCTCTTTTTTTCCACTAAGGAAATTGAGACACAGTGAATTTAAACCTCTGGACAAAATTAATCTGTGGTTCAGGTTTAAATCTAACTAATGTCAAAGCACACACTTTTCTTTGTAATGCATTAGTAAGAGCCGCTGTTTTAAAGTTTTAACTCTGTGTTAGGTACATACAGTGGGAACAGTAACAGTTACAATAATTGCATCTATCATTTATTGAGCGCCTACCTTGTATAAAGCATTATGATTTTTTACAAAAGCAATCTCATTTAATCCTAAAAAATAACCCTAAGATATGAAAATTATTATTCCTGTTTCACTGAAGGGGATGTTGAGGCTGAAGAAGTTTAAGTAATTTGGTCAAAATTCTGTAGGTAGTACGAGGCAGAGCTAGGATTTGATTCATTTCTGATGATTTCAAATTTATGCTCTTAACAATTGTTTATAAATGGTTCTTCTGTGATCTTTTTCTTTGGGCACTAACATGGGCCAGATGAATATACTTGTTTGATGACAAGTAAACAATGGTTTCCAGTAGTTTCAAACCACGGTGCATTTCAATGCTGAAGTCTGGAATCTTTTTTTTCCTGGCTGCATATGGACTCCTGGCCTTTCAGTGTCCCCAAAGATGCATTTACATCGGATACTTTGTCAGGATAATTTAGACAATATTTACCACTAGTCAACTGGTGTGGAAAAGCCACTGCTCCCTGCGGGAAACTTGGGAACATGGGTCGGTGTGAATATTATGAGGAATGAGCAAGGGCCTCAAAGCCTCTCCTGCTCATTTCTTCAACAAAAGTCCAGTCATCCATGGAACAATCTGCTCCAAAATTTGTAAACAGCTGTCCAGTAATAAAGCCACTAAAATGAATAATATTCTCAAGCAATGGCATGCAGTTTCACAAATGCTCTTATTTTCAACCTCCCCATCTCTGGTATTTATGAGCTGTTAAGACAATGAAAGGAGACAATAACATTTAAATGTGAACACGGTGACTTACAATTCAAGGTACTAATCGCCTCTGAGCTCTTAACACATCTATTTATCTTTCTAATTCAGGATGTGTGTCTCTTGAGCCCTGAGCACACATTCTTGATGCCTGGTACAGTGCCAGATCTGTCAGTGTAAAAGAAATAATTCATCCTAATAGTAATAGCTTGCAGAGGTGATCCCACAATTACTGAAGGGCACCTTGGCATTCCAGGGAAGTCAATTTTGAAAAAAAAAAAAAAATGCATGTGGCAGTTAGCGACTGTACATGAAGGCAAGTCATTTCACTTTTTAAGATCTCAGTTTTCTGGCCTACAAAATAAAAATGTTGGACCCAACATTCAGATATTGGACTAGAAGTTCATGAACCTAATCCACATAGAGTCCTCTGTAATCTGAGAGTTTTGTAAGTTTTAGACAATTTCTTTATTTTGGGGGGATCCCTTCATTTTCACTTCAGGTGTGGGAACACTAGACTGTGTCCCAATATGTAATATTTGGTGTGTCTTTATTTGTCATCACTTCCTAGTGGACAGGATATTAAAGAGCAAATACACTTTCCTATTAATAGGGCCACTGGCCCAGCGCTCAGGGTAGCCAGCGGTCCACACAGCTTGTTGTCACTACGTACGAACAGCACACCTCGGCACTATTTAAATATTTAGGAGGCTCTGAAGGAAGGGCAAAGAATGTGGGATTCAAGTCTGGCCACCACCACTTATAATTGTTTAGGTGAAAGGATTCAACCTCCCAAGTTCAGTTTCTTTACCTATGAAATGAGTATCTACTGACTTTAGGAGAACTAAAGTCCATAAGAATCCATACAGAGTGAGGACTCCATAAAGCTGAGTTTCCTTTGTCCTGATCTTTTTGTCTGTGTACTTTTCACTCTGGTAGGCTTTTTCAATCTGTGCATATTGCCAAAAATTTTAAAGCAAAACTCCACAGACCAGACCTGATCCAGTGGTTCTGCTGCCATAAATCTGGAAGTAGTGGGATTAAAGTGGTTTTGTGTACACATAGAGAGGTTTTCCAAAACCCATGTTTGTGGAAATCTTTCTTCCCCATATTTATGTTCTACAATTAGCTGCCTGAAGTCCCTTTGGGTGAAGGTGCTAAATACCCCAGGTGAAAGGCAAGGTGCATATCAGTGAGCAGTGAGTCTACAGAGGTAGGATAACTTTCTCCTTGGGAACTTCCAGTCAGGGGAAGAAAATGTTTGCAAACTGTACATCTGGGGCTCCTCACATAATCCTGGTGAGAAATACTGTCAGAGCAAACCACTGTTACTGAAAAATGTGCCGTCTCCATTAGTGGAGTTAGAGAGTAGAAAAACAGAAGCATAAAATCCTATTAATATTTAATAATATTTTAATCCATAAATATGGAATATATTAAATAGATTATCAAGATGCTTATATTTTCTCACAATTCCCTCATTAAGGAACCATATGTTTCAAGGAAATGAGTCCATTCAGCCCATCCATGTGTGTCCTGCTGAGTCTGAGGCACTGGATTTGGTATTCCAGCCCAGTCTGAACGGTGCTGAGGAGGACAGATGTGAATGGGGGTTTCTGGGACACAAGAAAGTGCAGAAATAGCCTGGCATCAGGTCCTTATTCAGCCAGGGCCAATGCAAGGACAGAGAATTCTAGGTAGGTAGAATCTGGAAATAAGGCAGCTCTACACGTGAAAAAGGTCAGCTGAAGGTAAACTTCACTAATTCATAATATATTCAGTCCAACTCTTATATAGATTTATGGTAAGTTTCATCGTTTCTTATAAATAGGCAGCATAATATAGTGGCTAAAACACAGGGTCAAAAGTAAAGAATTTCTTGGCTAAATGCTAACTCAATGACTTATAAGACATGTAGCCTTGTGCAATTGCTTTAACCTTTCTGGACATCAGTTTCTTCAGCTGTAAAATGGGTCAATGCTACTGGATCTGTTTCACAAAGGAGTGGTTGTGGGAATAAAGGAGCATGCACTTAGACGCTGTGAAATGGTGGAATATTTAAATACTAGCCATTATTGCAGATGTTCTGAAGGTTAGCATCAAAGGGATTTTCTGGAACCCTGTAGATAGTAAAAAGCTGTAATAGTCTTCCTTCCTGCCTCGCAGATGCCAGGAGAAATGATAGAGGGTTATTTTGGGTTAGTTTTTCATTCAGGTATTATTCAGACGAGCTTGAGTACATTAAAGCCAGAGGAGAGTTAAGATGCTAAAGACTTGGGTTTTATTTGCAGCATCACTGGATGCTAGATGTGATTATTGGCGAGCTATTTTAATAAAAATTGCTGCCTGGACAGTCTATGAGGGATCTTAGCGGAGAAAACATCTTTGGCTTCTTGCCACCGAAACATGCATCCTTTGTGAACTGATCTTTACCAATATTTTGCTCACTTGGCAGAGATAACAAGTCCCTCAAATATGACTACTCGCTGTGAAAACGGCACTGTCGTGACACTGTGTTAAGAGAGAGGGAAAGTTATGTGTCCTATTCATTTCTGAGGGTGGACATAACAAATTATCCCAAACGTGGTGGATGAAACTTCGGAAATCTTCTCTCTCGGTTCCCAAGGCCAGACACCTGGAATCAAGGTATCGGCAGGTGGCACCCCCTGTGGGGCCCTAAGGGAGATGGCTCCTTGCCTCTTCCGTCTTCTGGCCCAGGGGCTCCTTGGCGGGGCCACATGCCTGCAGCCTCTGCCTCCATCACGCACGGCCTTCTCTTCCCGGGAAGATGACTGTCCTGGAGTCAGGACTCCCCTGCAACCCAGGAGAACTTCACTATCTCTAAAGACCCTTTTCCAATGAGTTTCTGGGGGCAAAGATCAGGCATGTCTTTTGGGGGCCACCATTCAGGCCACTATGAGGTAACGAGGAAGTCTATGAACCTTCTAGTTTTTCTGGCAAGGATGGCATTTACCACATTCCACAGCTGCTGTTGAAGGTCCTGGAGGAAGCTTCCTCCATGGAGAGAGCGGCTCTTGTAAGTGCCTTAGAATTTGTTCAAGGGGCTTCCATAGGGTCTAGATGAGGCGTCAAGGACTCTGCCCTTTTAGTAAAGGCGAGATGTGAAGAAGCGGTGCCAGCTTTTTTCCAGGCGGGGAGAGAGCGGAATATATTCCTGTACCTGTCCCGGGATGAATATTTGCATAATTTGCTTTCTGTTTCTTGTTCCTTAAACAGAGAATAACAGTTTTCTTTGGGTTGAGTTGGTCAGACAACTCTATGATAAATGCACAGCAAAGTGGATAGAGATAAGATGGAAAAAGACATATGTTGGGTTTGAGTTTCCTTGAACATAGAGGGAGAAGAGAGCAGAGAGTAAGAAGGAGCCCTAGGACACACCAGAAGGGAAGAGGAGGTAGAGAATGAAGAGAAACATGTGTGACTGCAAGGCAAAGACCAAAAATGCCAGGGACTATTTTTTTTTTTTAATGACTCTGTACTCATTAGTGTCCAGAGTTAAATAATTTTCTTCTTTTCCTGCTAATGGTCCAGACCTCTGGTTATGATTTCTCTGAAAGTAATTAAGGTGATAGGCCTCTAGTTCATAGAAGAGCCTCTACAGACATGGCAAAAGTATACAAATATTTGGTGCATACCTCAGGAAACTGGGCTGCTTCCTTTTGCATCCTTTACATATTTCAAAATCATCTTAATTCCTTCTTACTCTCTATCTCCTCTTTCTTTTTCTTTCTTTCTTTCTTTCTTTTTTTTTTTTTTTTGAGAGAGAGAGCAAGGGGAGAACAGCTGAAGAAACTGCTCTGGAGCTGATCTCCAGCATGCTTTTTATTCGAGATTTTTTCACAGTCAATGTCAGGGTGCATGTGCAGGGGGACAGGCAGGTAAAGCAGGGGTGTAAATAATCTCATAAGAATTCCAGGCTGATAATGGGGAAGCAGGATTATAGAAACATTTAATGATATATTTAGGAGATAAGTGGGAGATAAGGGAGATAGGATAAGCAGGAGTGGTGATTTCTCTGTGTGGGCAGAGAAAACAGGCCTCCAAGCTATTTCTTAGAGGTAAAGATTAGAAGGTTCCCACATCTCCCCCTTTTCTGTTTAAATAAGAAGAAAAGAAGAGGGAAAAGAATCCTGACACAATCCTTTATAAAAACTGCCCCCTTCCAGATAGTTCAAGGTAAAAAATTTGGATAGTAATAGCAAGGCCAGGTCGGTGTCTGCTATCTGGGTTCTGAACTGGGCTGTGCGTGGGAAACAAGATAGCCATGGCAGCAGGAGACCTGTCTTGGGAGGGGCGAGAGTCAGTGTCCTACCTCTGTAGGCCCTCAGATTCTCTCCTGAAGATTCTCCCCTCTGTGACTGAGCCTGTCTTAGGCTGTCCCTTCCCTGAGGAATCTTACCCGTCACTGGCTACCAGCCGTCCAGGGCCAAACAGGGTGAAGTGTTCTATGACAGTTTATGCCTCCACAACCTCCACACCCAGCACCAGCCTTGGGACTTCCTCACCTGTAGGTGGGGCCCCAGCTCTGGTCACTGGTTTCAGGAAACCCAAGTTTTTAATGTAGAGAGGGCCCAGCATTGGGTAGGAGACAGACTGTTTGACACCAGCTCTTAGAAGGCCTGCTCAACCTAGGGATGCCAGGCTCATGGCACAAGGCAACCTAACCAGTGGGATTTATACAAGACACCTCCAGGTTATGATAGGAACAATGGGAAGGGTGGGGAACTAGAAAAACTGTTTGCAGAAAGAAAAAGGGGTCACGGAGTCAGGCAAATAGGTAGGCAGGTGAGAAGGAGGGAAAGGAGACCTTGGGGTGAAAAATTAATTCAAAGGTGTTTTAACCAAAGGGCCCCCAAGTCTCCTCCCCCCCCGCCACTTTCATTTCTTTGTTATTGATTTCCAGATGTGGGAGGTGAGAGAGATGAAGCAACAGCCAGGGTGATGATTTTCTGTTCAGTGTGATAAGCTCGAGAAAGGGTCTGGCAGATTAACCAATGAATCTCTTAGGTTTAATTGTTTAAGACTTCCCCAAGTTACTCCCTGAGTTTGGATAATGTTATGTGTCCTGGAGTTCCTTTGTTCCTCCATTGTCATCTTCTCCATCCGTGGTGCTGGGTTGAATGGGTGATCTTTCCAGATCATGGTACAGCTTCGCGTTCTTTGCTGATAGCCACTGGGGGCCTTGGGATGATGAGTTATCCGGATAAATTTTGTCCCTTTGACGTGCCAATTGTGCCGCTGGTCCAAATCTTGCAGGGGTCTGTCCAGCAGAGCCCACGACGGCACAATGAAATTCCTCTTAACATGGAGGTTGAGAGAGATCAGCGGGAGAATAGCTGAAGAAGCTGTGCTTCTGTCTCCTCTTTATCAAAGTCTATTCTAAAGAAATGATCTGCTATAGCCATTCAATTTGAAATATATGTGACTGGTTAATTTTAATGTGTTACCTTGCCCAAAGTTTTTTGCTTTTATGGGGCTAGGGGTGGAGAGTGGAGACAGAGGAGTATATCTCATGCTAGAATTCCAAGCATCAATACTTTTGGTAAAGCAGGTCTGTATCTTCTAACTGGGAGGGAAGAACTCCTAGTAGATAAGAACATGAATGTTGAATATGCCTTTGGGCAATTTAATTTCTCTGAGGCTCAGTTTTATCATGTAGAAAATGGGAGTAATAATTGCTATCTTATATTTTAAGAATTTCACAAAAGTTTCTTCCACTGGAAACTATTCACTATATTGTATTATAATCAGTATTATTTTCCAGTTCACTTGGCTGTAAGCAGTAAGCTATAATCTGGATATTCACAGTCCACCAGTTTGGACTAAGGCAGTTTCAAGTCTAATGGTGCAAAACCTGGAATGGTTACAAGACTGATGTCCATTATGCCTGAAGGGATTTCCCTGAAATACAGCCATCCCCTATTGTCCAAGCTGACCTTTCTTTTTAGAGAATAGGTAGAGGTGAGCAGTTTCCCCCCAATCCTACCACTTACCCTTCCTCTGAGGTTTCCCATCAAGGAATTATACATACAAAGAGTAATAGGCAGTGAGATACCAAGTACCATTTAGGGAAGGGGGTACAAAATTACTTTATTAGAAGGAACAGTACAAATGGAAGAACTTAGTAGATGTTCTGCTACAACTTGTAGAAAAGATAAAGGTGCACCCAGCATGCATGTGCTGCCATGGTGACCCCAGAAGTCACCCCCATGGCTGTGGGGAAACCCACCTACGGCTCAGCTCTCCCCATCACGGTTTCAAAGTGAGATTCTGGATCTTTTAAATCCTGAGGGAAGATTCATCCCCTTCATTGGTTCTGCAGCTCCTGAAGTTTCTCAGCATGTTCTCTCTCCTTATGAGACTGGTGAAGAATATATTTGGTGGAGTTCCTCAAAGCCACATTATCACCGTCGAAGTGGGAAGACGTGGACAGGTAGACCTAACTGGTGCAGGCCTCAGGTGGCTCTGGCGGTTACTAGGGACTTTTGAGTCTTGGCTGCAGTTCTAGGGCACCTGTCGTCATGGCAGGTAACTGAGAGGAGGTGGGGGCAGGTGAGGGGTCCAGCGCCAGGCTTGTCCAAGAATGGGTGAAGGGGGAAACTGGGCCGTTTACTCATGTCTGTACCACTAGTCTGCACGCCCTTAGCAGGGCTTTATGGTGAAGCTGCATGGAGGACTTGGCTTCCAAAATGAACTATTTCCACCGTGTAGAAAGAAGCATGTTGGAAAAAGTAATTCTTCCATAGGCACAATTTTAATTTCAAAATGTTAAAACACTTAGGCCACAATCTTAGCCGGTATAAGAAAGATCACTTCATAGGAGGAGTTAGTACTAACAAAGGAATAAGGATTCTGAAGCCATTCCCAAAGCAAGAGCAGCGCTGGGGATGGGGCCAGTCTCAGAGGCTGGCTGATTTCAAAGGCAGTGAAGTCTTCCTGCCTCAGATACGGAGAGCGCATGAGGCAAGACCGATGAGCATGTTTTAAGTATAATTGGGATGAGGGAAAAAGTTAGAGGGCTTTTCAAGAGTCAAAGAAAAAGACCTTAAGACAAAATCAACGGAGATTACAGCTTTTGCTTCATAGTGATATTTGCTTCCATTTCTATATAGTCTCAATTAATACAAATGACAGTTATTTAATGACATGAAAATGACCGATTTTCCTGTTAGTAAAGTATATTGCAAATTGTGCAAATATGAAAATATTCACTGTTTGACTCTCTTTTAATTCACTCTGCTAACATGTTAGGGGTTTTTCTTTAAATTTTATTATCATTGTGATCAACCAGCATCTATGCATCTAGGTCAGCTCTGTTTAACACTTTTTTATTGCTAGTTCAATGAATTCATTCAACAAATATTCACTGGGTCCTCAGCATACATCTGGGTACCTGGCTTAAACACCCATCATATATTTGATACCATAGAGCAAATACTAGGTATTTGCCAATTTTGATTCAACAGTGAATCAATAGGCCAAATCTCTGTCCTCTTGATGTTTATGCACCAGCAGAGAATACAAAAAATTAATCAAGTAATCAAATAAAGAGTGATAAACACCACGTGTTATTGGAACATGTCGAAGGGGGTTTGTAATGTCCATGGAATCGGAACGGGCTTTTCTGATATTAGAGAACGAATTAAGAGTTAAAGTGGCAAGGAGGAGATAGTTTAATTTAACAACTACTTTTTGGAGGTTTGCTTCGTACAAGACACGGAATTAAGTGCTGCAGTAGAAAGAGTTATGAATAAGATAATTTCCCACTAATGGAGGTTAAACTTAGTAATAATGCTAATAGTGTTTAAATTTGCTGAATGTTCACTGTGTGCTAAGTATTATCTTAAGTGCCTTATGTTTCAGTTCATTTAATCCTCGTCACAGTTTTATGAAGTGGTTACTGTTATTAACCATTTACAGACAAGGAAACAGAAGAGCAGAGCTGCTAAGTGACTTGCTTGTATGTCTCAGCCCGTCTGTCGCAGACCTGGGATCTGAACACACGTCTCTAGCTACGAAGCCTGCACGGTCCACATGTACTTTTTTCTAAAACATGTGCAACCCCTGTAATTGCAAACATGCAGATAGCGGCGGTGCCAGGAATGACGAGCGAGGCAGCGCCGACGTGGGACCTCAGCAGAACGCTGCGGCTCGGGCAGGCGCAGGTTGACGCCGTCGCCTTCCCGCCGCTCTCTGCCACCTTTCAGAAGGCGCGCTGGCTGATGCACAGCCCTCTTGACGCTGGGCTGTCCCCCTTGACGTAAAGAAGACCCTGCAGTCAGCAAACGCGAAGGAGTGCAGAGCACGTTGCTTTTATGCACAGGAGGTCTGAACCTGCAGAGCTTCAACCCTCCTGGGTGACATCGCAGGAAGGCTGCAGCAAGGAGAAGACGACCTTCATTTGAACGTTTTTTACGGTCATTGTATGTACCTCTTCAGTGATGCCAGCTTACCATGGATCCTGAATTGCTAAAATGTAGTCATTTGTGCCTCACAGTGACTCAAAAGTTTAACTTTGACTACAAAAGGTAACGAGAGGATCTTCTAATACAAATTTCAGTTATATTGAAATGTTTTGCCAGTCACTATTGTTAAACAGCTTATGCGTCTAGAAAGACAGGTAATTGGTGAAATCTAATATCAACGGAAAGCTTTGCTCTCTACCAAATTAAAACTAATTTAACTAAACCATCTATGCCGAACATTAATATTAAGCAATTACATTAAATGGAGGCACTGTGAATATGTTAACTGCTTTCATTGAAAACCTGATTTCCTTTAATTACTTTCTAAGCAAATATTCTTTACTAAACTATTTAAGTATTTGAAATATTCAAATTCAATAGGTAATGGGATGTCAGTTTCTTATTAAATGCGTATTTAAAAAAATCGATTTTACGTTTCAAATTTAACATATGTTTACAAAGTCCAGAGCTGAATATGATTTTAGAAGAGTCCTGTGGTTTGAATAATATAAATTTTCCTGAGCGAAGCCAGTGTCTCTCGTTGTCCGTCCTCTGACGCTGCAGGGCTCCTGAGGACGCCGCGTCCTCCTTGCCTCTCTCACGCACACCGGTGCTGGCTGTCTTCAGCCCACCTGGTCCCAGGCTTGCCAAGCAGGGGCGCACAGAGAGGGACGGCTTAGAGACCTTAAGGCTTTCATCACTGCCAGTTATTCAGGGCGAGTGTTACTCCGGCCTCAGAAACTTCTCGTTTTCCTTAAGAGAGGGAGCGCTGAGTTCATGAAATATACACAGTGGAAATAAAAGAGTCTATTTCCCAAATGCCCTTAGGCTTAAAAGTTAAAGTGTCAATGTTTTGAGATTTTTAATATAAAACTGTTTTGCTAGGTATTAACTTGTTAAAAATGTCTAAATGTGACAGATTTATTACATTGGATAAAAAATATGAATTTGGGGTCACATGGAGGGAAAAAGGGAGATTGAGAAGAGGAATTACTTTAAATAAATTTTGAGGTCTAGTAATTCATTCTAATAATATATTTTTTTCTTCTTCTACATAAGAGTTAATTAAATGCTTGTAGGTTTTATCTATTTTTTTGTGAATATTCATTTTTTTATTAGAGAAAAATCATGCATAAAATACAGACTGCATGTGCCATCCTTTTACTAACAACTTGCATTAGTGTGTTATATTGGTTATAATTCATGAAAGTACATTTTTATAATTGTACTATTAACTACACTCCATCATTTACATTAGGCTTCCCTGTGTTGTACAGTCTTGTTTCCTTAAAATTGTTATTCTAGGAACATACATACAACTTAAAATTTCCCCCTTAACCACATTCACATATATAATTCACTGCTGCTAATTATGTTGGGAATGTTGTGCTATCATCACCACCAGCCATTATCAAAAACTCTTCCATAACCCAAATAGAAACTCTGTACATTTTAAGCCTTAACTCTCTATTTCCTGTACCCACCCCATACCAGGGCAAACTATATTTCTCAGTTCTGACTCTGAGTTTGCTTGTTCTAATTATTTCATATCAGCAACATCATACAATATGTGTCCTTCTGTGTCTGGCTTATTTCACTCAACAGGATGTCTTCAGGGTTCATCCATGTTGTTGCAGGTATCAGAACTTCATTCCTTTTTAATGCTGAATAATATCCCAGTGTATATATTTTATCCATTCACTGGTTGATGGCCGCTTGGGTTGATTTCGTCTTTTGGCAATTGTGAATAATGTCACTATGAAGATCAGTGTGCAAATATCTATTCAAGTCCCTGCTTTCAAATCTTCTGTGTATAAACCTAGAAGTGGGATTGCTGGGTCATATGGTAATTCTATACTTAGCTTTCTGAGGAACTGCCCAACTGTCTTCCACACTGCATTTCCATCACCAGTTAATGAGTGTTCCTATGTCTTCACATCCTCTCCAACACTTGTAATTTTCTGTTTGTTTTACTTTATTTTTTTTGTTGTTGTTGTTTTTTTTTTTTTTTTTTATTTTTATTTTTTTTGTTTGTTTTACTTTAATGGCAGTCATTCTAGCAGGTGTGAAATGGTATCCAACTGCAGCTTTGATTTGCATTTCCCTGAAGGTTAATGGCGTTGAGCATCTTTTCGTGTGCATTTTGGCCATTGAACTGCATGCCTCTAGGATATTATGGGAAAGGAAACCTCTCATGGTTAAGCCTCTATAATTTTCTGTTTTCTATCAAATGTTAACTTAATTTTAACTGATAATTAACTAAGCCACATGTTAGTATTGATTGTTCTCTATTACTTTCCCTCTGAACTGTGTGTTTTGATTTATAGACATACATTTTCTTGTATTTGGTGGAATTTTATCACATTCTGGCTTTAAACCTTTTTCATTTCTGTTTATTTTCCTGGATATCTATTATTTATATGTTGAATATATTTTTATTCCTTATTTTCATATTCTATTAGAGCTTTCCTTCTCATTTTGGTTTTCCTTTGCCTTCTTTATATTCCCAGTACTAATATGGTAACTGGCATATTCTTAATCCATTGAATTAATAAAATAATGAATTAATTAAGTGCATAAACACTTTTCCAATTCTGTTTTCAGGTTGTCTATTTTACTTCTTCAAATGTTTCTAGATTTATCTTTCTTTTATTTAACTTTTTGTCTTTCATAATCTCATTTATTTGCTCTTTTCTATCTATTTGAGGAATTTTATTAAAATAATTTATATCTTTATTAATGGTTTCAATTATATAGTGAAGTAATTTTCTAAAACTTCCCGCTGCTTCTTGTGGATAACTTTTTTCCTGAGGGCTTTTTCTCCTTTTTTGGTAGTATCTACTTTTGATTAAATTATAAATTTGCATTTGAAATCTGACTGCACACTTTTTCTTTCTTTGTTTCAAGCCAGTAGCCAGGCTCTGTTGTATCTTCTTACTTCAGAGAAGATTTATGTTTCAGGAATACCAGCCGAGTTGACTGTGCCTGTCCTGTTTTTCAAGAATAAGACTGATGGGGCTGGAGAGAAAGCAAACAGTGATAGCAGCCGTATCTGGCTGAGGCTGCCAAAGAGAGGCTTGATGGGTCATGGGGAAAGCGGGGGTCTTCTACAAAGTGGCGAAACTCAGAAAGGATGCCTCCAGCTACTCCCGAGACCGTGCATTCCCAGCTCCCAGTACGCCTTGTGGCATGGGAATGCCAGAGCAGGCAGCCTTAATGGACCACAAGCTCCAGGACAGCAGGCACCTCTGTCTTGATCAGGGTGAGCTGAGTTCAGAGGATAAGGGGTTCTGCCTAATACTCTGGACATTGGCTTGGTGCTGCAGCCCCCAAGTGGGCCAGGATTTCCCACCAACATTGCACTATGGAGACTTAGAGAAAACAAGGAAATGCAATGTCTCCTGAGTCTCTATGCTGAAAATTATATATAAATCATGTACATGCATTGGATAGTTTCCCCATATTCTTCTTGGAATGGTGGCATGATATAAGCCTGTGATATGTGGAGGGCTCGAGGCAGTTACCTAGAAAAGCTGGCACTTTCATATTAAATTTGTTGACTCAGAACATTTTCTCTTAAACTTTGTTAAAGATGTGTATTCCTGTAGCTTTCAGTGTTCTTCCCTCTTTCAGGTGAGAGGTGAACTAGGTACATAGTGACTCTAGTGTGTACATGTGCACGTGTGTGCTGGAGTTTATCTGTGTGTGCATATGCACGTGTGTACTGGAGTTTGTGTGTGCATGTGCACGTGTGTGTGCTGGAGTTTGTGTGTGCATGTGCACGTGTGTGTGCTGGAGTTTATCTGTGTGTGTGCACGTGCACGTGTGTGTGCTGGAGTTTATCTGTGTGTGCATGTGCACGTGTGTGCTGGAGTTTGTGTGTGCATGTGCACATGTGTGTGCTGGAGTTT
>JAKSZT010053830.1:27487249-27652506 GCA_026826555.1 Tolypeutes matacus | reverse complement strand
TGTGCTGGAGTTTGTGTGTGCATGTGCACATGTGTGTGCTGGAGTTTATCTGCGTGTGTGCATGTGCACGTGTGCGTGCTGGAGTTTATCTCTGTGTGCATGTACACGTGTGTGCTGGAGTTTGTGTGTGCATATGCATGTGTGTTGGAGTTTAAGTGTGTGCTGGAGTTTATCTGTCTGTGCTGGAGTTTGTGTGAGCATGTGCACATGTGTGTGCTGGAGTTTATCTGTGTGTGTGCATGTGTACGTGTGTGCTGGAGTTTGTGTGTGCCTATGTGCGTGTGTGCTGGAGTTTATCTGGGTGTGCATGTGCATGTATGTGTGCTGGAGATTATTGACAATCAGCTGAGCCTGGCAAGCAGTTTCAAACCTGGTTGCTATTTACCTTTTCTTTTCTCTTTTCTGTTTCTCCTGGCAGTTCTGGTTTAATTAATTACATGGCAGAAAAATTAGAATGGTAGATGCAAGCAATTCATTGTTTATCAGTTTCTCTCTTCTCCTTTGACCAAATTTCACTGTATCTGATAAATATTTTTCATAGTTTGCAGGCTGAGATTGGAGCCATTTCCAAGTTTTATTATAGATGGAAATTTATTCGCAAGCTGTTTTTATTTAAATAGGTTTCAAGAATATGTGTTTAATCTGATACTATTTTCCAAAGTTTCTAGCTTCTGGAGTGTGTATTTCTTTTATGCTAATACTACCATACTATTTTAAAACAGGTAACTTTACACCCCACCCCGCCATCACCCTGTTTCATTTCCTGGGAGCAGCCAAGTCCGCAGACATAGCAAGTCTGTAGCTGCATTTATATACTATGAAGCCATCCTGGTGTTTGCTCCAGGCTCCCCTTCCGCATCTCTGAGACTGAGGCAACATCAGTTAACAATGAGCCCCACTTCATAGAACAGAAAAACCCTTTCCCATTACAAGGCAACAAATGAACGGGAGGAGCTGAAGCAGGCTGAGCTAGATTTCCGCAGGGTCTTGATTTTTCCAGCTATAACTTGAGGAAGATGAGGGGTTCCTGAAAATAGACCAGTGTCCACATCTTGAAGCCAAATGAGCTGCTTGTCCCTGAGCCTGATGCTGTTTAATAATTTCACTGACATCAGGGAGATGGAATTTGAACCCAGGTCTTTCTTACTTTAATTACATTATAATAGACTCTTTATTTAGTATTTTCTTTTGTCACTATCATGAGATACTCCAGGCCATATCAATTGAGACTTGCTTTTGTAGAATAATAATTCTACTGCTTTTCAAGAAGTGGATATCTCTGATATCAGAATAAGAGATTCTCATAATTTGGCTATTTTCTGAGGAGACATTAAAAGAGAATATCTTGCAGGAAATTCTGTCCAAACCTTTGATTAAAATAAGCATAAAACAAAAGACATTTTAAACAAATAAAATTCAGGGCTCAGAAGAGATGGCATATGACCAAAATTGTACAAAACTCTGTTAGCTACTTTAGTGCATACATTCTTTCTAAAAACCCACCTCTTTTCTCCCCACTTAGCATCCAGGTGGTAAATAAAGCTAACCAGATGCAGCTTAGAGATTCTCCATCACTGTTTCTGCAGCAGCCCCAGGGAGAACACAACTGCTTGCATACAAGATAAAATCAAATACAAATTTCAGATTCATTTCACTTCCTTATTCCCCCTATTTTTTAATGACAGGTGTTTGGAAAAGTCACACTATTTAGGCATTTTTAGGACCTTTGAATATCTTGTAGAAGATACTGTCAATACTTTGTTAAAGGGGAATATTGTCGTTTCCTAACCAATGAATTCAACAGTGTCTTTGATTGGGCTGCTCTAACAAAGCACCGCAAGCCAGTTGACACTAAACAACAGAAATTAATTGCCTTTCAAATCTGGAGGCTGGATGTCCATATCGAAGGCTTCTGCTTGAGGCATGCCGGCAGTCTACGGCCCCGAGGTGTAGCTCAGTCTCAGCTGCTGGCAGACAGCTGCCTTCTCTCTCTCTCCTTGTGTCTCCTACGACTTGTGGCCCAAATACTGTTTCCTTATGAGGAGAACAGTTACATTGGATTAGGGCCCATCCTAATGCCATTTGGCCTCATTTCAGCTAATGACAACTTCAAAGACCCTGTTTCCAAATGGGATCACACTCATACAACCAGGCCTTAGTACTTGAGCATATCTCTTTGGGGGATGTAATTCAATTTTTAACAATCGGAAATTCTAATATCCTCATTTGGAATAGTAAGATACTTGCAATAAAAAAATTTTTTAGTCTAAATTTAAAGACGTTTTAAAAGCTACAAATTATATTCGTTATTACTTTTTTAAAATATGCCTTTATTAGACACATGTGCAGGAACTTGTGTTTTGTAGAACAAGTAAAAAGCAATCAACCATGTGTTGCAAATAAGTTGCTTTGAATAGCAGCCTATGGCTTTTAAAAGTCTCACAAGGTAGGTGTAAGTTGCAACACCTACTGTCCCGTTCATTGGACTCACCCAGGGCAACTAACAAGGAGATGATGATGGACAACAACTATCCCAAGGAGTGGAGAGAGTCTGCAACTGCAAGTAAGATAGTCCCATCCATCTGCCCCATGGAATCTAAGCTCCCTCTCAATTAAAACAGAGTGGGCATCACCATCCCCAAATCCTCAGGATTGGGGAATGAATGATGTACTAGAGTGGACTTACTGTTATTCTACTATAGACACTGTGATTCTAGCAATGGAAGAACTTTTATCACTGATGTGGAGGCAGTGGCCACTGGAGGTTCTGAGGGGAGGGAGAGGGAAAAATAGGGGTAATATGGAGGCATTTTGGGGACATTGGGATTGTCCTGAATGATGTTACAATGGCAGATACAGACCTTTATATATCTTGTCATAACTTACAAAATTGTGCAAGAGAGCCTGTAAACTACAATGTAAACTAGAGTGCACACTGAGTGGCAACGCTCCAATGTGCTCATCAGCTGTAACAGATGGACCACACTAATGAAGGATGTTGTTAATGGGGGAAAGTGTGTGGTGGGGGAGGAAGTGGGGCATATGGGAATCCCCTGCATTGTTTATGTAACATTTATGTAATGTAACTATCTTTATTTATTTATTTATTTATATATTTTTTTATTATGGGTAAAAATCAAAATTCTCACAATACATACAAACATTTGTAAAATGATATATAAATATATATGCATATATGTGTATTTGCTTACAAAAATGTTATTTATATATATATATATGCATATATTTTAAGAGGTGCTTAGATTACCCAAAACACTACACGGAACCCACTGGGATTCCCATGTCGCCCACCTCCCACACCTCCCACCACATCCCACACAAACATCTCCCACAGTGTGGCCCACCACCCTCAATGGACTTACACATCCTGGAGCCTTGCCACCAACCACAGACCACAGTCCACAGCGCAGACCACACTCTCCCCCACTCAGCCCTGAGCGGTGTGTGCTGATCCAAAATGGCCCACATCCATCGCCACGACAGTACTCAGGACAACCTCCAACTCCCAAAGAAAGTGTGTGGTGGGGGAGGAAGTGGGGCATATGGGAATCCCCTGCATTGTTTATGTAACATTTATGTAATGTAACTACCTTTAAAAAATAAAAAAAGTATTTAAAAAACTTAAAAAACAAGCTGGGTGTATTTCTGTAGCCGAGGTACTGTACGCATGGACTGGAAGGCATGCAAAGATATTCCAAATAAACTTCCAGGTATAACAGAGGCACATGGTAAGGGGCAAGGACTTCACACTCAGAGTGCAGGAGGAGGAAATTCTTCCTGTGTGTGGGAAATGATAACCTTGAAACACTTGGGCACTTATCCCTGAGAAAAGCAGAAAGACCCAATCCTCTAATGTGATATGCCCATGAGGCTCAAAATCCCAGGGTAGCTTCAGTTTCATGGCATCTGACAGAGGAGCTTAGAGATGACAATGGCAAACACTCAGTGGCCAGTTCATCATCCTTATTTTACATTTAAGTTCATATTTGTAGGCTTTCTATATAGGTAATTTGTAACCATAATTCTTTACAAAATATTTGAACATTTTCTAATATTATTCAGGGTTTAATCCTATTGCAGAGTTAGGCTCCATTTCAATTGCAAAATACATGTCAAATTGAATGGTGTGAAATTATTTTTTAAGCCAGTACTATAAATTATATGCCAGAAATATAGTGTGTCTTTCCATAGTCATAGCAAGTGGTCAGGTACCTAGTTAACTTTTGGAAGGTACACTTTTACGTGGTGTAAAACACTACAGCAGGACCCAGGCAGGCTGAAATATCGACGCAGTCCTGTCATCCTTAGTAATTACCTTACAGGATAGAGTAATACAAGGGAAAGCGTACTTCAGATCTGGAGTCAGAGCCATTTTGTTATTTCTTTTTTTTTTTAAACTACGAGTGATGCTTAGCGTATAGGAAGCTTTTCTCTTACCTGACAAATAAAGGTAATACCTATCATAAAATCCCATGCTGGGAATGAGCAGAGATGACGTATAATCTTGCAACTGCAGGGAAGGTGAGCCCCTTCCCCCTTTACCTGACTCGCCAGCGCTGGTCCCGCTTGAGGACACAGGTCGCGCCCCCTTGGCCAGCGAGCCGTTCTGGGCTGAATACCTGTCCCGAGGTGTGGCACTCCTCACCAAGGCGCGCCTGATAAACATCTAGTGCGGCAGCAGGAGGCACAGGGCTTCTGGCTTTGCCAGGACGCCGGGCAGCTGTCACCCGTCATGAGGTGCAAGCACGTGAGCAGAAAGCAGGCCTTCTGCTGTGGGTCCTGCCTGTGCTTGGGTCGCTCTGCTTTATTGAAACATTTAGACGAAAGCGCTGACACAAAGGGCTGTGGCTGCAGTGAGGTAGGTCTGTCGGCCCAGGCCCAGCCGACAATGACCGTGTCCCCAAGCCCAGCTTTCCTCCTGCATAGATATGCTTTGTGGCCCTCTGAGGTGCGGTGACCACGACGGGGTTTCTGAGTCCAGATCATTCCACGATCAAGTCCCAAAGCCCGTTTGGAGCAACATAGGTGGTGGCCAGTTGCTTTGACTGCTGCCGGTGCTAACAGGATCATTTTATCTTTGATCTCCTGGTATGTTGGAGGAAAGTGTGTTATTCGGTTAACTCTGTGTTAAACTATATATTTGACTTTTAAAAGTTCTTCCACTGCTCCTTCAAGGTTGAAGCTCCTTGGGGTCCCTTTCAGTATTTTCTTCTCATCTCACGTGTCCACTTTTATGACATTGGTTTCATTTCTCCACTGATTCTTCCACCTCATACCTTCATGTCTAGTCTCTTCTCTGAGCTCCAGGTGTACATTTATTTCTGAATACTGACTGGCCCACTAGTCTTCCCGTGGTATCTTTATGTGACTGAAAACAAACGTGTGTTTGTCATGCCCTACATTTATTTTTCCTGCTGTTTTATTGATACCAGTTAATAGCATCACCACCTTCCCGACAGTCTAGTCTGGTTTAGTCCACATCAGTTGCCACGTTTCCACCTATTCTTCACGGATCTGTCCCTTGAACAGTGTCACCATCTTACTTCACACCCTATTCATATGTCACTGGGCTGTTCAATAAACTAAACGCTGCCCCTACACTCTTCCCAGTCCAATTTTCCCACCACTTTGCTGTCCAGTTATTTTCTTGAAGCAGAAAGCAAAAATTTAATTTTTTCCCCTTGAAATCTTTGCTGTCTTCCTATCACACACTCAGGAAGGTCAAATTCCTTATCATCTTCCACACGGGGTTTAATTACCTGCCACCTATCCAGTCCTCTGGCCTCATCTCCCCAATATTTACCTCATTCTCCAATGACTCGGAACGTCCCATACCAAAGGCAAGTAGAACTTCACAGATAACCCTTTCCATACAGACCCTTCTCTTCTGCACCTGTTGAAATGATTGGATTCATGTTTAGTAATTACAGGCACCGTGCCCCCCCTTCCCCCTTCCAAGGCCCAGGGGGGCGGTGTGGGGTCCGGGGACTATGTCCCCAGTCCCGAGAGTGATTCTCAGAAAATAGAAAGGCCCCCGGGGCAGGTGGTGTTGTCCCTCCCCAAACACACCGAATTTCAAGACTTTATATATGATGAAATATAGGTAAAGTCCCAGGGGGGAGGAGCGGGCAGCACCCTACCCATCACCTACCCACCACGACGCCCCCCAGGACCCCTCAGAGCCGGACTACAGCACGGAGACGCCTGCTTGCCCGATAGCCTGCCTCATAGCACCCTGAGGTGTTTAATCAAATACGGGCCCCAGCGTTCCGTGCACAGCAGACGTCGATTGATCAAGCCTCGAGAACTTTGCCAATTCTCTTCAATATTTTTTTATGTGAATAATTTGAAAATCCCTTCTCTCACCCCCAATACCCCAAGCTCCAACCCCACCTCAGCTTCCCAGCTACCCCTCAGAAGCAACCTTTTCTGAGGCGACTTTTTCATAAGGTGACAGTCATATGTAGATGCGTTTTGAACACAAAGTGAAGATTAATCTAAATTTGAAATAGATATAAATAACTCAGGGGAATTTATTTTATTCGACATTCGTTCAATATGTCACTTCTATGTGCTGTGTTGGTGAAATGATTCTTTAATAAATATCACTCACTCATATTTATGAGAAGCCACATAATTATTGCTTCTATAAAATAGTGCTTTCTAAAAATAAGATAATTTCAAAATTGGAGTTTAAAAATTCTAAACTTTGTTCATTCTTGCTATAATCCCTAATTCACATATTTGATGTTTTGCTGTAAAATAGTGCTGAGCAGCATTTAGCACAGATTGAAAGATAAATTCTTCATGGTATAACTTGATGTCCGTACAAAAAGTTCTCCAAGGCTGGTCAGTGGCACGGGAGTTGGAGGACTAGAGAGTGCTCTACGGCTGTAGAATGAATAAATAAATGGATAACTGGATTCTTAGGCGCCATCGGGGGAGGTAAAAGGCTATAGGACAACTAAGTTTAATTCCTTTATTTTGTCAAAGGCATTTTCTTAAACAACTGAAACAGTTCCAGAATGTGGTTTAAACTATGTTCATGCAGCAACAAGCATCCTTTTTGTAGATAACCAAAATGTTTTGTTCAGATGGCTCAGTGGTAAATTCAGAACTGGTCACCCTCTCGTAAAAATACTTCTAATTAAGTTAATTGATTAATTAAATCCATGCTTGAGCAAAATTTTTCAAACAAAGCCTCCTAATTGATTATCAGTGGTATAATTCACAATCTCTTTTATCTGTGAGCTTTTCTTTAGCTCCATAAAGATAGCCAAAGGAGAGGAAAAATAATGTTTAGAAGCACTTGCCTCGTAGTGAATGGACTTTAGTCAGTGGATGGAGTAGAAGCTGGTGAGTCATAGTATTTGCTAATATACACCTCGTGCTATTTCAACATGGAACCATTGTCTCACTTATACGTAATTAACAGTGAAGCTCTTGATTATTCTAGCTCTCACTCCAGCTCTGTCATGTGCTACTCCACCTCTCTTTTTTGCTCATTTCCTGCACTGTTTCTCACTCTCAAAAATATCTTCCTATTCTTGTGATATATTTTTCAAATCCCCAATATATAATTTTGAAATTGAGAATAACAGATAATAGACAAATAATATGCCCCCTTAGAGCCATTGTACTCAAACACAGGACTGGAATGCTGGTTGCTGGTATGCTCTTCGCAATGGGAAATCAAGGTCATTACAAATATGACTACCCTCGATATGCATTTATGACGAAAAGTCCCCTGGGTATAATATTCCAACATAGAATTTGGCTTTTTGAACCTGACGTATCAGCTGGTTGCATCAGATCCAGTTTGTGAACCAAAGCACTGGAGGGCCTTGCTTCTCACATCGGCGGTGAATCCAGTACAGACTGGTTTCTGGTTTAACTGCCTCATCTAGGATCATCAATGACTTAAACACAGTGCTTTTGACGTCAGAGGTGGCATTTAACTTAAGATATTTACCTTACCAGAATTAGAATCACTATATTTGTTTTAATTAGCTGGTGAAAAATTATCTAGGTTTGTTCTTAAAATATGTGTTTCAAAAGTGTGTACTAACATAACTGGGTATCCAGCACTGCATAGGGAGTGTGGACGACACTAAAGAAAGAGTCTCGTGTCCTGATGGAGACTATGATCTAGTTAGGAACAAAAGATAAATTCCTGAAACAATTATAAACAAATTTCAAAACATGTTTTCACCTTCTCGTTTATGTTTCAAGAGTCACAATTCTAATCCTGATCTCTAAACTATGATCCAGGTATATATTACTATTATTATAGCAATATTTTTCAGATGACTAAAGATGAGAGTTTTCCTTAACTGTTGTTTTCTTTTCTTGTCATCAAGCCTGGTATTTCTTGCTTTGAAACAAAACTTTCCCCCTTTTTTATCTTGTGACTTTAGCTCTTATGTTGATTACACCCAAATCCATACCTGCTGAACTTAGTCACACATTTCACTTGAGTTATGATATGTACAGCGTTAGCGTATGGCCTGGACCACGTTAAGTGCCACACAATTGTTAGCTGGTGTAATCAATATTCTTACTATTACTACAGTTTTCCATTGTTCTGTCTCTACTAGGTTGCCTTAGAGCAAATCAGATGCATATGACCAAATCTTCTGATCCTCCTGTTTTTAAATGCAGATGAGTAGCTTGAATCCAGAAACGTATCAGTCCTCTTTCCCCTTCTCTCATCGCTGTCAGTTGCTCAGCAGGCTCTGCCAAACCCCTCGCATCCATTTTCCCTTCTCCATGTCTGCCACGTTGACCTTGGTTTAATGCTCATTTCCTTTCACTTGCATTGTGCTCTAGACTCTGCACTGTCCTACATTTCACCTTACATACCGTAACCAATTTGGTTTACTGTTTTAAAGCATAGCTCTATTTACGTTATTCCTCTTCACAAAAGCTTTCCACAATTCCCCACTGCCTACTGAATAAAGCTCACCTTGCAGACCGTACCTTGACATGAAGGCCCTCAGTGCTGGCTTGAAGGTGATGTCTCCGCCCATTTCCCTGCACATCTCCTGGAGTGGAACTGCTCTGAGTAGTATGTGGTGTTCATTCATTCTTTCAGTGAGTATGCACTGAAAACTTACTCTAGAGCAGGTTTTAGTGGAGGTGTCTAAACGCATGTGTTTTAGTTTCCTGGGCTGCTCAAGCAAATACCATGAAATAGTTTGGGTTAAAAAATGGGAATCTATTTGCTCACAGTTTTGAGTTTAGGAAAAAGCCCAAATGAAGGCATCAGCAAGGCGACGATTCTCCCTGAAGACCGAGGCGTTCGGTCCGCGGGTCCTTCGCTTGTCACCTGCAAGGCACACAGCGGGGCCTCCTGGTCTCTCCTTCTGCTCGGGGTTCCGCTGTGTTCAGCTTCTGGCTGTTCCCTCTGGCTCTCTCTGCATTTCAGTCCACGTATGAAGAGCTCCAGTAACAGGTCTAAGACTCACCTTGGCTGAGGCCGGCCACGCCTTAATAGACGTCGCCTCATCAAGTGCCTGCTCACGATGGGGCCACGCCACAGGAACAGAGCAGGTTTAAGAACACGCTTTTCTGGGTACACACAGCTCAAACCACCCAACAAGGATGGAAAGAACAGGCGAGATGATTGCTCCCTGGCACACACCACCTCTACTTCCAGTCCTGGGGCATTCTGTTGTTTAGCCACATCTTATACCTTCTTATTGATGAAGCACTCTGGCCATCTCTTCATTCTCTTATTATGAGAGTATTTATTATTTTATTTTATTTTTTTTAGATTCTAACTTTTTTTAAATTTTATTTTATTTTTTATTTTTTTTATTTTACCGGGAGGTCCCGGGGATCGAACCCAGGTCCCTCCATATGGCAGACGGACGCCTAACCATTTGAGCCACATCCGCCCCCGAGAGTATTTATTTATAGCTTCCTCATTGCATGTATCATTTTCACTCTTGGTCTACTTTCTGCTCAGTATTTACAGAATAAATGAAGAATCCCTCAACCCTGGACAAGCAAGGCGGAAGCTTGGAATAGACGTTCTAAATCTAGAAGCCGCTTTCCTTGACCACGTCACCACACGTGCCTCACACTATCCCAACTCTTGTTTGGAACCAGTCACTGCTGAGCCTCCTGGTGTAGGAACCTATTGCACCAGGAGGTAGAAGTGCAGAAATGCACTTAAACCAGAGGAAACTACGGACACACCACCATAATAATTTGTTCTCACTTTCTATTCCTTCAAACTGCACATAGCAAAAGGGCTATAAAAAGGTGAAGCTCTGCAATTGCCCCCTCTTTCAAGCTGAGGAAAGCATGGTGTTTGAAATATCCATATGATTGAAGGAAAAGTGGTATTTTTGCTTGAATTCTCTGTGTAAGAGATTCTATGTCCAGTTCGTGGAATATGTGCAGACACAGCTTGTGTCTCAACCTTTACCACACATCCTTTTTATAATTTCAGCATTACCAATATACTTCTTTATTTCTTCACATACAGTTTTACCATATGGCTATCAATTTGCTGAAGAAGTAGTTTCAAAAGGATCTGATTTGCAGAGCACAGGTTTCCTTAGCTCAGGTTGCTGATATTCTGCAGTAAACATCTTTTTTTTCCTAAACGATTGAACTCACTGTGGAATTTTAATAGCTAGCTCTTGATGGACATAGACCACCTCTTTCTGGGTAAGTTTATATATGATTTGGCAAGGAGGAAACAAATTCAAGCCTCATTTTCATCCACCATCCAAAGTGACTGAAAACAAAAACAGGTATTGCTGATAAAAAATTCTGTCTATAAATCTTGGTCTTTCTGAAAATGTTTATAGAAAATATTTTGGAATGGAAAATCCCAATAATGCTTTCTCATTAATAAAAGTTATCAATATTAAGATCAGCCCACTATAATAATCAGCTAATATTTTAAATCAATCACCGATTGCTTTTCAACATTTGTTGTTTGTCCGGGGTAGCCGTGTGTCTGCAGTGCTTGTGTTGCGTGGTGGAAGGAGTTATGTGCCCCAGATAACGTGCTCTTGATCCTAATTCCCGCTCCCACTTACGATGTGAGCCCACTGTAAACAGACCTCTTGAAGATGTCATCTTTAGGCAAGGTGTGGCCAGCGGAGTCAGGACGGGTCAATCCTCTTCGTGGAGGTTTTATGGGAAGAAAGCCCTGGGTCAAGCACAGCCTGCCAGCCAGGTCACCACCAGTGCCGGGAGGAAGCACGTCATCCAGCTTCTGAAGTCAGGAGGCAGTTCCTGTTGTGAAGCCAACCCGTGGTGTGGGAAGTGTTGAGCAGTCTAAAGTCACACGGCAGATTCGGATTCAGTTTCTAAGACTCACGATTTGTGTGACCTTGGTGGTTTCATTTAAACATGTCCTATCTCTATGCCTTCTTCACTGGTACCCTGGGATAATAATTCTACTTAAGGCAGAGTAAATAAATGCTCCATAAATTTTAGCTCTTATTATTTGCTGTTCAGAATACATTAGATATATTGAAGGAAATGATTATATCTTTCCACGTTCTCTGTGACTTTTATATATGTCCACTGATTTAATGTATTTTTGAATCAAGACATAGAACTTATTTCTTCCTTATAAATATAAGAGCTTCTTCTGCCAGGTAATCAATGAACAACAATGATCATCCAACAATTAGAGAATATGATTAATTATCTGATCTGTGGTTTGACTTTGCATGACAATAGCATTGTTATTGAAAGTTTAATTATATGTTGAAGGTTGCTTGCTTTTAGGTAATTGACCAGCTATTTCTTCTCCTTTTATTTTCTAAGTTCATAGCTGTATATCCTGGTTAAAAACAGTTATATAATTGAATTTGAGAGCTAGATTCAGAACAGAGCGGAATCTAGAGACTAAGAGAAAAGTAGATTTTACTCTGTGTATATTAATATACTCTTTATGTACTTCTGAACATAACTCTGAAAATTTTGGACCAGATGTTTCTATAATCTATGAATTCTAGAATACATTAGAATAAAAATGTGACTGCCAATAAAATAATTTTTTATAATTTTCACAGAAAAAGAGAATCAGCAACTCTTGTAGAATATATTTCAGTAGGGGGCCAGTACACTACAAATGAGAAAAGGCTACACAAATACATTTACTGATGACCATAAAAAATTTCTCAATTAACCAAGGAGCCTCTTCTTTCTTTATCAGGCTTCTATCCCAGGACAAGTCCTTGATTTTTAGATCATCAATGATTTTTTTCTCTATCTTTAGTGAGATCAAAAATAGTAAACTTTAACCCAACCATCCCTTTCATTTCTAAAGCAAATCTCCCCTTGTACCTCTCTGCTGGGTAGCAGAGGCCACCCAGGCCTCTCCTTGGGTCATTCTCTTGGCACTACCTCCTAGCTCACCGCCCCTTTCTCTCTCAGCAACAAGCTCAGACTCTCAGCGGCATACATCTGAGTGCCAATGTTTTGTGGTCTTCAACATCCAAGCCCTCATGAAAGTAGATGGAGAACTGGATTTCACATTCAGAACCAGCAAAACCATCAGTTACAAAAATTTCCCAGAAGGAGACTTTGAATGTTGGAGAAATACCAATCAGTGTTATTTTTTCTTTCTTTTTTTTAGCAAGGGATTACTTTTATGGTATAATTTTTGAATTTTGTTGTTCTATGATCCTTGAATATGTGTGATTATAGCTTTTGAGAATTAATTGTGATTTTTCTTGTGACGCTAATGGTCGTGTGTATATGTTTACACATGCACATGCTGTTTTCAATCACATCCGTAACTAAGTCCTTAGCAGACATTTCGATGTCTAGTAATATTCTCTTCCTTGTCATGTGCTGTGAAAGTGGATGCTCCCTGCAGTGTCACTCCTCACGTCTTACATGGAGGTTATTTTTTTCTATCTATTTAGTACTTAATAATAATAGTAATGAAAGCAATAATGGCAACAAAAAAGAGAGAGATAGTGGAAGGAAACCTCTCCATCAACCACCTCATCAACTCCAAGTAAAACGGCTCTGTTCTTTTCCTCTTTTGGCTACATTTATTTTATTCCATTAAAGGAAGAGAGTTAAAAGTCATTAAAGCAACATTAAAACAATTGGAGGCTGTCTGTGCTGCTTTGAGTCTTTTGTGGACCCCAGAAAATCTTGTTCTTAAAGTGAACCCATTCCTGTGCCTGTAAACCCATGGGAGATGGGGCCTTTTGATTAGATTCTGTTAAGGGAACTCTTGATTAGATCACTTTGATTAGACCATGTCAGTTAAGGGCCTTTGATTAGATTGGGGGACCCAGGGTGAGTCAATCCTCTTACAGAAGTCTTTTTAAAATGGAAGAGTAAAAAGCTGCAGACACAGAAGAAAAAGCCACAGAGACAGAGAAGAAGGGACCCAGGAGATCAGAAGGGAACTGGAGAAAGGAAGCCATAAGCTGACGCAGTGGGACCCAGAAGAGAAGCAGATGGCTCCACGTTCCTGGCCTCGTGAGAGAGGGGTCCAGGAGTGCTGGCGGCTGGTCTCCTGATGGTGCCTTTTTTTTTTAAAGATTTTATTTATTTATTCATTCATCCCCCCCTTGCTGCTTGTGCTCTCTGGGTCAGCTAACCACGCCACGCGGGCGGGCTTGCCTTCACCAGGAGGCCCCGGGAACCGAACCCAGGGCCTCCCACATGGTAAACGGGAGCCCCACTGATTGAGCCACAGCCGCTTCCCCTGATGGTGCCTTGATTTGGGAACTTTCTCAGCCTCAGAGCTGTAAGCTTTTATTCTAATAACCCATTATAAAAGCAACACACTTCTGGTATATTGCTTTCAGCAGCTTTTAGCAAACTAAAACAAAGCCTTACCAATGTTTGTGATGTGGAAAAAAAAATCAACATTTTAGGACAAGGTATTCAATTATTCTCTCCATTTCTTGAAGGAGCCTCCAAATCTTAGTAGACCTGAAAGAGGTTTCAGAGCATATTCCCAATCCCCCAGTAGTAAAAATCCACCTCTCTTACATTCCTGTCTCACAACAATGGAATGTGAAAACAATAGAAATATGGAAACATGAGCAAATATTGTAGTTTTCTTGCTTTGGTTGATTATGGTAGTAATATGACTGTGGCAATTAATTAGAGAAAATGTGCCTTAAGTGGAGAAAGTTTTAACTTACCTACTCATCCTTTTGGTGATTGCCTACAAAAATTAAAGTTTTTCCTCGTTTTTTTTTTTTTCATGGTTATTATATTATTGATATTACATATACTTGTACTCTCTCTCCATTTCAAATATCATAAAAATGGTAATCATATAACCTACATGTTGCAATTTGTGCAACACACGCCATTACTTTAGGATTAGTTGCTTCAGTGACTATGTCTTATATTTTTATTAAATCCCACGTTCTTCGAGGCAGAAACTTTGTCTTATGTGATGCTTTTATATAAATATTTTGAGAGGAAAACTGAGTGAATCATTCTGTCATAAAATTATTATGGAATCAAAATATAGCTTTATGAAAACAACATTAACTCAGAATAACTACACTGGCGTTCAAGCTCCAAATCATTAGACTAACTTCAGAAAGCTCTATGGCTTGAAGCAAGTCACCTACTTCCCCAGACCTGACTTTACTCAGTTTAAAATGAGGTGGTTTGGTTAGGGAATCTGTAAAGTCTCATCATTTAAAAATTATATAAGTTTTCAAAAAGAAATTCTATTCCAGAAAAGAAAGTATAGCTCAAAATCTGTATTTCCACAAATAAAAAAAGGGACTAAGAATTAAAGAACCACTTCAATTCTTATTCAGAAAGAGCTCTAATAAGTCTATCTCCGTTTTGGTATTTGGTGTGCTTTCCATACGATTGAATTTGCTGTGCACATATTAGATTCTGAAATGATTCATCCTTAAGTCACTTCCATGCCTTAGGATATTATTTTGATACTTTGCCTATTGAAATTAGACTCAATAATAAAGGTTAAGTTAAATATTTTCTAGTATGACTGTTAAATTATAGATAATTAATATTAAGAGGATGGCAAAAGTAGGAATTTAGAAATAAATCATTTTTTGGCCACTTTTAAGAAATACTCTTAAATTGACTTCAGACCTGAATCCTTATAGCTTAGCCTCCACGATAACGAACAATTTACCAAAGCTTTAGTTTAGTGATATACATCAGTCTAAGAATTATTTGTCTCTAACAACATTCTCAAGGAGCTTATCAGACGGACTATTAAAATGCAAACAATGGCAAATATACTCAGAATGTAAAACAAAGACAAATTGTCACACTTCCTTTACATCCAGGGACAAAAATGCATTTATTTCATTTTACAAATAATTGATCTATAGATTAGTGGATATAGTATTCAACCTCTCACGATTTGAAGAGAAGAGAAGTTTAACTTCAATCTCACAGAAAATTATTTCCCAGAGAATTTTTGCACTATCAACAGACCTATAATACTATTTTACATTCTTATTTGACATTTTTTGGGGGTCTATTCATGAATTCTTTGATTGGAAAAATGCTTTCTTAGTTGGACATTTAAATACATTTAATTTATATGTGAGGTAATATTTCTGCTGTAGATAGAGCTGTGGCCAATGAAGGCCCTTGAGGGGAAGAAGTTGACCAGGGGCTCAAAGGAAGTCAAGGATCATCCAGGTAGCTATCTTCTGCATGGAGAAAGGTGTGAAGATTATGAAGTGGTCTGTGCCAGGAGAACTCAAGCAGAATGGAAAGGAATGGATTGCAAGATCAGGGAATGAGGCAGAAGAAAGGAAACTGTTTTGGAAATGTTAAGTCTGAGATGACTCGTAAACATCCAAGTAAATACATCGTACTAGACGGTGGATGCATTTCACTGGGTGAATGTTGGGCTGTGGCTGTTCAAGTAGGAGCCCCTGGTGAATCGATGGCTTATAGGGTATGAAGGTCATTTAGGAGGAGGATACATTTGGAGAAGAGAATAGGGTAATCCATGGTAATCCATGCACCCTGGGTGCGTCAGAACATTTAGGAACTGGGATAAGGAAATGAGTCCAGCAAGACAGTGAAATAACCAGATAGGAGGGATAAGTAGCATATCCAGGAAGTAAGGGTCTGACTCAGAGAGAACGCCATGGAGATAAAGAGGGGAGGGTAGATTTGAGAAATGATGATCAAGATTATCAAGTAAGAGAGGACTTTAAGAAAGAGAGAGAGGTCAGTTGTTTCAAATGCTGATGGGAGGTTAGAAAGGAAGACAGCCTCAGATGAGTCACTGGAGTCAGAAATTGGACCCCAGTGGTGATGCTGACAATAGTGATTTCAGCTGAATGGTAGAATAAAAGCCTTACTGGGGATGGTAAACTAGACAATGAACAGAGAGGAAGTGGAGAGAGTGTGTTTAGAAACCGTTTTGAGAAAATCTGCTATAGCTGGGAACAAGGAATGGAACGAGTTGTGGTTGTGCTGTCAAGAGAGATTTTCATTTGTTTTTGTTTTAAGGTAGGTGATACCACAGCATGTTTAAATGCTTATGGGACTGGTTTATTATAGAGAGCAAAATTTATGACCCAGGTGAGAAAGGGAAGAATTGCAGGATCCAGTACAAAAATGGAGGGTTTGGCCTTAGAAACAACATTGGCAGTTCATTGATTTTAGCAGGAGGAAAGACAGAGTGTGCAGGTCAGGTGCACATAATTTGGTATATTTGGTAGTGGGGATTTGTAGAAGTTCTCTTCTGATTACTTTCAAATTTCTCAGTGAAATAAGGACCAAGGTCATTATTAGGAAAAGTGTGGCGTGGCCATGTTAGAGGTTGAGAAGAGAAGATATAAAAAGGCCACTTAGAAAAGCTAAGCAGTAAATAGGCTGAAGAATTGTAATAATATTGTTCAGCAGCCCTCCTGAGTACGCACTTGAAGTTTGTGGCCTAATATTTAATGTGAGACCAGTCAGCAAGTTTAATGGAATTTTTTTCCCCATTCATTTTCAGTTCCTTGAATATTGACAAGGAATAGGCAGAGATAGTGCTGTGGTTTTTGTTAGTCAGGGACGACATAGAGAAAAGGGCAGGGGAATTGAGAGTAAATGTAAGAAAGTGATTATAATGAAATATATGAGACAGGCTGCCTACACGCATCTGCCCTTGGGCTGCGGTGCAGGGATGCAGCACCACGGCAAAGGGCCGTTCCTAATGACGCCCCGTTTTGCCTGCTCCTCCGAGGTATTTTGACCACTGGTTGTGTGCAAGGATTTTGGCTATTCCATTTTGAAACAGTGGTCTTTTAGGTCTAACTATCAATTTGATGGTGCCGCAGGCCATCAAAACAAAGAAAATTACATGGTAAGCCCATCTGTCTTTCAAAGGGGAGTCATTTCCATTTCACCGTGGTAGTGAGCAAAGCTGTTTTCTTAATGCTTTCATAATAGTCCTCACACAAGACGGTGAACCAGTCCTGCAAAGGGCATTTTAGTTTCAACATCTTTGCTTCGAAAGCATTCTACAACATTACTTTTATTATTTTATTTTATCTTTTATAGTAGAGAGTGAACCAAGTATAAAATTATAGCATTCTAGAAAAGTAAAGAGAGAGTAAGCCTAGTGATGGTGATAAATCATTTGCACACAAGAGCACAGTAGAGAGGAAACTTATTTACACTTGCATCTACATGCAGCTTTCATAGAGGAGACCTATTTACACCTGCATCTACATGCAGCTTTCATAGAGGGAAATTTTATTTACACCTGTGTCTGCATGCAGCTTTCATAGACGAAACTTTTATTTATACCTGTATCTACACATAGCTTTAATTTCATGTATTTCAAATTAGAATAATACTTTTATGAAATAAAGAAAAGGGCAGCATGAAAAGGGAATTTTGTTAAAAAAAAAAAGCAAGAAAATAAAATGTCATTTGACTCAATTGGATATTTTAAGAGGAAAATCATATGATTAAATTGTACCAGTGGAAGTTTGGTTTAATATTCCATTATTTAAGATGGATGAATGTTTCAAAGTCCTAAACTTTGTGGTAGGAAAACAAAGCTAATTATCAAAAAAGGAATGATATATATTGTTCGTGGTTGTTGGGTGTCTTTTAACCTAGAAGGGAACTAAACTTGATTTAAAAAAATAATACTTTATAAAAGATTTTAGTGATTATAAATTTAAAGTTTGAACAAGCCAATGGAATTTTTTAATCTGAATTATTTTAACTGTGGAACTGTCATACAATTTCTTAAAGTTAAAGCTCTTGCATAGTAATTTGATTTTTTTATTCTTACTATAATTTATGTCCCAATTGCTTGCCAATTACAAAATATATTTATTTCTCTATTTATCTTTCTACCTATCATGCTCAAGATGATTGATCAGTGCTCTTGAATTACTGAGCACAACAAAAGGTTTTTACCTATAAAGTCTTTGGTTTCTTTCCTTCCCACTTTAAATGTCTCCTGACTTTGAGACCCCTTTGTGTTTCACCCGTCTTCGATAAAGAGATGGTGGCCCTGCATTTCAAGAATAACCCTTCCACCTGCGCTCACCACCCTCCTCCTCTCAACACTTCAGACACTTTTCCCTCTTTTGCACTCACGCTTCTTTCTCTCTCCTGGCCTTTTGCTCTATCTCTAAGCTTCTTCAAGCTTCCAGAGCCCAAGACTATCACAAATGGAAGCACATTTTGTGTTCATGGATTGGAAGAGTAAATATTAAGATGTCAATTCCACCTGAAGCAATTCACAGATTCAATGCAATCCCAATAAAAATTCTCTTTCCTACCTCACCACGAGCTTCTTCATAAAGCAATCTGCACCGCCTCTGCTTTCCCAGCACCACGTCCCACAGAGACCACATGTGCTTTGGCTTTGCATACCCCACTGCCGAACCAACGTGCTCTGTCCTCCTCTGCATCCACTTCCCTACCTCCAAGAGCCCACCTGGACTGCCCTCTGGAGAGCCAGGGCGCCTGGGCGGCAGCGCTTGCTGCCTCGGTGCTCTAGGGCAACTCAGTGACCCGCTCTTCTTGCCTCTCTTTCCTCAGGGTAAAATGGGGATTCTAACTTTAACGATCTGCTAGAGGAAGTGTATTTATGAAAGTAGTTTGTATGTGTTAAGAGCACGGTCTAGAAATTGCAAGGAACTGTTTTTTTGCTTATTACTATTTTTTGTTACCATCACCCATTCCTTACTGCAACTTCTCTTCTGTGATGAAATGCGGTTCTCTTCTCTCTCTGCTTAGCTCTGCTTCTCCATCACAGGCTTCTTCTCATGGTGCTTTCGGGGCCCCCTCTGTGATGATGGCATCCGCGTGCGTGAGCACCGGGTCACAGTGGCCGGCAGGACCTCACTCCTGCGGTCCAGCCCAGCCCCCAGGCGGCCTTGTGAGCATTTCATCCTGGACATTCGAGCCAACGGGGCCATCTTCTCACCATGGTTTCACTGAGCCCATCCTTTCTCCCCAAGACTTCCAGCTCCTGCTACCGCTTGTGTGCCTTCTCCACTAAAAAAAGTCACAGTTATTTCACCTAGCACATACAGATTATGAATACTGTTTGCAATAAGCATACTTGTGATCTCAAAAGCACAGTGCTAACTGTGGGACCTCTTTAAAGGTACAGATTCCTGGGCCACACCTCAGGTGAACTAAATCTGAATCTTTGGAGGCTTGGGAATATATATTTTGGCAATAATTTCAGATGCTTCTTATACATGCTAAAGTTGGGGGTGGTGGATTATAATTGAAGATAGCAGATAGGATGATTCTGATCAAGAAAAGTATCTACATGCAATTGTGAATAAATAATCTGGTTTTATGATTTAAAATGAAATATTCAACCAAAAGTAAATAATATAAAGATAAAAAGAAAAATTTCTTGTCTGAGCATGGGGGCAGGTCAAAAATATGTGTCCTCAAAGGTGACAGAAATTTACAAAAATAATATGAGTAATATTATTCATAATAATATGAATAAGTGGTATTGGAGAGAGGAGAAAAAAGGATAATTATTTTTTAAAGTATAGAATTAACTCATCTTTAAGGGTCCATATTAGTTTTGGATTATAGAGAGGATCATTATTTAATTTTATTTTTTAACAAGTCAATTTTATTGATACATATTAATAGAGCACAAATCCATCCAAAGTGTACAATCAATGGTATTTGGTATAATCACACAGTGGTGCATTTATCACTTCAGTCTAGAGCATTTTTATTATTCCATAATAATAATAATAATAAACACAAACAAACAAACAAAAAAAAGCTCATCACCTCTCAATCTCTCTATGCTTCTCCTGCCATACATAGCAGATATTCTGTTTCCATCTCTCTAGTTTATTTGTATTTATATTTTGTAAAAAGTCTTATATATGCAATATTACCCAGATTCATATTTCACATGAAGTTTCACAATGTCATACAGTCCCATGTTACATTTTTTTAGCTTTCCTTCTAGTAATATACATGTCCTTAGACTTTCCTTTTCAACCACTGTCATCCATATAATAGCTCTGCTAGCTACAAATACTATGACGTGCTTTCACCATTTCCACTCATTTTGAAAGGTTTATAAACACAGATGAACCCTCAGCTTTCCAGTTTCTACTGTTATTCTATTTTTTTGGTGACTTATCTTCTAATTCTTAACTCCATGAGTTTACACAACATATTTAGTTCATAATAGCAATATCGTACAGTATTTGTCCTTTTGTGTCTGACTTACTTCACTCCACATAATGTCCTCCAGGTTCACCCATGATGTCATATGCTTCATGACTTCATTTCTTCTTACAGCTGCATAATATTCCATTGTGTGTAGACACCACAGTTTGTTTATCCATTCATTAGTTGATGGACACCTGGGTTTTTTCCAACTTTTGGCAATGGTGAATAATGCCGCTATGAACATCAGTGTGCAGATGTCTGTTCGTGTCTCTTCTGGGTGTAAACCCAGCAGTGGTATTGCCGGATCATGTGGAAAATCTATATTCAACTTCCTTAGGAACTGCCGAACAGTCCTCCACAGTGGCTGTACCATTCTACATTCCCACCAACAGTGAATAAGCATTCCTATCTGTCCACATCCTCTCCAACATTTAGTTTTCTGACTTTTTAATAGTGGCCATTCTAATAGGTGTGAAATGACATTTCACTGTAGTTTGGATTTGCATTTCTCTAATTGCTAGTGATATTGAGTGTTTATTCATGTGCTTTTTTTTTTCTATCTGTAGTTCTTCTTTGGGCAATTGTCTTTTCAAGGCTTTTGCACATTTTTAAATTGGGTAGTTTGTCATTTTATTGTTGAGTTGTAGGAGAGGATCATTTTTAAACTCTGTAAGCCAGTGTTATTGAAGGTCTAGCTAAGATTGAAGAATGAGAATAGTTCATTGTAAGTAGAATCTCACAGGCATGGCCAAACCAACTTTGCCTCAGGACTTTCTCACATATTTGAGAACATTTTATCTACTGCTGGTTGGGAGACATTTCTCCACGAGTCCCTCATATTTCCACGTTTTGTGAGCAGTTTTCGTTCCAGATTATCTTTTCAAGAATATTTGCACGGCAAATAGCCTTGGAAGTTGATTGGAAGGTTTGCTTGCTGTCCAGGAAAATTAAGATCAAGTCTCTTTTGGGGGCAATGATTGAGCAGATTTGCTTGCAGCCCATTATGAAAGGCTGGGATTTTCTGACTTCAGGGTCCCTCGGCTATGACGAAGACCACCGCATGCACAACATCGACCTGGGCCATCCAAGGCGCTCCCATGGCGCTTGGGAGCACGGGAGACCAGCATGATCACGAGGCCAAGGAGGCCTGCTGCCATGAGTCTACAGCTCTGGATCGCTTACCTAAGAGTCTTGTGTCTTTGGCCAGCACTCAGGAAGCTGTAATGGACTAACTGGTTAGATCACAAGCAGGATAAAATCTCAGCCCCTTCACAAGTCTCAGTCCCCCACAGCCCTGGCACTGTTTACAAAGAATTGAAGAATCAAAGCATGTAGTTCCCTTTCTTCTCTTTGTATTTCATATCCAGGCTTTTTACAACGGATTCCTAACTAGTCTCCTTTCAGTGAGTAGTAGTTCAACAAATATTTACTGGAACCAAATCTTGGACCCAGATTCTCTTGTAGGTCTTAAAACTCCAATGACAAATAAAACATACATTTTGACCCCAAAATGCTTCTAATGATTAGAAGAGACAGACACATGAGCAGCAGTTTTCATAACATGGGTTATGTCTTATGATGGAAATATCCAAAGGGTGCTTCGTGATCATTGACAGGTATGCTTTTCTCAGCCTGTCATGAGAGGTCAGGAGAGTGTCCTTGAAGGAGATGGTCACTGAAGGTGGCTTTGAAGGGACTGAGTTGGATATTTAAGGACCTGTGAAAAGAAACTTTCTGACACAAGGCAATGTAAGCAAATATAAGGAAACATGAAATAGCATGTTGCATAACCATAGAACTAAAAACAAACCAGTGTTGCAAATGGGTGAAGTTCCTTGCATGGAGTGATAGGACATGGAAGCAGGGGCTTGCTTTGTAGGCTGCTAAGGAACTCAGATTTTGTCCTTTATACTAGTTGCCTCCAGACTTTTCCATTCTGTAGGATGAAATGAAAATATATGAAGTTTCTAATATTTTCTTTTACATTCTATTTGTCTTTTTGCTTTCCTTAAGGACAGTCACTTAGGGTGTTTAAGGGTTCTAGAGAGGAGGGTGAGGGGGTCAGATTGCCTTTTCAATCCCATTTTTTCAGCAGCGTGGAGGATGGGATCAAGATGGACAGGTGAAGGCAGGAAGACGAGTAGAGTGATGGAGATATTGCAATGGATTGGGCAAGAGAAAGTGAGCATCTGACTCAGAAAGCAGGTTGTGGCTATGCAGAGGAGGGGACAGACTGGAGGAATATCTAGGAGTTGGAGTTGCAAGACATGGCATTGAATCCGGTGGGGTGGATTTTAGAGGTGGGGATAAGAGAGTGTGGTAAGTAAACTTGTGGATTTTGTTTGGGTGACCAGAATAGTGGTGATGTTTAATGGGACAGTAGGTAAGTAGAATCCATCCTAATTTATGTTCTTTTCCTTTCAATTTTTTCTACCATAATCTTCCAAAATTTGGTTTTGTTGTTTCTCTGCTAAACAACCTATATGATTCTCCTTTCTTTTCTGCATCTCCACATTTTGGCCCAACTTGTATTCCTTGATTAATAAGGTATCTGTCTCCTGATATACAAGGGCCTCTTTTCTAAATGCCTTCTTTGTTATTTAGAATAAAATGTCTTTTATTATAATTTTATAGGTGACTTCCTTCCCCTGATATATTATTTTTGTCAGTACAAGCTGTTATTCTGCAGGAACAAATGATCTCAAAGTATCAGTGGCTTACAATAAATGAAGTTTATTTCTTGCTCATGTAATTTCATTTCATGAAATTTCATTTTGTTTCATGCAATTTCATTCCAAGTACATTTCAATTTGAGACCTGTACCAAACCAGCATTCTTCAAGTACGAATGGTTTATTTTGTAGGTGATCACAGGAAAATAAAGAAGTGAGACAGGGAAGGAAATGAAGCTGAAAAAGATTTCATTTTCAAGTGAGCTACCACTATGGACAACTAGAACTTAACTCTTCTGGGGAACTCTAGGAGCCTGCTCAAGACATGTCCTTCAGAATAATCCCACCCAAGGAGCAAGGGAGCTGCGATATTTATACATCAACTTCTGCCGATACTGGTTGAAGCTACAGTCCACGCATCCGCTCCTTGGTGTTTTAGGCCAGGAGGGCTCCAGAGCCAGGGAAAGCCTCACGTGAAGACACACGTGTGCTGGCATTTCACTGTTAGTCAGTGTGCTCTGATGTGATAAGGCCTAAGGGACATGGGACAGAGACCAAAAGTAAAAGCAGAAAAGGGAAAAGCCACTGCTGAGATATCTTAATAGTTTCATTTTACCTCTGTTTCTTTCCAAAATCTAGCTCTTTCTTCTGCCACCTACCTGCATCGGGCTAACGTGGAAACTCACAGCATGCCCTAAGACCCTTCAATATTTGCAGTCCCAAGAACACACCGTGTTTGTTTGCGTTTCTGTGCTCTGCCATCTTTCCCTAGGTTCTCTGTACATGAAACCCGGCTGATTTTTCAAGGCCTGTCTCAAATGGTATCTCTTTTTAAAAAGGCTTCCTTACTTCTATAACAAAAATGAAAATAAGTAAAGGAAACTCGCGGGAGTAAATGGCTCCAGCACAGCATTTCTAATGAGTATTTCACAGGCAGGCCTAGAAAGAAGGAGATTGGAAGGGCCTTTGGATCCCAGCTTATATTCTCAGTTAGGCCTTTGAGATCTACAGTTCCAATGACAGGCTGACAATATTTTTAAAAGACACTCATCTTATAACTTTAAACTTGTGTCCCATTATCAAATCATAAATCCTGTAGTCTACTATGAACAAATAATCTTAAACAAATCCTATACTTTTACATAAATAAAAAATTAAACAGCATTTAAATTTTTGTGTCAAAAGGGCTAATTTATTAAATGTTGTAAGGACATCACACACCGTGTAACCCTTCGTTCTTAGCTATATCTCATATATCTTACGAGAAAAACAGCAGTTAAGAAAAAAAAAAGATGTCCTTAAACTTCAGTTGGAATCAAGCACTCCCTATGAGGTTTGAGAAATTTACCCCCACTTGCATTTTGTCATTTCATTACATTATTTTATAATGTATAATCTGACACTCAGTGATTGTGAACATCTTCAAAGTATGAACTGTTTTATTTCTTTTTTTTTTTTTTTTTACCGGGACGGACGTCCAACCAGTTGAGCCACATCCAACCCCCTGTCTTATTTCTTATTTATACCATAATTGTTGTTCAGTAAAACTTTGCATACATAATAAACAAATACCTAAATTGACATACCTCTAATTCCCTTGTAATTAAAGAAAGTAAATCTTGTTTTGGTAAACATAATAAATGCTTCATATTCTTAAATATACTGTTGGAAATAATGAGTATATTTTCATAAATACGGAGCATTATTTGCATGTGCATTAAATTTTTTGCAATTTTTAATGTGTAATTACATATAGAATCATTTATATTTCTTCAAAAGAACATTATTTTCCAGGAATTCATTAGGAGCAAATTAATTTTTGAGTCTCCAATATACATTACAGTGTCCCTGGGGATAAAGCATCAATGAAATTAAGTTTAAAGATATTATTTGTTACTTTAAGGATCAGGAAATTCTAATATAAAGAAATGGAAGGAGTAGCTCATAACTTAAGGGCATCTACTCCAAACTGTAAAAAAAAGGTCAACTATGCTATCTTTTAATCTATTGTATGAATAGTCCAATGATATAAATGAGAAATTTGGAAACTTTGTGAATAATTTCTAAAGAGACCGTGCCTGTTTGGTATCTGGACTCTGCTAAGGTTTTGGCTGTACTCAATGTATCTGGCTATAATGTACAGGTTTAAATCCTGTATAGTTTAGAAAGCAAATTCAATATATGAGCAACTGCATTTTCCTTTGAGACCATTCGTTACAGGAGAAATTCCTCTGACAAGGCTCATTCGGCACATAAGGCACACAGAGCATTCTAAAAAGTCGTAGATTTTAAAGCAGTCCTTTAGGCTCTATTGCCATAATTAAAGTTTTTAGGCAATTTTCCCAACATCCAAATCTACCTTCAAGTTCTCCTTTCTTAGTTGTGTTTATCATTAAAGAAAATACCAAAGTGGGAAGCGGTAGGGCACCCATCTGCCATATGGAAGGACCCAGGTTCGATCCCCGAGACCTCCTGGTAAAAAAAAAAAAAAAAAGGCGAGCGGGCGAGCCGGGCCTGTGCGTGGTAAGCCACAAGTGAGCTGAGCCACGGAGAAGATGGTGACACAACGAGAGAGAGACGCAGGGGAGAGCCAAGGCGAGACGCGCCAGAAACCAGGAACGGAGGTGGCACAAGTGACGGGTGCCTCTCTCCCACATCGGAGGTCCCTAGGACCAAATCCCAGTGAAGACTGGAGGAGAAAAATGAGAAGAGAGGGCAAGCAACAGACACAGAAGATCCCCCAGCGAAGGGACACAGACAGCAAAAGGAAAAAATAAAGTCAATTAAAGAAAATAATAAAGTGCTTCGCCTGTTCTCTTCTATGATATAGCTGGTCAAGGTTCGTGGTCAGGACAGACTGCTCCCAGAATTGCCTCGTTCACTTATTCCCTCAGGATGTGCACCCACCTCGAAGCAGAGCTGCACGTGCTGGCCTGCTGTGATGAATGAGGCGTGGTGTGCAGATGGAGAAAAGCTGAGCATCTCCCAAAGCCAGGCCTCCGAGGCTCATAGATTATTTATAAACTTCCTCAGTGTGCTGCTGCAGCGTCCCGGGCCAGGCTCTGATCCGGAGACGAGAGCTCTTTAATCACACCCTTCCCCTCGACAGAAAGAGACGGATATTTAACAGAGCACCACAAGCTAAGAGCAGGGCACGGGCATGCCTGCCAGCCTGAGTCTCCCTTTATAACAGGAGCTGCTTCTCGTTTACGGACCTTGAGAGTGGACTGCGAATTGCAGAGATCTACGCGGAAATAGCAGTGATGGTCCTAAACTTATCGAGTATCATCTCTGTAATATCCTGAAATAGTTTTAATTTATTACTAAATATTTATAGATCTTTATAACAAGTAGGAAGTGGGCATGTACAACCTCTGTATTCCATAGTGGAAAATGACCACAAACTTTCCCGGGACAAAATATATAACTTGACAATTTTTAGTCCCAGGTAGTGATCAAAACTTCCCAATAGCGTTTTAAGATTTGACACTTAAAAAAAAAAAAAAATGTAATCAATGATATTAACCATAGGCTAATAAACTGAGATATAAAACACTCTCTAGAATCAAGATGTTTCCTGATCTAAATATGCAGTGGGCCATAAACAATCAAGTTCTTATTTATATTCCCCAATATTTACAAATTTATTTCCAATATAAACATGTTTATATCATATTTAGACTCCCCAATAGCATGTGCAGGAAATAAATCAAACAGTCATTTGCTGATAAAGATCAGATTCAAGCATCAAAATTGTTGCTAAAATAGAAATGATGATAGCAGAGTCCAATTTCATGCATGACATTGCATGGCTTCATGTTTAGACTCTACATGCAAAGGTTAATTTGAGCAAAAGTACATATAAAAATTTCAGTCAAGAAACATACAGTTTATTGTTTCATGGTCCCAACAACCTATCAGGTAGGTTTGATCAGCCTTACAACCTTCCCCCCAGGGAGATGTTAGGAATTCCTCTTCCTCAACAGCCACAAGCAGCAGGAGGCCCATTCCGCGGCACACATTGACTCGAGGTTGCAGATTAGGCGTAGAAGCAATGAGTTAAAATTACCTTCTCTTTGGGGAATTCTCTCATAGTTCAAGAAAGATTATTGCAGGACGATAGGCCCAAGACTGCCTCCCACAGAAAAGCTCCTCTGCGACGGGAAGCCCCAGAAGCAGGTAAGGCCTGCGGACTGTGCAAGGCTCAGTGCCGCCCGTGGGTCACTTGTGGATAAAAGATAATAATTACATGAGCTTCCTGAGCGCACCATGTAGGTCACTGTCTGGCATTTAGATGACACTGAGTAAATCTTTGTTAAATGGATAAAAAATGAAGCTATCCACATGCTGCAGTTTTTTCAAGATACCCATGTATTAATGGCTGTAAACCTTCCCTGATTTTTCTCATTAATTTCTTGACTTCAATAATAATTTACTATTCTAAGTGGCGAGAATACATGTTTGTAAGGTTATATCCTTTTTCATGGGGTTGGTAATTTCCCTTTTTCATTTTAAAATTCGGCTCATAAATATTTGGATTTTTCCCCTAATTGGTCCATTGCCCTAAGCTTTACTCACCCCTAGCCTAGCGCAGGGGCACGTCTGGCAAACTCTGGAGCCATTTTTAATTCTGACGACTGAGGGTGTGCCCCTGGCGTCTAGCGGGTAGGGGCAGGGAAGCTGCTCAATATCCTCCAGTGCACAGAACAGCCCCCAGGACAAAGGACTGTGCAGCTCCGAGTGGCAGGTAGGAGACTGAGCAGACTCGGCCTAGCGGAAGCGGAGTGGAGGCCAGGAGCGCAGGCACGCCCTGGAAGCCCCCCTGCTTCTGCATGGAAGAGCCCCGTTGTCTTCATTTGGTCCCCCCATGTTTCATTGCCCGGCACCTACGCAAGCAGCGGGGTGGGGCTGCGAGGAAAGCCGAGAGGGGCTTTGGGATGGGCTTGGGCACGAACGACACGGGGCTGCCACCACACTCCTGCACCCCGAGGTGGAGCTCACCTGTGGAAATGACCTGGGCAGATTCTCCTGGCGTACCTCCGTGGCTTCTCTTCCGTGGACTCTTGGGGCAGCAGAAGGGAAAAGCGGCGGCACTGTGGGTTCCCCCGCCCGTAAGGCCGCAGTTGTGAGCCTCAGGGCTGTCCCTCTAGGGGGTCAGCTGCAGGCCTGGCGGAAGGGCCAAGCAGACCACACCTGGGCGCTCTCAGTAACGCCTGGGGCTGCAACTCTCCCTCTGGTGGGACAATGCCGAGATAGGTTCTCTCCGGTTTTCAGTCCCCCTGCAGGATGGACAGCCCAGCTTCAAACTCTCTCTTTACTTATTTTATCTCACTTACACGATTTCCCGGTGTGTCTTGGGATCACCTCCCAAATAAAGAGCCTGCAACCAAAGTCCAGTCTCAGGGTCTGTTTCTAGGAGACCCTAACGGTCTTTCCAGGATGCAGACCCTGGGGACGAGACCCAGGAATTGGGTCACCAGCCAGCTAAACGACTACCAGACCCCGCCGCTGGCAGCCGTGTGTGCTGATAAGCCCTGGAAGGCGTGGGAAGGGGTTTCCAGGACCCCCACGGGGTGCAGGGGCTGCGCTGAGTACTGCAGCGTTTGGCCCCAGGTGCTCAGGGGCGACTCTAAGAGTCCCTTGGCTCTCAGCCCCCCCACGCCCTGAACACTGAAGAGCTTCTCACCTTCTGTGAGAGGAAGAATGCGATGCCAACCAGGCCCAGACTGGACTTGAGAAGAGGCGACCTTGTAGAAGAGGCTGTGACCAAGGACCACAAACCCTCGGGCCTCCAGGAACAGTCCTGGGGGGAGCCGCAGAAGCAGGACGTGGTTGGATTTAGGGCCCCCCCGGTAACCCGGGGTGATCTCGTCTTGGGGCCCTTAGTTTTATTCCATCTGTTCTTCCCCAAGCACTCGCATGTTCTGGGGCTAGAAGGCGGGCGTGTCCCCTTGGGGGTCCCGTCCACCTCCACAGACTGAACATGCAGCCCCTGCTCGGCGCCCCCGTGCGAGTGAGGGCTCTGAGGTGGGTCACACTGGAACCGTGAGCCACAGACGGCCCCTGGACGCTGGTCCTCCTGGCTGCGCAGCCCGCATTGCCTGCAGGTGAGGCGGAAGCCCCACCTGGCTCCTTGCCTAAGTGTCCACAGCAGATTGCTCTACCTGTGATCATCACCCACTTCTTTCTTATATTGTGGACCAAATACTTGCCCTATTGTGCTCGAGTTTCTATTGCAATAGATTCGCCCCCCCCCCCAAAGATTTAAAAATATTAATAATGCTACCCTTTTATTTTTATTACAACTTCTGCTTCTATTTTCTTTATTTTCTTCTATATTTTGTTGATATTTTAAAGATAACTTTTGTTTCCTTTTTCTTTGTTAGTATGATTATTTAAGGCTTTGAAATATCCTCTGAGTGCAGGTTTACCTATATCTTATGGATTTTTTAATATGTATTTTTTTTTATATTATAATTCATTCCAAGATGTTCTCTATCTTTTTTCTCTTTGGTCCTTAGTGATGTAAAGGTAAGTTTTTAAAAAAATATGTTTTATAGTGTTTATTGGAGTTTTTATTGTTTTCTTAGCTTATCATACTTTTAATTGTAAAACATTATTTGCATACTTTTAACATTTTGGCAATTATTGAAGTTTTTAAGGTTTGAAATATAGTCAGTTTTTAAAAAATGATCTCTAGATGCTTGAAAAAAATTAGGTGTATTAAATTTTTAAGGTACAAAATTTAGTATCTATTAATTAGAGAAACCTAATTATGTTATTTAGGTTTTTATGGCTTTACCAATTTTTCTGTCTCTTCAACTGCCATAGTCTGATAAAGGCAACTTATTTTCCCCTTATATAACATGTTTTTGCATTTTCTTTGTACAGTGCATGCTTTTTGTTTTAAGAGTGTTGATGCTATGGTATTTAAATGCTAAAATTTATAATTGGTGAATCTTCACTGTGAATTGCACACTTAGCACGCTTTTCCTCTCTTCTTCCTTACTGCTACACTGCTTTTCTCTGTCTTAGCTCTTAAAGATGAGAAAATGAGTGATCCCACAAAATCGTTCACCTTCCTCATTGGTATATCACAGCTGCATTTTGAAGGTTTACAGTTCTTACGTTCAGCTGCTGTTCCCATCTCCCACCCTAGCTCTCCTAGTTAAGCAGATTCAGTGTTCACTGCCAGGCCCTTGGCTGCACCTTCTCATGTCATAACAGCATCAGGCTCACTGATGCCTGTCCTGTAGCAGGTTTTTCAAGAAGCTCCCATTGAAGTGATGCTTCCTGATCTTTCAATTTTCAAAATTGGGTTGTGTTGCTTTTATACTTGAATACAAGTGTGGCTTGGCATGAAATTCCTGGGTTTTACTTTCTTGCTGTGTGAAAGTTGTGGGTCTCACTTCTCCAAGTGCCGGGTATGGCTGCACCACCATCGTCGTGGTCACAGAGTCAAACTGGGACCAGACTCAAGACAGAAATATTCTTTTATCCCACAGAGCATTAATGTAGGTTTACTGAAGGGTATAGAACAGGAGGAGACACAGCAGGTCAGGCCGTTTACCTCATAGGGAATCTTAGTAGCTCCTAGGGTACAAAGCTTCACCTATTCCAAACATATATGGCCGCTTGTGGGCCACCCTGACACTGAGAAGTCACTACCTTGGTTTCCCACCAATCTTTTTTTACTGTTCTACAAACAAAGGACCAAAACTGCCAGTCAAGTCCCAGTTCTCCCAGTCCAAGGATTGCCCCACAGAAGATGAGGAAGACACAACATTGCACAACAATTTTAACTCTATAGTTTCCAAGTGTGTCTGTTAGCTTTTGCTGTGTAAGAAACAATCCTAAACTTAGTGCCTTAAAATAAGAACAGTTTATTAGCTTGGATTCTGCTGATAGGTCTGATGGTCTGGGCTGGGCCTGGCGAGCTCGGCTTGGCTTGCTCATGTGTCTGTGATCAATTAGCAGGTTGCTGAGGGCAGGCTGGCTCTAGACAGGCCTCCTCAGGTCTGGTGGTTGGCTCCCTGTCAGCTCAGGCGTGGGATAAATGAGACACGTGTCTCTCGTTGCTCAGCAGGGAGCCAGGGCTCAGAATTCCAGCTGCAGAGAGAGGGCAAGCTGCACTGGGCAAGCACTGTTTAGCCTCTGCTGTGTAACATTTGCTAACATCTCATTGACCAAAGCAAGTTACCTGGTTGAGCCCAAAGTCAGAGTAGGAGGACACTCAAAATTCCCACACCCAAGAAGGAGCACTGTGACAAATCAGATCCTGAGGTCCTTCCCTGCAGGAACGCTTTACTTATGACTGCTGTGGAGAACTGAAGGCAGCCTGATTTCCCACTCCACCCCTTTCCCCCACGTTCTTCTACCCCTACACAATGAGCACCTTTATCTTTTCACCTGGTGAGTTGTGTCTTAGCTACTATCACAAAGACCATACCATGGGCTGGTGTAAACAACAGGGATTTATTGGCTCATGGTTTCAAGGCAGAAGTCCAAATCAAGGTGTTGGCAAGACCATGCTTTCACCTGGCTTCAGGGGGTTCTGGTCCTGGCTTGCGGCAATCCTTGGGGTTCCTTGGCTTTCCCATCTCATGGTGACACCCTCTCCTTTCTTTTCCAGGTCCCTTGACTTCCAGCTTCTTTTTCTATGGCTGAATTTCTTCCACTTTTAAAAGACTCCGGTGTCAGAGTAAGGGGCCACCTTCTTTCAGCGGGGTCACACCTTACTAAAAGAGCATCTTCAAAAGGTCCTATTGACAATTGGTTTGCACCCACGGGAGTGCAGACTAAGGTTAAGAACGTGAGTTTTGGGGGACACGTAATTCAACCTACCACACATGGTTTCACAAAGAATTGCTTCCTTAACTTTAAGGTATACTGATTTTACTAGGTTATGTCTCAGTGCTGATCATTCTAGCTTAATTTTTCCTGGGACATAGTGTCCACGTTGAGTATTTTATTTAGACCTTCTTTTACTCCAACGAAATCTTAATTTACTACATCTTGAAAAATGTGTTCTGTTTAAAATTTCCTTTAATTCTTTAGAATCAGATATATGTAGGCTATATCCCTTTTCTTCCCAATTGCCATATTTATCATTTTCTCTCTAACTCTTTTTTCTTTTTATTATACTTCTCTTTTTCATGAGTTCTCTTATTTCTATTTTCAATGTCCCTTACTATGTATTCAACAGAATCTATTTTCTTTTGTTCTATTTCCAAGTTTTCCATCATTTGTGACATTATCCAATTTTTCATCATCTTCTGCATTCCCACTATCTCGCCTCTGTTCTTATAAATTCTGTCCTTTTGCTTCTTTTGGTTCAGTGAGGTGATGGCTGTTGCTATTGTTAATTAATGACAAAATATTTGGGCACAATTTTCATTGGTTCAATGGTCACATTTTTTTCTTTCTGGTGAACTTTCTTTACCTGCCATTTGTTTTCTGTTCCTGTTTCATTTTTCTGTTTGTTTGTTGTTTGGTTTTTGGGGGGTTTTATTTGCATTTTTTTAAACCAGTAAAAAGAGTTTATTGAGAAATGAGAGAAAAAGAAAAGTACATACCCCAGACATGGATGTGGGCTTCCTCCAGGCAGAGACGAGCCCCTGGGGAAGGCGGCTGCCTTTATTAGGGCCATTCTTTGCTCCTCCCCTTTCCTAATGTGGGGAGGGGCCCCGGCCGTCTGCTGTCCTGATTGGCTGCCTTATGATCCCCACATGTTGGCTCTCAGGGGACCAAGGATGAGCCCTTTCGTTTGGAGGTATCTGGGACCACTGGGGTCCTGCCTGGAGTTACCCGGGGCTTCCTAATGGGGCCTCGTGGCCAGCTTTGTTCTTAATAAATTATTTTTAATAATTCACAATGAATTCTGAGTATGCATTTTTAAACATGTTTCATTTTTCCTGGACCAGCTCTTTAACGTAGGTGGAGGAAGGTGTTGGACAGGGCCCTGAACCATGGGTAAGACTTGGAAGACCAGCGTTTTCTGTCTGGTTCGGGCAGGCTTCTGTGGTTGCTGGCAGTCTCCTGGTTTCCCTGCTGCCTGCAAATACTGTGTGTGTGTCTGATTACAGGTTGACCTGTTTCTAGAAACTGATCCAGGATTAAGGAAGATGGGCAGCTAGTCCACGTCCACCACTCCCCTGCTGCCCGCAATGATCTCCAGTTTTCCTTGAGGAGGGGCCCCTCCCGTTGGAAAACGTGCCGGTCTCTGGTGTCTGGCCTCAAGGTCAGTTTTCTGCTTCTTACCACCGGCGGCCCTGCTCAATTTGCAGCCTGTGTGCAGCCCACCTCTCTATTTTGTGGTTTGGCATTTTTAGCTCTCTCCTGTTTTCAATAAAAACGGGCTTTTCTTTTCTGTTTCAAGTTCAGATTGTTTTTGGGAACTATCATCTTAATATCATTTTCAATCTTTTGTCTTTTTCTCTCCCACTTCCTAGGAGATTTCTTGGCTTTGTTTTCTAACCCTTTCTTTTTTTGGGGAGGTGGGGAAGACGTCAGAGTTGTATTTTCCAAAAGCCCTTTCTATTCATCTTGCTTCTTTGTGTCCTTTAAAATTGCATGCGTGCGTGTGCCTACGCTTGTGCCAGACGCGTGTGCATGAAGTGTAAGCTTAACAAGCCCTAGTGAGGCTGACGTCTAGCAGCGTGCACTCACGACGGAGAGACCGGGCACTGCCGAGGCCTCAGCAGACCCCCTGTGCGGTCCCCGCCCGGGTCACAGCGCTCTTCCCCACTGGCCCCAAAGGCAGCCACTTGTATGAACTTCAGTGTAATCCTCCCTTGGCTGTGTTTCTAGCTGCACCATCTGAGTACGCATTGCTAAACGGTCGTTCCCTTCTTCAGTATCTGTTGCTTGTTGGTGAATGCTTGTCTTCTTGTATTTTCAAGGACATTAGAATCAGGGTTTGAAAAATAAGTAACTTCTGTTTCTGAAACATTTCTCTGTTGTCTGGGTTAATCTATTTGATTGATCTTTGCCCTCCAGTATTGGAAATTTCTCCCAAATGCTTATTGATCCTTGACTCGCATAATTGTGTGATACACTAGAAAAAGATTAGGAGTTTAGTATGTGGGTGGGCTTATTGACCGGGGGGATTAGCAGAGTGATCTCTTTTATTGGGCATCGTCTAAATTTCAGCGTTGAGAGGTTATCTCCCGTGCAGCCTTCTGAGAGCAGGGCAAGGGAATGGGCTTCAGGCTCACCATTCAGAGTGCATATTATCATTTAATTTCTCAGCTTTAGCCTCATGCCTCACCCAACCCACCATGCCCCTAGTGTTCTGAGAACAAGTTATCTTCTATTCAGTTTCTTCAGACACAGAAACTCTATACTCTTGCCTGGAAATCTGAGTGTTCTGCATCTAGATTTTGAACCAATCTCCCAGTTTTTAGCCTCATAACTTCTGATCTGCCATATGATTCCAAGTTATCAAACTTTCTGAGCTTCTCTGAAAGAGAATCATATTTCTTCTCTTCTAGTACTTAAATTTCAATTTTCTTTATTCCACTAAATCAATTACCACTGGTCTGTCAAATTCCCATTTCCAAAAAAATGTTCAACTTATCTAATATCAACTGTCCTATTCTTTTTGTCCTTATAGGCTTATTTATCTTTAATTATTTTGCTTTCCTTCTAGTTGATTTTCTCAAGAGAGAGCAGATAATATATAATATATATGTTCAAATTACTATATTCAACCAGAACTTTGATAAGGGATAGTTTAAAGGAAACTTCATAGAAGATTTCCCCTTTTCTTCCATTCTCTTTCTAGTAGCTCTTTAATAATTTATTATTTGTAACTTTTTGTGTATCTGTCACTCTGAAATATTAAAAGTTATCAAATTTCATGGTAGTGATATAGATCAATTTTACTTTAATAGTTAAATCAAATATTGACATTGCACTATAAATTTCGAAGATTTAACTCATCATTTTCCTCAAATCAATACAGGACTAACATTTATATATTACACTGTAAGATATGAGGTTTTGCAAATAAATTATAGAACAGGTATGTTGAGAGAAAGAAGAAAATTGTGTAACAATTGCAGAGCTGAGTTGCCTAATTCATGAACACCTTTCTCCTGACAGGGTAAACTCAATGTCTTGGCATCACTAGGATTTTGAGATTTACCCGTTACTAGCTCCTCCTTTTCCCTGAGCACTTGTTTTCCTGTCCCATTTTATTGCTTTCGATTACTGAAACCCAATTCTGAAACCAAAGTTTCCTGAGGTGTTAGCCTCCCTCCTGTCATCCCAACTCTGTCTGCTCAGTGTCTCCTCTTGGGGACATCTTAAGTTAAGGTTATTAAGCTCACGTCATGTTTCCCGTTCTCGTCGTTTGCACTCGTTTTTACAGTGTGGGTAGTTCAAATGTAAATTGTTTTGGTCACCAAACCTCAGCTTATAACCTGCTTTACACACCAGTGGTCAACCTGCCCCAGAAGGCGTGAGCTGACGGAGCCTCCTTCTGCCACGTGAGGGTCCTCCCTGCAGCAGAGGAAATCTAACTTCTGTGACGCCAGCAAAAGAGCTCTTTTCTCTCTTCTTTGTTTTACTGCCTCTGTGTCTCTGAATTATTTTAAACATGAATGGGTGTTTTTCATCCACCACAGTACCCTTCCTGGGGAGTGTCTTGGGAAACAATGCATAGTGGTTTAGAATGGAATCAGATTGTCTGAGCACTTAGATGTGGGACTTGCCTTGGGAAAGGGTCAAAGAAATTCTCTTCACTTCTTTATCTGTAGAACAAGGATCTATCGCAAAGGTTACTGAAATGATTAAATGAGGAAAGTGCTTAAAGTTCCTGGTAGATAAGAAGCACTCTGTAAATGGCAGCCATTTTGATCATCTGCATAGATATTAAAGTTTGCCAGGATATTTGAGGACAATATATGCTGTGATTCAGTACTCCTTTCATACATTTACTGTGATAAAACTTCCTAGGACTTTGAGAAAATCTTTTCATGGCTGGCTGAAGCCTGCTTAGATATTTTTCAGCTGCTCTGCCTTTAAGAAAGAAAAGCATTTTAGATTAAAAAAATAAAAAGAACCAGCTTGTTTTTTTTGTTGTTTATTCTTCATATATGTGGAGAGACTCCACAAATCTTCTCCCATTTACAGCTCCAAATAACCACATAATACACCACTATGTCTAGGAAAAGAGGAAGGGGCAGAGTACCTAGAGACTTAGCAGAAATCAATTATTCTTGTTTTTATATGAACATTTCTTCCAGTATTTTCAGGCATCAACCCCTGCATACATTCTGGAAATGTTTCAGCTAATGCTGAATATTGGATACTGGCCTATCAACCAGATCATATTCCACTAAAAGCCTGTATCTTCTGATTGCAAAGTTTAAGATGCCTAAGAAACCTATAAATCCCTACTCAGAATGCAATGAAATTGAAGATCATCTTTTCCCAAATGGATCATTATGATCATAACATTTGGAGACACCAAAGATCAAAATAAAAGTAATCAGTAGTTGCGCATGTGTGTGTGTTTTAATTGAACATTAGCTATGTCATTTTTTCAGAGAATATTCTCATTTCTGGAAAGTTTTTTTCATCTCTCAGAATTAAAATTGGTGTAGGGTATAATCTGTCTTTTGACTTTGGCATTTTTAAATAGATATGCCTTTTAAAAAATATTCTCTTTGATAGTTTCTCCAAGGTAATTCTGTTCATTGGAATCGGGTTAACTGATAAGATTTTTGTTAAATTTTTATATATTTTTTTAAATATTAAAAAAAATCATATTTAAAATGAAATATATATACATAATAAATAAATATCTTTTCAGCAATGCAGAGTTGCTGTGTTCTATGTTCTGATCATTGTTTTTGATGATTTTTTTTTAGGAGTCTTGGATATTTTCTGTACTTGCACCTGGTGTATTCTGAATTTTCTGGGAAAGTTATATTTTTCACAGCTGTTGTCATCATGCCACGTATTTGCCTCCCTGTCTTCTTCAAAAGACTAGATCTTGGCTATACTCTAAGATTTATTGTCTTTGAACTGCCACTGATTCTGAGCTGCCCACATCCATTAATCAGTCTGACTTACTAATCCTGATACAATCTGAAACGGTGTGCTTATATCAGATAGGTGGCGGCTAAAGCTCATCCATTCTATTCCTAGATATCAAACTTTGCACAACCTGCTTAGTTATGCTGACAAATGTCAGGGTAGTGCTTAGCTCATAGGAGTCTATAAGGGAATGTTCCAAACGTACCTGAGCTAAATCTGTGAAAGGCTCGGACATGGTTTATTATCTAGAGGCACCCTTGCAAAATCACAGATTTTAAATATGAAGGAACATGTTCTTTGATGGTACTCTTAAATCATGACAAGCTAAGACAGGAAATATCCCAAATTAAATGTACCTTTGCCTTGGACAAAGTGTCACACTTGTATGGTAGTAACTCACCTCACTTGCCTTGGTTAATTGATTCAGACATCCAATAAAATTGATCAGCCACAATGATCACTAAGGAAATTGCTGCCAAACATCACTGGCAAAGTGATCTTAGACTAGACTTGTGGTTTACTTTAATGTTTCTATCCAGAATTGTTAACAAATAAGAAATTCATTGTGAGTAGGAAATTGAACATATTTATACATCATAATTCATACTGGTATAATAATTATTATGTAATTATTTGATTCTTATTGTTAGTCTCCATAATATTAATTTCAGAAAGCTGCTATTTTTATGGTTGATTAAATTTTGCCAATGCTTTCTTTCAACAAAGTTTGTAACTGAATTTGTCTTTAAAAAAGTAAACTAAAAGTGGCTGTAAACTTTCAAGTAATATAATGCTTTAGTTAAAACCAATCAATGTTAAAGAAACTTATCATTGAAAAATTTAAGCAGCTTATAATGCACAAACATTTGTTTAAATTATTTTTAATAATGGATATTTAGCTTGAGTATTTCAAGATTGCAAATCAATATTTTCTCTCAAATTTTGATAAAATAGGTAAAAAATGCTTAGAAAAAGCAGTCAATCAGCACTCTGATTTTTGTTGACTCTAATTTAGAAATTTAGAAAGCAGATACAATAGGTAAATTCAAATTATTAGAAGGAATAAAATATGGAGGACTGTCAACTTTTAATAAGAAAATATTTTCTTGTTGTTGGTAAAGTGAGTTCATTTACAGGCATTTTAATTCTATAATTCTATAAGTAAGAAAAAGCAAGGTGGGGGATAGAAATGAGGGAAGATGGTGGGGTAGGAAGCTTTAGGAATTTGCCCGTCCACTAGAAAAACTATTAACATTAGGTAAGAATTGTCTGAATCAATATTTAGAAAATCTAGAGTCCAAACTGTAGAGCTGCATAGCACCCAGGGAAGAGTGGGAAGAAGAGGCTGGTAAATTCCATAAAAAACAGTAAAATGACCTCTCCACAGCTGTTACTGTGGGGCACAGCCCTTGGTGTAGCTGGTGCAAGAGAAGAACTTAAAAACCCACTTCCCAAAGATGCGGGTGTTGGGGGGCATGAGCTGATCATCGGTCATCACATCTGATTAACTGCTTTAGATCACAGGGGACTGGCTCCGAGGGCAGCCATTCTTCCAAACTGCCCTGGACAGGTGCCGTGGAGGGTATTGAGGGTTATACCCCTCCCTCAGTGTGCAGAGGGCAGTGGAAAGGTCACACTGGTCGGGCAGGGGCCGAGCCAAGGAAGGGCAGCTTTGGGGAGCTGTGGAGGAAGCCCCGGGCTCCACCTGCCCCTCCTTCAGCCCTCCCAGGAGGAGCCGGCTGGACACCCTTTCCGGGTCTCTGGCCTAGTCCTGGGTGAGAAAGGCTGACGTGAGAAACTTCCCTCTGCTGTGCCCTCCCGTCTGCCCAGAGTTTGCCCTCCGAACAAAAGGTAGTATAAGAAGCAATTGAGGCAGATGACCTGGGTAAAGGCTTACCTGCTTTAAGCTTGGCAGTGGAAGGCCTGCGAGAGGGAGTGATCTGCTTCCTGGGAAGTAGAGGGGGCACTCAAACTCCTGTAAACAGGGGCCTCCTGAGGCCCCAGCCAGCACAAGCCCAGGCCAGGACACACGCCCAGAAAAGACAGAGAAGACCCTGTACTTGGATTTGCCTCGGGCTCATGCTCTTGAGAGGAAGGCTGAGCTCTGACCAGAAAGCATGAGCCATCACAAAACCAATTTGCAGACTAAGAAAGAAAATGGCATCACCAGTAGTGACTTTAAATTAAACTCTCCAGTCAAAAGGCAGATATTGGCAGAAAAGATGAAAAATCATGACTAAATTATATGATGTTGACAGGAGACACATCTTAAATTCAAAGAAATAAGGTGGTTGAAAGTAAAAGGATGGAAAAATATATATATTGTGAAACTAGTAACCAAAAGAGAACTGGGACAACCATATTAATATAAGATAAAATATATTTTAAGTAAAATACTTTTATGAGGAATGTGGCAGTTTGGTATTGTTTATGAATTCCAAAAATAGATATTGGATTGTGTTTGTAAACTGGTGTTCTTCTGGGCATATTAGATTGTATTAAATGCAAAGGTTTCACTTTTACTTTATTAAATCAAGATTAGGGCCTTTATTTGACCACATCATTAGGGCAACTCGGTTTGAGTCCTGCTACCCCCCTCCCCTGCATTGGGCTATATAAACTGATGCTTATTCAAAGACAGGGAAGTAAATACATGGGGAAGGAGAACGCAGAGTTTAGTTTTGGACACTGGAGCCCTGGGGAGAGATCCATGCCTTTGCCTGATAATTTGTACCTGAAGAGACCAGAGCCCTAAATAGCTGAGAAAACCCAGAAAGAAAGGAGCCTCAGGGAGAGAGACAAGCCTTATGTTAACCTACAGCTGAGATCAGAAGAAGCTGGGACCATGGAGCTTTAGGAGGAAGAGAAAGGCTGAGCCCTTGCAGACATCAGCAGCCATCTTGCTCAAACACTTGGCAACAGACTTTGGTGAGGGAAGTAACTTACTCTTTAAGGCCTTGTGACTGTCACAAAACAAATCTCAGTAAATTAAGAAATATTGAAATCATACAATGTATCTTCTCTAACCACAAAGAAATGAAGCTATAAATCAATAACAGGGGGAGGATTGGAAAATTCACCAATATGTGGAAATTAAACAACATATTCTTAAACAAACCATGGGTTACACAGAGAACCACAAGGCAAATTAGGAAGTTTCTTGAGACTAATGAAAATGAAAACACAAATTTACGGGATTCAGCAAAAGCAGAGTTGAGAGGGAAATGTATAGTTCTACATACTTACATTAAAAAAGATGAAAGGTCTCAAAAGGGAGAAGTAACCTCACAACTCAACTGGAGGAGCTAGAGAAACAAAAGCAAACTAAACCCAAAAGTGAACAGAAGGAAGAAAATAGCAAAAATGAGAGTGGAGATAAATGAAATGGAAAATAACTAAACAATAGAGAGAATCAACAAAACCAAGAGCTGGTTCTTTGAAAAGATCAATAAAACTGACAAAACTTTGGCTGGTTCAAAAATAGAGAGATGACAAATAATCAAAATTAGAAATGAAAGGGGGGGGTTATTACTACTGACCCCACTGAAATAAAAGGTGTATAAGAGGATTCTATGAATAACTGTACACCAACAAATTAGCTAACCTGGATGAAATGAACAAATTCCTAGAAACACACTAACTACTGAGTCTGACTCAGGAAGAATAGATCTCAACAGGCCAATAACTAGTAAACAGAATGAATGCATAATCAAAAACCCCTCAAAAACTAAAGCCCAGGACCATATGGCTTCACAGGGGGATTTTGCCAACCATTCCAGAAGAAGTGACACCAATCTTGCTCAGACACCTCCAAAATAATTTGAAAGGAAGAACACTCCTTAAGTCATTCGATGAGGCCAACATCTCCCCACCCCCATACGAGATAAAGATACCACAAGAAAAGAAAGCTACAAATCATTATCTCTTATGAATATAGATGCAAAAATCCTCAACAAACTAGCAAGGAGAATCAAAAAGTATATTTAAAAAATTATACACCATGATCAAGTGGGATTTTTTCCAGCAAGGGTGGTTCAACATAAGAAAATCAATTAACGTAAAACACTACATCAACAAAGTGAAGGGAGAACAAATTCATCACAACTGACATAGAAAAGGCATTTGGTAAAATCTAGTACCCCTTCTTTATAAAAATACTTAGAAAATTAAGAATAGAAGGAGACTTCCTCAACATGATAAAGGGCATATATGAAAAATCCATGGCAAACATCATTCCGAATGGTGAAAGACTGAAAGCTTTCCCTTTAAGATCAAGAACAAATCAAGGATGCCCACTGTCACCACTGCTATTCAACATTGTAGTGGAAGTTCTAGCCAGAGCAGCCAGGCAAGAAAAAGGAAAAAAACATCATAATTGGGAAAGAAGAAATAAAACTTTCCTTGTTTGCAGGTAATGTGATCCTATGTACAGAAAGTCCTGAAAAGTCTACAACAAAGCTCCTAGGACTAATACATGAATTCAGCAAAGCGGCAGGGTCCAAGATCAATGTGCAAAAATCATTTCTATACACTAGTAATGAAAAATCAGAAAAAGAAATCAAGAAAAAAATCCTATTTATATTAGCAACTAAAAGATTCAAATATCTGGAAATAAATCTAACCAAGGACGTAAAGGACTAGTACATAGAAAAGTAAAAAGCATTGTTAAAAGAAAACAAAGAAGACAAATAAATGGAAGGTTGTTTTGTGTTCATGGATTAGAAGACTCAATATTGTTAAAATGTCAGTTCTACTCAAGGCAATTCACAGATTCAATGCAATTCCAATAAAAATTTCAACCGCCTTTTTTGCAGAAATGGAATAGCTAATCATCAAATTTATATGGAAGGGCAAGGGGTCCCAAATAGCCAAAGGGGTCTTGAAAAAGAAGAACGATGTTGGAAGACTCTCACTTCTCAGTCTTAGAACTCATTACAAATCAAATCATCCTAGCACTGATACAAGAAAAGACATACAGACTAATTGAATCAAATGGAGAGTTCATAAATCAACCCTCACATTTATGGCCAACTGATATTTGGCAACGGGACTCAGATCACTCAGGAAAGAATAGTCTCTTCAAAACATGGTACTGGGAAAACTGTATCTCATATGCAAAAGAATGAATGTGGACCCCTACTTAACTCCATATACAAAAATCAACCCAAAATGGACCAAAGGCCTAAATATAAGATCCAGAACTATAAAACTCCTAGAAAAAAGCATCTTCAGAAACTTGTGTTAGGCAATGGTTTCTTAGACTTTAATTCCATAGCACAAGAAACAAAAGGAAAGATAGATATAGGGGTCATCATCAAAATTAAAAACTTTTGTTCCTCAAAGGACTTTATCATGAAAGAAAAACGAGAAGTTATACAATGAGAGAAAATATTTGGAAATCACATATCTGATAAGGGTTTAATATCCAGAATATATAAAGAAATCCTTTAACTCAGTAACAAAAAGACAAACAACCCAATTAAAAAGTGGGCAAAAGATTTTGAATGGACATCTCTCCAAAGAAGAGCCAAAAGGGCCAAAAGCACATGAAAACATACCTAATTAATAGCCATTAGGGAAATGCAAACCAAAACCACCATGATCTACCATTTCACACCCATTAGAATGACTATAAAATGGGATTTCACAAATGTTATTAAGGACACAGAGAAATAGGAACTCTCATTCGTTGCTGAAGGGAATGTAAAATGATGTAGTTGCTGTGTAAGACAGTTGAAACTTCCCCAGAAAGTTAATTTTTTAATTACAAATGACTTGGTGTGGTGGTTTGAAGCTGTGTGTGCCCAAGAAAACACGTTCTTAGATCTAATCCACTGCTGGGGGTGTGAACCCGCTGTAAGGAGAATCTTTGAAAAGTTACTTCAGTTAAGGTGTGGCCCAGCCCAGTCAGGATGGGTCTTCATCTGATTACAGGAGCCCATTATAAGCAGAACAAAAATTCAGACACAGAGAGAGAAAAAGCCACAGAAACAAGAGGTGGAACCCACCAGAACCTGGCAGAGAAGGGAGAGCCCAGGAAGCCTCCGTGTTCATGGCCATGGGACAAGGTCAGGGCTGGCAGCCTCAGAACGACGGTCTGCGGGAAGAGAGCATGGCTTTGATGGAGCCTCGATTTGAAATTTCTTTTAGCCTTAAAACTGTAAACAAATAAATTGCCATTGTTTAAGGTGAACCTTTGCATGGTATTTCCCTGAGCAGTCAGGGAAACTAAAACACTTGGCAACCCCACTTCTAGGTATATACCCCAAAAATTGAAAGCAGGGACTTGAAACAGATATTTGCACACTGATGTTCACAGTGGCACTATTTACAATTGTTAAAAGATGGAATCCACTCGTTTCCATCAGCCAATGAATGGATAAACAAAATGTGGTGTACACACAAAATGGAATATTATTCAGACATATAAAGGAATGAAGTTCTGATACACGTGGCAACATGAATGGGCCTTGAAGACAACATGCTGCATGAAATAAGCCAGATACAAGAGGACAGATATTGTATGATCCCACTGACATGAACTACTTAGAATAGGTCATCTCGGAGAGGCAGCAGCTGTGTTACCAGGGGCTGGGGCTGGGGCTGGGATAGGGCAAACGTAATTAAGGCTTAGAATGGAAATGGTTGGGAATGGATGGAGGTGATGGCAGCACAGCCCTGTGAGTGATTAACAGCACTAAGTCCTACATGTGAATGTGGTTAAAAGGGAAAAATTTAGGTTGCATATGTGTTACTAGAATAAAAATTTAGAAATACAATCCATGGAACTGTACAACACAAACAGTAAACCCTACATTAAACCATGGACTATAGTTAATAATACAATTATAAAAATGTGCTTTAATCAAATGTAATAAGTGCACCACAGCAATGCAAGCTGTCAATAATAGAGTGACATATGGGGCCCCTGTATTTTATGCATGATTTTTCTCTAAATCTGCATTTCCATAATAAAAATGGGACTTTTAAAAGCTTACAAAGATACATTACCACAGAGCAGCCAAGATAAGCTTTTTAATATGATGGAACAAAGTATCTGAAATATTGTCACAAAAGTAGTTACAATTCTCATCATTCAAAATGGACTTCCTGTGGCAGGACAATATTTTATGTGTCCTTATCTACCACCTTTTTTCCCCTCTGACTTTTATGAGAGGTATCTTCAGTGAGTTTGGTTAAGAGAGCCAGTCAAGGATTTGTTAGGATAACAGGTATAATTCCTAACAAAACTTCACATGTGGAAAAAATGCCAGTTTATTTCTTCTGAAGCTGAACGTCATTTTTATTTTGAGAATCCACTGCATTTGGTAGTTGAAATTCAGTATCAAGTAATTCAGTGTTTTTCTCCGCGGTCAAATCTGCATTCGCGGAGGCACGCCTCGCTCCAGGGGTGGGCTGGAGAATGCCTTGACCTTGGTGTAGTCCTCTCCACCCATCTGTGTCTGCCCAGGTGTGCACTACCTGTCTGGGCTCCCCAGCTGTCGGTTTTCTGAGTCCTCATCTCCACAATTCCCCTCGACACCCAGGTCTCCCCTCAGCTGCCTCTCTATCTCTCTCTGGCAAGAGGAGCCTTTCTCTCTTTTCTTGACCCCCCAAGAACAATAGGCTCCCACTCAGGCACGCTGCACAGACCTTCGGCTCTGGTTTCAGGGTCAGGTGAAGTCACAGGAGCTGCACCCCTGGCCATCTCACCAGTCTGAGGGTCGAGTCCTCTGCCAGGATGCGTCTGGTGCAGTTTGGCGTACATAGAGGAGTAGGAAAAAATGGGGGGGGGGGGCTGGGTGAGAGAAATGAGAGGGAAGGGGCAGCAAAGACCCCTGGGCGTTCAGAGCCTTCTCGCTCATCTGTGGGCAGGCGGTCTTCTTGGGGGGAAGTCCGGCCACGGCTTGTGCCACCCTCAGGTCTCAGAGTGAGCTTATGGAGGCGTGTACTGCAGCCCCTTCCAGACCCTGCTCGTGTGCCTGAGGACGCACACACACGCACACACACGCACACATGCAGAAATGAACGGAGACTCTTCTTTCAGAGTAGGTGTCTGTAAAGTAGTTGATTCTGAAAACCAAGTGAAAATTTCTAAAATTCAAATGTAATTCTATATTTGATATATTATATTTAGATTTCTGTTATACATTCCTCCCAATTCCTTCAAGTCTCCCTACTTGCGTTCACCGTAGTACCAAACCCACACGCATGTGTGCGGAGGTTCCAGCCACCTGAATTGCTTCCCATGCCTACACCACGCCATGCTATCTCTTGCATCACAGTTTTTTTGTCCAGGACTCTCTTCCAACCTGCATCCCATCTTTTCACGGGTAACTGCTCTTCATCCTGTAGAGCGACATTTCAGATCATGCATTCATGCAAAGTCTTCCCTAGATCTCTAAGTTTAAGCTAAGAAATGCTCATGTATGTGCCCGTAGCGTCCCACGGCACTTTGCATCCTGCTGTCATAACACGTATGGCATTGCAATTGTGTATATTCCCCAGTAGATGGAGCTCCCCGGGGCAGGCTTCACGTCTGTCTTGTCTACTGTTCTATTCCTGTGCCTAGCACATTGCCTGAAATATGGAACAATTTTTAAAAAACACACTTTGATTATAGCTAAGCCAGGGTAACAATGAGAAAGTCAAAGAATCCGAGAGTTCTGATAAAAATCAGACATGGCATATTTATCATCATTGTTGCTACTCCTTCGACTGGTGGAAAATATTGAAGCTGGACACTTTAAATAACTTGATGAAAGGTATCGATTTAGTGACTAGCAACCCTGGGACTTGAACACTGGACTCTAAATCTTCCTACCAAGTAATACTGGCTAATCTGACTAGAGAGCTCCAGTGTCGTCTCATTACCAGGCAATGCTAGTGTCTTGCCTTGGAATTGTTTTACAGGCAAGACTGTCTATTAACAGCCCCATTAGCTAAGTCGTCAGAGATAGTCTCCTAAGGCACATCTAATTTACATTTCAGTCTACTCATTAATGTGAGAGCAAGGTGCTAGTGAAGCTATTTATTCACTTTTTCCCTCAAAATCCTATTTGCAATTACACATAGGATTTTATTGTTATTTTTAACTCTCTAGTCAGTCAGATGTTTTTGATCCATGAAACGATTATTTTAGCTTAGGGGAAAAACCCTTACAGTATAACTATAAAGTGTATGCAGTATTAAAATAATAACTGTGAAATGTGGTTAATAGTTTTAAAAATATCAATGCACTATTATTGTCATTTGTCTTATCAAGAATAGTACTTCCATGCTAATTATCCCAAGGATTCCATCAACCTGAGGAGAGAACATGATTTATTACAGAAGATATCAGAGATAAGAAGTTAGGTAAAATTTAACTTCTCACATTCAAAATTGGACTTCACAACAAGATAACAGATTTGAAAGCCAGGCTCTGTGAGAGAGGATGAATTACCCAAACTCTTTGGTTCTTTTGTAGCTAGACATTTTGGATCATGGCATTTTATTGCTTAGCGCAGAAAAGCTTCTCCAGCATGATGGTTAAGCCCCACGTGTCCTGTGTAGAAGGATGGTGTGATGGAGAAGAATGGGGAAAGCCAACCGTGTACTCGTCTTGGAGCACAGGAGGAGGAGAAGAAAGCCACAGTGATGGGACAAGGCAGAACAGGTGCCGTGGGTGTGCCCACTTCTCCTCCTTGTGCTCCCTCCACTGGTGGGAGGGGGAGAAGGGTCAGATGAGTCGAGGGAATGCTAAGAGCAGGGCCCACTCGGGAGATTAGCAACCTGAGATTTTTGAGGATCTCAGGATGTGAGGTGGTCCACGTAGCTAAGAGGGGGTCTGGGGGCTAGACAGAGAATGCCTGCACCGCCCGCTCAGCCTCCTCCAGTTAACTTACGGTGTGGACACTGTTCTAAGTGCTTTATACAGTACTCATTTAATCTTCACAACAGAACTAAAAACTGCAGGAATCCCTTTTTCAAATGAGGAAACTGAGGTCCAGAGGAGGTAAATGCCTTGTTCCAGATCCCGCTAGTTAGTGGAGTGCTGGGGTTAGGCTCCAGGCCATTTGACGCCAGAATCTGTGCATTCAACCACGATGCTATACAGCTGGACACTAAGCTACTTATTTTCAAATAATGCTTGTAACGAGGTAAATTATTGGATTGACTCTCTTTTTTTCCATGAAGAGATTCAGTAATTTTTAAATTTCATGTTGTCTTGTGAATGGGGCTTGTATTCGTCAGCCAACGGGGTGCTGATGCAAAGTACCAGAAATCGGTTGGCTTTTATAAAGGGTATTTATTTGGGCTAAAAGCTTACAGTTATAAGTCCCGAAAGAGTCCAGCTCAAGGCTGCTGCATGTCACCAAAGACAATTGCCACGTGTTGAAGCAAGATGGTGGTCTCTGCCTGGTCTCCCCTTCCTTCTCAGCTGCTCAGCTGCTCTGTTCTCTTCAGATGCAAACTATCAGGTGACTGTCTCAGCTCTCTTCCCCGGGCTTTACCTGTTTGAGCCTTCTCCTTTCTGTCACATGGCAGGACCGAAATGACCAAGTTCTTCCCTCATGTGTCTTCTTGAGTCAGTGTGCATTTATATCAGCCCACCAAGGGGCCGGGGACTCAACCTGAGTCATGCCCTACAGACATGGTCGAATCAAAACCCTAATCTTAAGAGGTAATTTAATCAAAGACTTCTCAGGTGAATCTAGTACAAAGAGCATCACACCCAGAGGAACACATTAGTTTACAAACATGATCTTTCTTTTTGGAATTCATAAATAATCTCAAACTGCCATAGGGCCTCATTAGGAGGCCACCATTAATTTCCTTTACGAATGTGCTTTATAGTTATATAACATCTGTGTGCATACATGCTATGTTCATATACTACCCTGAGTTTCCCTTACCCTTAGCACTCTTGTAATTATGTGTTTATACATTTTTTTCAGGATAGTCAGCAAGATTCTTCCAGAGGAAGAATCTGCATGGAAAAGCCTGATCCCATCCAACCCAAGTTAGACTTTACAGTGAACGCAGAGTCCACCTGTTTTGGGTATGGTGTTCAGGTAGAGTTCAACAAATCCATTCATTCCAAAAATATGTATGGAGAACCTACCGTGTGATGCACACATCAGGCTTTAGGATATCTAAGTAATATACATTTCAATATGGGGAAAACAGACAATAAGTACAAAAAATAAATTATAGAGAAATTTAGAAAAAAATGAGTGTTATGTGAACAACTCACATATTTGTTACACAGCAAAAGCTCACTGACACAGTATTTACTCCCTCCAATTCTAATAGGGACATTTTAGCCAGTAACTGCTTATTCTTATTCACAATCTTTTATATGTTCCTTAGGTGGAAATACTTCATAGAGGCAAACTACTTGCTATGATACATCATTATGCATACATTTTTTGGTTACCTATGTAGACAATGAGCAAATATAATCATTTCAAGTATTAGGAACTAGATGGACATTTATCAAATTTTCATGTTTATGTCTAGGCACAATCTTTTTCCACCAGCTCTAGGTACACACGCATGGCATGCATTGTCAAATCACAGGAAGAAGTCCTGCACTTATTACAGAGAATAATTACACAGCGTGAAAATTGAAATTAGAAATGCTTAGCTTAAGATGTGATGATTATTTCCATTCCAGGACCAAATAGAATAAAAAGTCTCATTGATCTGGATTGAATTTCAATTTACTAAGCTTGAGATGCGTCAACTTCTGTCCAGTAATGTTTGAATAGAAAGGCTTCTAAGACCATTAACTTGTTCATCACATTTTTACTACAGGAGAAATCTCTGCTTCACATGCCAACAAAGATTGAAATGCCAGAAGCAGTTGAGGACTAAATTACTAAACATTTATTTTATCACAACCGAACATTAATGCCAATGTTTGATTACAACAAGCCATTCAATTGCATGAACTGGGCCTGCAAGGCGCCAAGGCTTTTGTATCCATTAGAAAAGCTATTGATTCTGGGAAGTGAAGACTAATAAAACTACGCCATTTTCTCAGACCTGTTATATGGGCACAGGCAGAGTGTTTGATCAATGATATTGAGCAAAAGGAAAAACACTCCTTGTGTCTAATCTCGCTTCCTTCCCTTCAGACTTGCCCATTGGGCCAGTTGTGGTGTAATGAATAAATATGGAAACCAGCCTGAGCGGTTCTGTGTACAACGAGACTCCGTGGTGCTACCTATAGTTCTTAATGATCAAACTGCATTGTTTTGATAAACGTAATCAAAGTAAAAATGACACTAAAATAATATAACATTATGTTAATGGAAGGAATTTTAAATTTGAGCAAACATATAATTCTTTGTTGTGATTTGGTTTTAGCAAAATCATCCAAAGGTTATGAAATATTCAGTTATCAGCTGCTTGAACTGCTGTGCAAATTAGTGCTTTGCTGCTAAAGGATCACTCCATGGAGTTTCTATAAAATAGCTTTTAACCTACTCTCCAGTTCATTGCTCTCACTCAGGACAACTAACATGGAGGTGATGATGGACAACTGCCATACCAAGGAACCAAGAGAGTCTACAACTGCAAGCAAGAGAGTCTCATCCATCCACCCTATGGGATCACAGTCCCCTCTCAATTAGAGGTGGAATGGAAAACACGGTCCCGGAGTCCTCAGGATTGGGGAATGAATGATGGATTAAAGTAGACTTACTGGTATTCTGCTATAGACTTATTGTGATCCTAGCAATGGATGTGGAGGCAATGGCCACTGGAGATTCTGAGGGCAGGAGAAGATAAAACAGGGGCATTTTTGGGACTTGAGAATTGTCCTGAATGACATTGCAACGACAGATACAGGCCATTATAAATCTTGCCATAATCTACAAAATTGGGTGGGAGAGAAAGTAAACTACAATGTAAACTTTAATCTGCGCTTAGTGGCAATGCTCCAAAATGTGCTCATCAATTGCAATGTGTGTACCTCACTAATGAAGGATGTTGTTAAAGTGAGTAAATGTGGGAGGGATGGGGAGCAGGGCATATGGGAATCCCCTATATTTGTTACGTGACATTTGTATAATCTAAGTATCTTTTAAAAAATAAAAAAAAAATTAAAATAATGTCAAATAATTTGTCTTCACTAGAGAACTCTGAGAACAAATAAAACAAATTTGTGTATGCTATTTTTAAAGACCAATAAAAATCAGTAATTTTTCAAAAAAAGGTTTTTAATTAATTTGAATAAAAGAATATTGTTCCACAGTCAATATACTGAGGAAAATTTTCATAAATTAATGATGGAAATATTAGTTACTTTTTAAAAATAAAGTAAGATTTTAGGAATTCTGTGGTTGTTTGCATTTCCACATAAACCTTAGGATCACCTTGCCAATTTCCACAAAATCCTGCTGACATTTTGATTGGAATTAAATTGAATCTATAAATAAATTTTGGAAAAATTAGCATCTTAACATTATTGAGTTTTCCAATTCATGAACATGGGTACATCTTGTTATTTATTTAGTACTTTTATTTCTTTCATCAATATTATGTAGGTTTTAGTGTAGATGTTCTCCACTTGTTTCATTAAATGTATCTCTATATATTGTATATTTTTTATCAGAGAAGTTGTGAGTTTACAAAACAATCAGGCATACCATACAGAATTTCCATACATGGCCCCACCAGCAACACCTCGCATTGTTGTGGAACATTTGTTCAAATGATGAAAGAACATTGTCAAAATATTACTGCTAACCATAGGCAATATCTTACATTTGGTGTAGTTTTCCCACAAATCACCCTATTTTTCACACTATGTATTAGTATTGTACATTTGTTATAGTTCATGAGAGAATGTTCTCATATTTGTCCTGTTAACCACAGACCATCTTCCACCACATGTTTCGCTGTTATAGAGTCCCATGCTTTGTACAATCCATTTAGAATGTACACTCAGTGGTTCTCATTTTCATCAGAGTTAAGCTGTAAACTCCTCAGTCAATTTTAGAATGTTTTCATTATTCCAAAAGGAAAAACTCCATACTCCCTTAAACCTCCCTATTGTTGACCCTTAGAATTGATACAGTATCTTCTTTGCCATTGTTACAAAAATATCACTGTTACCTACAGTCCATAAATTCATTAGTTGTATTTTTCCCATGTATCACTATATTCTTAACACTTTATGATAGAAGAACATTCTTGTATTTGTACTATTAACCACAATCCTCATCTATCACCAAAATCGCCATATTAGACAGTCCCTAAATTATCCTCTAGCTTCCTTTCAATTGATTTATGTCTCTAGAGTACACCTTTCAGCCACAATCACATTTATAAATCAACAGTGTTAGTTATACTCACTATAATGTGTTTTCATCAACTTTATCCATTTCATAACATTTACTGAGAGGTTTCCTACTGAGACCTGGAACAAGACAAGGATGCCCATTGTCACCACTGTTATTCAATATTGTGCTAGAAGTACTAACTAGAAGAATTAGGCAAGAAAAAGAAATAAAAGCACACAAATAGGAAAGGAAACTTGTTATTTGATGATAGGATCCTATACCTAGAAAATCTCAAAAAACCCACAAGCCTGCTAATGTGAATAAATGAGCTCATCAAAGCAGCAGTTTACAAGACTAATGTGCAAAAATCAGTAATGTTTCTTTACATTGCTAATGAGCAAATTGAGGAGGAAGTCAGGGAAAAAATCCACTTAAAATAGTGACTAAAAGAATCAAATATTTAGATATAAACTTAACCAAGGACATACATATTTCATTTTTTGATACTCTTATACATGGTATGTTTTAAAATTGTATAATATGATTATGTGTTGCTGGTATTTATAAATCTAATTATTTTTTTGTATTGACCTTGTATTCTGTGACCTTGTTAAATTCACTCATTAGTTGTAGATTTTTTCTAGATTCTTTAGGATTTTTTATGTGCAGAGGAAAAAATAAAAATATCTGCTCTTCAGAAAATCAGTTAAAAATAAAAAATCCCACTATCCACTGGGAGACAATGTTTGTGATATGTATGTCTGACAGAGGACTTGTATGCAAAAGATACAAAGAATTTTAACAACTAAATAATAAGAGAAAAACCAAATGAAGATGTGCAATCCTGTATAAATATGGTAGTTAGAATAATGTAATCCCTTAAAGGACATGTTCTTAATCTTAATATGCATTCCTATAAAGGTAATATAAAGGTCTTAAAAATAAAACCTTTTGAAGATGTCTATTTTAGTAAATGTGTGTCTAACTGAATCAAGGTGCATGTTAATCCACATTAGTGGGGCCTTTAAAAAGAGAAGAAACCAGAGGCCAAGAGTTGGGGAAAGCCATAAGGCATTTTCATTAATACAGTGTTTGGAGGATGTCTTCATTTATTGACTATTTTGAATAAATGTGGTAAACAATAAATTTTTTACTGTATTTTGACAGAATCTGATTTGTAAGTTGACTTACCACATTGAAATGATGGTCACTACACTTTCTGAAGAGAAGTAACATCATTTTTTTCCCATAAAACAAGAACTTCAGTTTATAGTGCCATTAATGTTTGATTGAGGTTACTCTTTTAAAAATTCCATTCACATTTAATGTTCCTCTTTTTTAATCATTGGTTTATTTTAAACCTGTCTTAATTTGTGTAGAGTTTGTAATTGCAGCAATCATCCATTAATATAATGTAAACTACTTTATGAAATGTGTTTCTATGAAATAAAATGTTTTCATTAAAACTAAATGAGATAGATGATTGTGGGAAGATGGCAGAGTAGAAGCACAAAGAATCAGTCCTTCACCAAAACAACTATTAAGCAGGTGAGAACTGTCTGAAACAACTATTTTGAAACTCCAGAGCCCAGTAGAACACTGTATGGCATCCAGGGAAGAGCAGTAGGAAGAAGATGGCAAATTATGGTAAAGACTAGTAAGCTGCTCTCTTGCAGTGGTTATCAGTGCCCAGACCCCACTCTCACAGCACGCTGCCATGGGGTATGGCCCTTGGCCAGCTCACTGGAGACATAAAGGGAAGGAAAAAATCTCTTCCCAAAGATTAAAGGTGATCACTGCCAGTTACTGGTCATGGTTTTTGATTAGCCAGGTCACTGGGGGCCAGCTCTGATGGTGGCCATTGTTTCAACCAGCCCTGGACAAGGATGGCTAACAAGACCTAAAGATGCTACACTTCCTCAAGGCTGCATTTGCTGGCAGGATAAGAGATCTTTGAGGAGCTGTGGAAGAAGCCCAAGATGCCCTTCCTGACCCCCTCGGCAGGGCAGTTTGGAGCGGGTCTGTGTCTCCTTCATAGGTCCCTGGCTTTGTTCCAGCTGGGGAAGACTGTCTTGGGAAAGTCCTCTCTGGAGTGCCCCCTCCTCCAGAATTTGCCTTCCAGGCAAAAACTGTGTAAGGAAATGTTGAGGTGGATAACCTGGGACAGAGGCCTGCCTGCTTTAAACACCTGGATGAGGGAGGTCTGTGTCCTGGGAAATAGAGGGGGCATTCTCAGTCTTGTAAAGGAGAAACTCCAAAAGAGCAAACAACCACTAGTCAGGACAAGAAAAGGCCCAGAAAATAAGGGAGGACCCTGCCCACTGCATTCACCTTAAGGACACCTACCTGATGGGAAGACTGACACTCAAGAAAGTCCTTTTTTTTACCCCCAGCTAGTTACAAAATCAAGAAACAGCTATCTCAGGGAATAAACCCCAGAGTTAACATTTTAAAATATTAAAATTTACAGTGTGCAACAAAAGACAAAGAAACAGGAAATGTTGACCCATCCAAAGGAAAAGGGTAAAATTCCAGAAAATACCAGTGAAGTAGACCAAAATGGGGACATACCAAAGACTTTTTTCAAAGATCTTAAAAATGCTCAAGGAGATGAAGGAAAATACAGAGAAATAACCAACGTTTATAAGGAAAACAATGAATGAGCAATATGAGAATCTTAGTAAAGAGATAGAAATTTTAAAAAAGAAGAAAACTGAACTACTGAATTTGAAGATCACAAGAACTGAAAGGAAAAATATTCAAGGAGAGTTTCAACAGCAGATTGGATACGGCAGAAGAAAGAATCAGCAAACTCAAGATAAGACAATTGAAATGAGTCACACTGAGAAGCAGAAAGAAAGAAAGAATTGTAACAAGCAAAAATAGCCTAAGAAACCTCTGTGACACTATCAAGTATACAAACATATGCAATATGGGAATCCCAGAAGGATAAGAGAAGAGAGTGAAAGACATAGAAGGAATATTCAAAAAAATAATGAGAGAGAACTCCCCAAACTTAGCAAAAGATGTTAATATGCACATCCAAGAAGCCCAGAAAACACCAAACAGGATAAAAAAAAAAAAAAGCAAAAAAAAACAAAACAAAACACACACTATATATTGATCAAACTGCTGAATGCAAAGACTAAGGAGAGAGTTCTGAAAGCTGCAAGAGAAAAGCAAAGTGTTACATTCAAGGGAGTTTCAATTAGATTGAGTGCTGATTTCTCATCAGAAACCATGGAGGCAACAATGTAGTGGGTTGAAATATTTAAAATGCTAAAAGAAAATAAATGCCAACCAAGAATTTTTTATGTGGTGGGAACTTTTTTCAAAAATGAGAGAGATTAAGACATTCCCAGATAAACAAAGCCAAGAGAGTTCATCACCACTAGACCTTTCCTACAAGCAATGCTAAAGGGAGTTCTTCAGACTGAGAGGAAAGGACACTAGACAGTGGTTCACAGCATAAAGAAATAAAGACTAGCAGTAAAGTTAACCCTTTGGGTAATTATAGATGCCAGTACTATTGTATTGTATTGTTTGGTATGTAACTCCACTTCTTACTTTCTAGAGGTGCTAAATTCCAATTGAATAAAAAGTAATGATAAAATTATAGTTTTGGACATACAATATACTAAGATATAATTGGTAGCAAGTACAAAGAAAGTTGGGGGTACAGAAGGGTATAAAAAAGTGTATGTGTATACTATTGAGGCCAAGTTGGTATCAAACCAAATATGATTGCTATATATTTAGGATATTAAATTTAACACCACAGTAACCACAAGACAATATATTAAAAATATAACCAGATAGAAGTGAGAAGGCATTCAATATGCTAAAATACAAAAAAACACAAATAAATATAAATGTAAGCATTAACAGAATAATTGAAGAATGTAAGGATAGAGTGCTTATAAAAACTAAACAGCAAATTGGCAGAGGAAAATCCTACCTTATCAGTAGTGACTTTGAATGTTAATGGATTAAACTCTTCAGTCAAAAAACAGATATTGGCAGAGTAGATAAAAGAGCAGGACCCAACTACATGTGTCTGCAGGAAACTCACCTTAAATTCAAAGACACGAGTAGGTTGAAAGTGGAAGGATGGAGAAAATATATCATGCAATTAGTAACTGATAGAGAGTTGGGGTAGCTATAGCAATATCAGATAAAATAGACTTCAAGTAAAAAATATTTATAAGGGACAAAGATGGTCATTATATACTGACAAAGCAGTCAATTCAACAAAAAGTTGTAACAATTATAACTATATATACACTAAGAGCAGAGTCCCAAAATATATGATGCAAATACTGACAGTTTTTTTTTTTTTAATCATTTTTTTTTTTAAAGATTTTCATTTATTTATTCATTTATCCCTCCCTTGCTGCTTGTGCTCCCTGGGTCAGCTAACCACGCCATGTGGGCGGGCTTGCCTTCACCAGGAGGCCTCGGGAACTGAACCTGGGGCCTCCCATATTGTAAACGGGAACCCTACTGATTGAGCCACAGCCACTTCCCAATACTGACAGTTTTGAAGGGAGAAATTGATGGTTCTACATTAATAGTAGGGGATTTTTTAATACACCACTTTCAATAATGGATAGAACATCTAGAGAGAAGATCAATAAAGAAACACAAGACTTGAATGGTACTCTAAACCAAATAGACATAACAGATGTACATAGGACACTTCATCCAACAACAAAATTAACATTCTTCTCAAGTGCACATGGATCATTCTCCAGGATAGACCATAACCTAGATCACAAAATAAGTCTCAATAAATTCAAAAATATTGAATATTATAATATATCTTCTCTAACTACAAATGGAATAAAGCTAGAAATCAATAACAGGAGGAGAAATGGAAAACTCAAAAATATGTGGAAATTAAACAACATATTCTTAACTAAGCAATGGGTTAAAAAGAAAATCACAATGGAAATTAGGAAATTTCTTGAAACAAATGAAAATGAAAATATAACATACCAAAATTTTTGGGAAACAGCAAAGGCAGTGCTGAGAGGGAAGTCTATAGTTCTAATTGCTTACATTAAAAAAGAAGAAAGTTTTCAAATCAGAGCTCTACCCTCAAAACTGGAAGAACTAGAAAAAGAAGAGAAAATAAACCTAAAATTAGCAGAAGGAAGGAAGGAAATATAAAGATTAGAGTGGAGATAAATGAAATAGAGAACAGAAAAACAATAGAATAATAAAAAAAAAACATAGGTTGGTTCTTTGAAAAGATCAACAAAATTGGAAAACCTTTAGCTAGACTGCTGAAGAAAAAAAAAAAGACAGGACATACAGAAATTCAGGAATGAAAAGGGGACATTACAACTGACCCAAATGAAATAAAAAGAAATATAAAAGAATGCTCTGAACAACTTTATGTAACTAAGTTAAATAACCTGGAAGAAATGGATAAATTCTTACAAACACACAAACTACTTTCACTGACTCAAGAGGAAATAGAGGATCTAAATAAAGCAATTACTAATAAAGACATTGAATAAGCAATCAAAAACCTCCCCCAAAGAAAAACCCAGGCCAGATGGCTTCACTGAGGAATTTTACCAAAAAGTCCAAGAAGATTTAATACCTATTCTGCTCAAATTCTTAAAAAAAAAAAAAAAAAAAAAAAAAAAAAACTGAGGAAAAGGTAACACTACCTACTCCATTCTATGAGGCCAACATCACCCTCATCCAAAAAACAAATAAAGATACCACAAGAAAACAAAATTATAGAGGAGGGTCACCTGGGCATACATATAAGGCATATACATATGTTCAGTTGTTCATGGTGCATTGCCATGGTGAGTGCAGATTCACATAATAACCAAAAGAATATCAAATTCCCATCCTGGGGAGCTCTGCCACATCTCTAATGGAACAGCAAGAACCCCCTGACAACAGGGGCAATACCTACTGAAGGAGGATGGTATAGGCCCTTAATATTGATGAATGTACTTATGAACCTTTACTCTTGAAACTGAAACTTAGTCTAGTATTATAGGGTGCCTAAGAGTTACCTCCTGAGATCCTCTTTGTTGCTCAAATGTGGCCTCTCTCTAAGATGAACTCAGCATATAAATGTATTACTTTCATCCCAGTGTGGGACATGACTCCCAGGGATGAGCCTCCCTGGCACTGAGGGATTACTTCCAAGCACAAACTAGCAATGCAGCTGGAAAAAGACCTTGACCAAAAGGGGGAAGAGGTAAAGACAACTGAGTTTATATGGCTAAAAGACTTCAAAGTGAGTTGGGAGGACTTTCCAGAGGTTATGTTTATGCATGTCTCAGCAGGATCTCATTGACTGCCAAAGTAAATACTACCTCAAATAGTGGGGCTTATGAGGGCTCTGGAAACATCCAGACACTATAGTCAGGGTAGATAGCTCAGGAGTTTGATGCCTTGCCAGTGGGCCCTACTTTGGAACTTATGCTCCCCTGTGAGACAGAGTTGGACTCAGTTGTAGTTTCCCTAAACATGGCTTTTCTTACCCTTCTATTTGAGCCTATAATTAGTACTAGGGTTGATAGGTGTATGTCCAAGAGACTAAAATCTTTGGGCTGTCCATTTGCCAGCTGGGCCCTGAATCTCAACGGAGTGGCAATACCTACTCTCCAGTTCATTGGACTCACCCAGGACAACTAACAAGGAGATGATGATGGACGCAACCATCCCAAGGAACCAAGGGAGACTAAACTGTAAGCAAGAGAGTCCCTTCCATCTGCCCCATGGGATCAAAGCCCCCTCTCAATTAGAGTTGAAGTGGGCATCACCATCCCAGAATCCTCAGGATTGGGGAATGAATGATGAACTAAAGTAGACTTACTGGTATTCTACTATAGATTTATTGTGATTCTAGCAATGGAAGAAATTATACCATTGATGTGGAGACAGTGGCCACTAGAGGTTCTTAGGGCAGGGACAGGGAAGAACAGGTGAAATATGGGGGCATTTTTGGAACTTGGGAATTGTTCTGAATGACATTACAATGACAGATACAGACCATTACATATCTTGCCATCACCTACAAAAAAAGAAAACAAAATTATAGACCAATATTTATTATACATATAGATGCAAAAATATTCAACAAAATACTAGGAACCCAAATTCAACAGTGCATCAAAAGAATTATACACCATGATCAAGTTGGATTTATCCCTGGTATGCAAGGATGGATAAACATAAAAAAAAAATTAATGTAATATACTACATTAGCAGAATGAAGAAAAAGCCTCATAATCAGTTCAAATGTTGTAGAAAAGACATTTGTTAAAATCCAGCAACGCTTCTTGAAAAAGACACACAGAAAAATAGGACAGAAGAAAATTTCTTCAACATGATAAAGGGCATATATGAAAAACCCATAGCTAATATTCTGATTGTTGGTGAAAGACCAAAAGCTTTCCCTCTAAGATCAGAAAGAAGACAAGGATGCCCACTGTCACCACTGTTATTCAACATTGTACTGGAAGTTCTAGCCAGAGTAATTAGAATTAGACAAGAAGAAGTAAAATTTTCCTTATTTGCAGATGGCATGGTCCTATATGAGGAAACCAGGAAAAATTCAGAACAGAGCTCTTAGAGCTGATACATGAATTCAAGTGACAGTGTTCATGATCAATATGCAAATATCTTTTTTTAAAATATTTTTTGGTTTCTAAACCCAAGCAATGAACAATTGGAAGAAGAAATCAAGAAAAAGAATCCATTTACAATAATATCTAAAAGAATCAAATATATAGTAATAATTCTAAACAAGGATGTAAAGGTCCTGTATGCAGAATCTTACAATACATTGCTAAATAAATGGAAGGACATTCTATGTTCATGGATTGAGAGACTAAATATTGTTAAGATGTCAATTCTACCCAAAGTGATTTACAGAAGCAATGCAATCCCAGTCAAAATTCTAACAGCCTTCTTTGCAGATATGGAAAAGCCAATTATTGAATTTATATGGAAGGTAAGTGTCCCTGAATAGATAAAGCCATCTTGAAGAAGAAGAATCAAATTGGAGGACTCACACTTCCTGAATAAAAACTTATTACACAGCCGCACTAATCAAAACAGCAAGGTACTTGCAAAAGGACAGACATATAGACCAAAGGAATGAAATTGAGAGTTCAGAAATCAACCCTTATATTTATGGACTACTGATTTTTACAAGGGAGTAAAGACCACTCGATTGGAAAAGGATAGTTTTTCAACAAATAGTACAGGGAAACTGGGTCTCCATTTGTAAAAGAAAAAAGGAGAACCACTACATCACACCTTGTATAAAAATCGTTAAAAGTGGTTCCAAGACCTAAATAAAAGAGCCAGAACTCTAAAACTCCTGGAAGAAAACATCAGGAAGCATCTTCAGGACATTTTGTTAGGCAATAGTTTCTTAGACTTCACATCCAAAGCCCAAGCAACAAAAGAAGGAAGAAGACAAATGGGACCTCATCAAAATTAAAAACTTTTGTGCCTCAGAGGCTGATGACCTTACTTAGAGTGTGGTGTAATATGGGAGCACAGAGATTTTTGAGTTCTCAGGTGAAGGTTCATCATGAACATAAAATGATAACCTAGAGATGGAAGGAAATGTTTGGAAACCACATATTCAAAAAGGTTTAATATATATTCTAGGTTATATAAAGGAATCCTTCAACTTTGGGCAAAATCTTGAATAGACCTCTCTCCAAAGAAGATATACAAATGGCCAAAAAGCATGAAAAGATGTTGAAAACCGCTAGCCACCATTTCACACTCACTAGAATGGTTACTATTTAAAAAAAAAAACAAAAAAACAGAAAAGCTCAAGTGTTGCGGAGGATGTAGAGACGCAGGAGCAGTCATTTACTGCTGCTGGGAATGGAAAATGGTTCAGCTGCCGTGGAAATGTTCGGTGGTTCTTCAGAAAGTTAAGTATAGAAGTACAATAGGACCCAGCAGTCCCACACTAGGTTACCAGGGGACTGGGTGGGGATAGGGCATAGGGAGTTAGGCTTAAAACATACAAAGTTTCTTTTTGGAGAGTTGGAAATATTTTAGTAATGGGAGGTGGTGATTGTAGCACAACACTGCGAATGCAATCAACGGCACTGAAATATGTATCTGAAGGTGTTTAAAAGGGGAAATGTTAGGTTGTGAATATGGCAATAATACAAAAAATATTAAGTCTGTGGAACTGCACAGTGAACCCTAAGTTAAACCAGGGACTATAGTTAATGGTAGGATCATAAAATTCTGCTTTTATCAATTGTAACAAATATACCACACCAATGCAAGGTGTTACTACCAGGTTGGTGTACGTGAATTGTGTATTTTATGCATAGTTGTTGTGTAACCCTACAACTTCTCTAATAAGAAAAGATTCTATAACAAAAAAAACACAACAATATGAATCATAGAAAATTGTTTTTATTGTTTAAAGAAAAAAATCCATTGGTTTATCTAAAATCTAATCTCTTAAGGTAAAAATTCTTATGTTAATTCACTTTTCTTCACTATATATGTACATATATATAAAGATACACACATACATACATACATATTTATAGCATATTAGATCAATCCAATATTTTTTTTATAAGAATAACTCTGCAGAGAGTCAACTTCTTCCTATCAACATTAAAAGGCTGGAAGCCACATCTTTTTAAGTGAATTACATGCAGCTGTTTACATTTATGGGAGGTTAATCTATGAAGTTAAAAAGAAAGAATGGAATGACTTTTTTTATGACTAATATTCAACAGATATTACTAATGAAATCATCTACAGATTAAAGAAATGCTTGCTTAGCATATAGCAACACTAAGTAATTTATTATACTTTAAGTTTTTCCAATTTATTAGTTTAAAATTAATTTGCTAACAGTTTTCCTAGAAATTTATGATTGCACGATTTCCTGTCATCTGAGCATAGCTTAGATGTATTATTAAGTTGTTGTGTGTGACAGTTTCTCAGTAGCTAATTAATTTATTCTAATTAATAACTATCTTTGTATTCTAAAGATGCTAATTAGTAGGTCTCTCCAGTCTCTAGATCAATTATTTCATTCAATAAATATTTATTGAGCATCTATTGTTTGTCAGAACCTTTTCTAAAAATTGGGGAAATAATAGTAAAAGAGTCAAAGTTCATAAAATCAAAGATTTTATGTTATAATAAATGATATATACAATAAGCAAGTGAATGCATATTATAATTTCAGATAGCGATGAATGTTTTAAAGAAGAATGAAAACTCATGGGAGATAGAGAGAGATGGGGATAGTGCGGGCTATGGGGTGGCCAAGGAAGGCGTCTCTAGGGGATGCTGTTTGAGAAAAGAGTTAAAGTGAAGACTGCAGCCCTGCGGCTGTCTGGGAGAAGAGCTCCTCGAGGGGAGCACCAGAGTCCTCAGACCTGTTGGTGTATCTGAAGAAGAGCAGGAGTCCACAGTGGCTGGAGAAGAGGGAGAAGCAGGAAGGTAAAGGAAGCTGAGGTCGGCAGGAGTCCAGTCAGTGTCATACGACCTGGATTACAGTCATGACGCTGGATTTTATTTTTCATGTGATGAGACGCGATCAGAGGGCTCTGGTTACACTTTAAAAGGAGCACTTGCCTCGGCTATTGTCTGGGGGAGGAGTGGAAGCAGGGCATCCAGGCAGGGAGCTTCAGAGCAGCCAGGAAGAAAAGGTGGTGTCTTAGATTAGTGCTAACTGTGGAGGAGGTGAGAGTGCAGATACAGTAGGTGCTTTGTATAAAAAAATATGTGAGAAAAGGACAGTCTATTCTAGAAACTGCAGAAATCTGGTGCGATTGGACTTAGCAAAGGGGATGGAGCAGAGTAGCAGGAGCAGCTCAGAGTACAGGAGGCCTGCAGGGCATGGGGAGAAATTTTGCTTCATTTTAAGTGCAATGAGAAATCTGTGGAAGATTTTAAGTTGGAATAATGTAATCGGATTCACATTCATAAAGATTATTCTGTCAGGTATGTGGAGACTAGACTATATGTGAGGAAAAGTGGAAACCTGAGATCAATCTAGAAAGTGATTGCCAGGGCCTGGGCAAGACATCCTGGTGCCTTGGATTGAGAAGATGACTGTTGAGGAGGGAAAAATGAACTGACACAATGCAAAATTCACAGTTAGAGCAGGCAGGATAACTGGATAGAAGAGGAGAGGAAAATAGAAGAATGAAAGTACTGGTTTTGGTAAATTAACTATAGTGGCTCAGTAATAAGAAAACAAAATATAAACATGTATGTGTGCATATATACACTTCTCATGTTCCTTTTTGTTTTGTTTGGGTTTTGGGCTTTGATTTAATGGGATTGTGCCATACATTTATGTATGTATTGTACCATACATTTAATGGGATTTAACCTCTTTAAAGTGCTCGATAGGTGTAAATAATTTATTGAACTGAGTTGATTTTTTTTTTTTTTTTTAAAGATTTTATTTATTTATTCATTTATCCCCCCCTTGCTGCTTGTGCTCACTGGGTCAGCCAACCACGCCGTGCGGGCGGGCTTGCCTTCACCAGGAGGCCCTGGGAACCGAACCCGGGGCCTCCCATATGGTAAACGGGAGCCCCACTGATTGAGCCACAGCCGCTTCCCTGATATTTTTAATATTATTATTCCTAGATATTGTTCTTACCTCAAGTATACGCTATTTTGAATCCATCCTTAATACTAAATTTCACTTCCTGTAACTTAAAAAGTTCAAGTTGTTCTTTTACTTGAAACCCATCTCTGGCTCTTCTTTGCTCTCAGTATAAGGTCTTATGGCCGCAAGGTAGCATGCAAAGCCCTTCATCTCAGTAGCTTGATTTTTCAACAACTTCCCAACCAACTCCTCCCTTTTCCCTTCACTCTCCATTGCAGAAATGCTGAGCTGATTATAGCTCCTCAAATGTGGTGTGTTCTTAGTTCGGAATGCCCTATGGCATTGGAAATCCTCTTCCGAGGAGAAGGTTTTCTAACTTCCCAGGTTTAGACACCCTCCACGTGTGTTCTCTACCACGTGCACTGCCTAGCAGAGCGGTGGCTCACTGTCTCCTAATTGCCCATTTACTTTTCTGCCTCCCCCGCTGGACGGTACCTTCCTGAAAGCCAGAGATTTTTTCTAGAATTTTATCCCCAGAACATAGTACAGCTCCTCTACCGTATTAGGAGTCTGATTAATATATTACATGGATGCATGAAACTTATTCTTATACAGATGAGAATAAAGTCCCTAGGGAAAGTGTACACTGTAAAAACAATACAAGTTAGGAGGCTTGGGGTGGGGGAGGTCACCAATATTTAAGGAATGAGAAGGAAAATAAACACGAAGAGAAAGAAAAAGAATGGTCATGAAGACATGCGGAGAAGGTGTGAAGTGTTGTATCACTGGCCTAGGAATAATAGAATTTCAAGAAACGAGTGATCAGTAATGTCAAATGCAGGGTAAAAGTCAAGAACAGCGACCGTGAAGCGGCCGATAGGTTTAGCTTCTGTGGGCAGCGTCAGCATTGTGGACCCAGGAGCAGGTGACGGAGGGGACGGAGGGACGGAGGACAGCCAGCACGCCCCGGGCGGCAGGAAGGCCCGGGCTGGTGTCCCCTCCGCCTCCTGAGGTGCTGGAGCCTGGTAACTGGCAGATATTTAATTCCTGAGCGCCAAGTCATGGCTTTTCAAGATGACCGAGAATAATAAAGAATGGGTGAAATTTGGGTAAGCCTGTAGAAGAAACAAGAGAAGGGGCACGGAGAAGCTCTGTGGGTGGAGAATTCTCCAGTGAGGAAGGTTTGAGAGAGCAGACCACAGGAGCTTCGCCGGGGCAGTGCTGGGACTCTGGACTGGACACTCTGGGGTGGCCACCCGGTGGCCACGGGAATACGCGTCAAGGCCTTCAGGAACAAGGAACGTCGCGGCCTGGGATCGGCTGCTGAGGGCTGCACCCATCTCCGCTCCCAGCCCGGGGCCGCCAGAGGCAGGGGCCCGACGGCTGCCTGTTTCTGGGGACACAGGACTCCTCTGACGTCGACCTTGTCTCAAGGACATCCCAGAGTCCTTGCCGAGCCTTCCTTACACTGGACAGCAGACGAACGCGCCTTCCCCAGCCTTCTCCCGCTCCGTCCCTGGTTTGTTTTTTGTTTATTTTCCTCACAGGAATTTTCCCTAGTAACATCCTGGCGTGTTTAGTTCTGTCCTGGTGTCTGCTGCTCTGAGGACCCAGACTCACCTAGCCTGTAACGGGCGCTGTCATTTCTGAAGGGAGGTGAAATGCAGAGCTGTTTATGATGACTCCGCCTCGTGTTTCTTCCAGGGATATTCAGCAAAACACTCATTTCTCAAAAATGTCCATTGAGGTAGATCTTATCTGGGGGGAAAGGAGAAATCAAGTGAAGTGATGAGATCTGCTCAGGGATGGTGTAAGCTGAGGACTGAGGAGTAAAGTCACGCAGTGGTGTTTCTCCCCATAAGTAAACCATGAGCGTTTATCGATGCTGAAGGCACAAGCAAGCCACTCAAGGCTTTTATTCTCTACTGCAAAAGGAAGTTGTACGTTCCCACTGATGGAACATACTGAAATGTAGAAGGCAGATAATGATTACACAGGAATAAAACGAGAATAGCTGGAGAGGAGGTGCCCTCAAAGAGCCAAAAACCATGAGAGCTGCAAGATGCCTCAAAGGTCACTTACTGCAGTCTCTTCACTTTAAATACCAGAAGTGGAGAAAGGATAGATGACTTGCTCAAAGTTACACAGTCTATATCAGGACCCAGTGTGAGCCCACCTCCTACAAACCTCTGATGTCTAGTTGTGCTGTTCACATACCAAGGAGATAAATTGCAGCTTGTTGAAATTCTACAAGATCAAACATAAGAAAAGAAGAAATACTTGCCGATGGAGGCCTGTAGAATTACACACACATGTTTTCCTTATGTAATGAAAATACCCATTATTAACTGAGGGTTGATTTTGTCCTGCTTGCTTTAGATGAACGAGGGAATCCTCACAAGACTCACACGAAGTAAATAATAATTTTCTATTTTTATAGATGATGAAAATGAAATACAGAGAGAGTAAAGTGCCCAGGATTACATAGCTAATTCCACTTCTTCAAAACTCCAAAAGAGATGCTGGCTATTGAAACAGATTTTTTTGAACCCCATCTAAATTGGCTTTAGATACTTATGTATACTTTTTTCTCATATAATTTGTTAATCATGGGGAAAAAACAGATGCATCTAATAACTCTGAAAATATTTAAACAGCTGGGCCCCAAAAGACATGAAATGAGCTTATTACTGTTGTTTATTATAGTTCCTTTATAATTTTCCTAAAAACCCCAAAGCCTTTGGGCTCTTAAAAATGAGCATTTGTTTTATTATGTTACTTAATACGAAAACTTTTTAAAGTGTTGATTTATGCAGTGACCAAAATTCTGATGCTAAACAATAAAAACAGATGTTGAAATTGTGAACTAGTTCTAGAAATGTGTTGGATTGTCTTGCAAGAAAGCCGTTTTTTTGTTCAAATAAAATATGAAGATAAGTTATTTCATTTGAATATAAAATTCTGATCTACTTGCTACCAATAAATATTAATATCCTTCTCTAACCGTCGTAATTTACTTTTTTCAACTCCCATAACTAATAACAGATTTTATTGATGAATTCACTGGTATCTAGAGAAAAAAAGAAAACAATTAGACATGTATATGGAAATTTATGGCAATAGGCCAAGAAGTTAAGGAAACTGAATCTGTTCATTTTTCCTTTTTCCCTGTGCCATGGGTTTCTTTAATTTTAAAACTCTACTGCCCTCGTATTCACCACTTATGACATAATTAACTATAAGTACATTCTATAGGGAGGTGGGTCGGAATTTTCTTTGCTACCCATGTCCTTCTACCATGACCTGTCTTTCGGTATCGTGAGCCCTAGATACACGGGCTAATAAAACAGATGCTTGAAAAGATGAGGCAGGCACTAGAGAGAGAACCATGCCCTGGACTTGTGCTGTAAGCTGCCGTCAGTATTAGCAAGAGGACGCTTCTTGGCCTGGCGGATGTGTTTGTGCAAGTTTCAAGGGGAAGGGCAGGGCTTGTCAGACTCTCCCCTTCTTCTCGGCCCAACCAGGGAAAGCCAGAGGAGACTGACTGACGGGTCTTCTGAGCGGGAGGAGAAGCGAGGAGGCAAAGGCCTAGGATGACCACCAGGGGTGAAGGCTCAGGAGCTGAGGCCGGCGCGGGGCTGGGTGCCTTGGCGTGGGATGGCGAGCACGGGAGGGGCCAGTAGGGGCATTCTGCCCCACTCCCGACTCCACGTTTGCACTGGGTTACACTGTAAATGCAGTTTTTAGTGCCTGCAAAGGGACTCTCCCTTCTTGCCTTTTTAGGTGGTGGAGACACAGCTATGAAAGGTTTTGAAAACCAAGGTGACAATAATCAGGTGTTTAGAACATACCTGAATATCACAATACCTCATAAAATTGAGGACAGGAATTTAGATTTCAAATACAACACTTTGGTTTTATACATGGAAAACGGATGCTCAAAGAATGGAGACTTTCCCAAGTTCATGTTATGAATTATTACGGAGCCTGTACTAGAACTATGCCTCTGCTCTCCATGTCCAGTTTATGTTCTGTAATAAGGTGAATTTCTTGGGAGGAAACCAACCAGATCAAGTAAGAAAGTACAATTTCTATGGTGAGCCATGCCCTGCCTTGCCAATGGAGTGAGGGAAAGCATGGCAAGGACCCTTTGTGTTCTACTATTCTGCTCACACAGTTGGTGAACAGAAGTGGAAATCCAGGTGGCATGTGAGAGTTCAGGCTTGGAGAATGGTAGTAGAGAGAGAAGAGGAATGAAGACAAAAAAAGAGAAAGCCAGGAATCCACAGGAGAGGGCTCTTTGTCCAATCAGGCTTCATATCGAGCTTTCTGCGTAAGGCGTGGGGTGGTTATTTGACTTTGGGGCTCAGTTCCACTCCTTCACTTCTGTGCTCTTTTTTTTTTTTTTTTTGGCATCACAGAGCGCTAGATATCTACAAACTACATTTTCCAGCATCTGATTTCTAATGAGTTTCTGACAATGGCAAGAAATTGGAAGCTGGGGGTGGGATGGGGAGGGCAAAAGGATAATTTTAGTCCAGTTTTATTTTGCTGCTGGCAGGGCTTTTATGGTAGCAACAGTGAGAAGCAAGGGAAAGCCAGGGTCCTTGCTCGACAGCACAGTTCCAGCACACCTGGAGCATGGAGGTTCCAGCAGCTTTGCAGCCCAGCACTCACCGGCCCTGACTCCTTGGCGGTCTCCTGGCTTCCTGCACTACCTGCAAGAGGTGGGCACTTGGCTTCCTGCCGAGTGGCAGTTCTCACGGCAGCAGCGGCCACAGGGGAACTCTGGAAGCCGTGGCAGCACGGCCATATGCACATGGATAAAGCTGCATCCCCTTTCGCTTCTTTGGGCCAAAGAGTGGTAATGGCATCCAGCAGCTACTGATGGCATTCGGCTCTGCAGTGACTAATCTCTGGGAAATTCACATTCTTCTTGCTCCTTTTATTGTTCCTTTCACAACCAATTTCCCAATCCAATCTGTTCGAAATACTTAGAGTGGTTTTGTTTTCTTAGCTGGACACTGAAAAACACAAGCACTTTGTGACACTCCTGAACCATGCTCTTTAAAAATCATACATTAAAGTTTCACATTATTCATCAAGGTTTCTCTTTCCATAAAAGTTACGACGTATCTGAGGCCCTGCAATCGGTCAGGTTATATTTCTATTATGCTGAATTTCCATAGAGCATATAAATAGTGACTATAAATACCACTGTAATTAGAGCTCATTGTCCTGCTTCTAGTATAAGTGTCTCTGTCTAGAACTTGTATTATATACAGATAAGGCAAGTAGCTATCTTTGCATTGCTATGTGGAGTGTGAAAATATCTATCTGTTCCAAAATAGCAATTAAAGTTAATAGGTGTCTATTCTCTAGTGAAAAAATACACACATGTATATAGACATATATGTGTATATATACACTGTAAATAAAATATTATGTATGATAATTTGAAGGATTGCTCTAAAAACGGTTATTAAACCATAACAACCAAAATAATTGTGTGACATTACATAGCAATGTGTGGTTTCTGTTTTTAATAAATATGGGAATGAGAGAAGGAGGGAGAACAAGCTTGGTTGGTGATGAAGAAGAGGGCTCAAGAAAATTCCAGAAAGGGGAACTCTGTAGGCAAAGTTTCCAATGGGAGAATGTCCAAGGAAGAGAATTAGCAACCTGCCCTGGTGCTGCTTGGGATGATGCCTGGGAGCCCAACATTAACACCATTCCTTTGGGTTTAAAGTTTTATATTTCAAGTAAGTCCCTGTTGAAAGGATAGGATTTTATGTAGGAGGCTAACCTATTAGTTCCTTATCAATTTGCACACAGGTAGTTTTGAGGTGGAACAGTGCTGGTCAGGTGCCTGTTAGAAGCAGGCCAGCTAGACCCTGAACTGCGGCACTCTGAGAAGAAAAGAGCGAAGAACGAAAAGGAAAACACCCTCTCTGCTGTCTGGGTCTGGTTTTGTTTGTTTTAAGAGTCACAGAAGAAAATAATGCTGTTGGTCTAGTGGTGATATCAGGCATTTCATTTTTCTTTTAGCGTAAGAATAACGGCAATTTTTGCCACTGACAGATTTTACGGAAGTGAGGAAACAAAATTCACAGACAATCGAGCATGGGTCCCAGAGGACCATAAGTGCAATCTTTCTGAAGGAATGAAAACTAAAATGCTGATGTCATGGAGCAGTAGGGTACCAAGGATAAGGCTGATTCTCTGTCACTTGATTGACTAGCAATGTTGCCAGATCACTTATAAAATTGAGATTCAACTTATGAGAACTGTCATGTCCATATGTAATCAACCCTTGCAATGCTTATAGCATTTCTATTTCCCCACTAATTACACCTTACCTATTGCCTGGCGCCTGCATAATGCATAAGCATATGTACGTACATTGTTTGTGTGGGAAGATGCTAGAGAAAGACCATCGACTGTGACGGGTAGCAGATAACTCCCAGTTGCGTTGGTAGCAATATGTCATACGAACCTAAGGAGGTTCCCAAAATGTTCAACTGGGCCATAAGTATACCGCAATTGAACAGGTTGCACATTTATTAAGCTATATGGAGCACTCAATGGCTTAGCATTATTTGTTGAACATTAGAGCAAAGCATAGTGAGGAGACAGTGAGGTGTAAGAAATACACAGAGGGCTTTGCCAAGCCAGGAAAACAGAACTGAGGGTCGTGGGTCTCTGGGAAGGTTGAAGGAAGACTGGTGAGAGAGAGGACATTGGTTAAAAACAAGGGGCGGAAAGGGGAGCCGGAGACCCTATTCACTTAATCTGTGGGAATCTTAATACAGACAAGTACACATGGGAAGAGCATGACAGAAGTTCTATTTTCAGTGTTGATGATTACGTGAATGTTGATGATGATGATTTTGAATACAAACATACCATGATTATGATTATATGTTCAAAGTTTATGCTGTGAGAAAATGATCTCAGGAGTTCTTCATCAGCTTGAGGTAAGGAAAGCTCAGTATATTCCCGTTTATCTTTTGTTGATTGAATGATTGAAAAGCTATCAGCATAAAGCCTAATTTCTAAATCCTTCACAGCTATAATATTTTAAACCTCACTTGGAGAAATTTTCATCCAAAGTTGAATTCCATTGCTTTACAGGAATGTACTAAGTCCGTTTCAAACATCAATGAAAATAATAAACTTACTCATAACTTGAGTATATGTGTCTCATATTATTGTTGTAAGTAGTCTTATTTCTGAAAACAAACAAAAGGACATAGGATAAAATTAAATTTGATAGTACATTTTGAGATATTCTATTGTTCTAGAGTCTATAGGAGGCAAGATGTATCATGGGAAGGAAATTTCAGACGCCGAGAGAAGCTGCCTCTAACAGCTTGCGTGGTTCCTTCCTTGAAGCCTGCTTTCTACTGCCAAGTACCCTCTTCCAGCTCTCTCTAACTGAGAGAGTAGGAAAGAATTTGTCATTACCAGTCCATGCACTAACAGCTAGCTTTCTTGTTCCTAGAAATTCCAGGTCTTAATTGTATAAACATGGATGAATGGGCAAAACCAAAGGCAGTGGAGGGCATGCAGCCCATGCTTTTCCTTGCTTCCCTATCATTCCAGCTGACAGCCAGGACCATTCTTTGAGGCATGCACCCTTTGCCACCAACTAAATAGCTGCCAAATACTTGGCAGACTTGTTTGGGAAATTTCAAAGAGCAGCAGGTTTGGGTGAAGAGTGGAAAGCAGAAGCATTTTCCTTGTTTCACCTGGGTGGAAATCAGAGACTCACTCTACCCAGCCACTATGATGCCAACTTCTTCTGCCTGTGACCTAATCTTGTCTCTAGGCACTGTGTCCTACAGCAGCTCATGCTCCTAGAGGAATTACCATTTTACCCACCTGAACAGTATTTCTGTCTTTTCCTTGCAAAGAGTGAGGTTAAAGTTAATATAAGAACATGGTGATCTTTAAATCCATGGTGATTCTATTATCATCCCATCTTCTGATGAGCACATTCATGCCCTCTTTATACTTCCTTTTTTCACTATTCCCAAATATTTCTGAGGATAAAAGAAAGGTCTTGACAATCTTGACTTTGTGTGACATGTGATATAAAGGGTGAAGATTTGTATAAAATATATGTATAAGGTTCTTTTACTTGGCATCCAGCTCCCAATTTCATCTACTGACTCAGTATAACATCTCAAAGCACTCTCACAACCGTGTTTGCCTGCCAAGGTAACTCACAGAATATGTCTTCCATTTGTTATTCAGATAGTCAGTTCTAAATGCAATTGCCATTTACTGATTCCCATCTGTTAGAAGTTTTTCTTGTACCCGATGGCAGTTGAAGCAGATTGTGAATGTAACAGAAAATGTTTTCTTGGCGCAGAAAAGGAGTGTTTGTTTTAATTGACAAGGTGTAACATTTATGAGATAAAAATGAATTTTAGCAATCTCATTTATTTTACTTCAGCCTATTCAAGACACTTATTGGCATTTAGGTGTATATACAGTAACCTCAGGAAATTATGGGAAAGACAAAAAACAAATCAAGAAAGCCAATTCAAGCATGCTGACTTTAAACTTTTCAGTGAAATAGCAGATTTGGAAGATGTAGGGGGTGGGGGAGTTTAGATGGTAGTGGAATTTCTTAGTGTAGCATATGCAAGCATAATTATTTAGTTTTTGCAGCTAAATAAAACTTATTTTTAAAAGAAAACAATTCCTCTTGCCAGAAGTGATAAATGAATCATTTTCTTACAAATGAGCCTGAAGTTCAATGATTTCAAATGAGAAAAAAATCAATCCACCATTCCTCCTTAAGAATGATCATACATTTGATTAGTATTATTTATCTGATAATGATTTTTTTCAATATTATTTCTTGGTAGCCTCATGAGTGATAGAGTACAGTGAACAGTACAATGTTACAAGGTCTTTGAGAACACGAACTGTTCCAATTAATGTTATCACAGTTAATAAGCGAACTAAGAGTACCAGATACTTATTGGATTGTATTAGCTTAAAGGGCTATTAGGATGATGTCAAAGAAAGTTCTGATTAGTGGGCAGATACTATATTTCCCCAAAGGAAATAAAAGCTGTAGGAACATTTTCACAAGACCATTTTACCAGGGAGAAAAAGGGAATAAAAGTATGGTATTCTATTCCATTTGTAAATCATTATGTGATGCTAAAAATAGAAGGAAGTGTCTACAGAATGTACCCCATTTTTCAATTTGAGAAAATATCAGGCATAATTTGAAATATTCCTAGGCTGAAAGTACTGTGATATAGGAAGGACATTTTTTTTAATGGAAACCAGTAGTTTTAAGCCCCAGGGGACATATCAAGTGCTGCTTGAGAACCACAGTGTAAGAAGGCACCTCCCACGCAGACCACCTTCTTCTTCTTCTTTTTTTTTTAATTCTTTAAAGATTTATTTTTTTTTTTTACTTTTTAAAAAATCCACTTTAAACCCCACCTGTACCCCCCATTTTTGCTGTTTTTTGTGTCCATTTGTTGGGCAATTCTGTGTCCGTTTCCTGCCCTCTCTTCTCATCCTTCTCCTCCTGTCTTCACCAGGATTCAGTCCTGGGAATCTCCAATGTGGAAGAGAGGCATTCTGCCTCCTGCACCACCTCAGTTCCTGGCTTTTCAGCGTGTCTCATCTTGGCTCTCTTCTGTGTCTCTCTCCTGTTATGTCATCATCTTGCTGTGTGGTTCGATGGGGCCTGGAGGCTCACCCGCTCACAGGGCCTGGTGGCATGCCCATTCACCTTTTATATTTTTCTTTTTTTATTTTTATTTTACCGGGAGGTCCCAGGGCTCTAACCCAGGTCCCTCCATGTGGGAAACGAATGCCCAGGCATTTGACCACATCCGCCCCCAGGCCATCTTCTTGAAGCAGTGCTATCCAGCCTCACCCCCACCTCCTGGGGACCCCTGCCTTCGTGTGAGGGACCACCCTTCCTGAGCTGTTTACATACCTTTTTAATTGGTTTAGGAGACAAGATGAAAAGAGCTGCCAGAGAGTGTGGGACTATTGGAAACCTTGTGTAAAAACATCTATTTGCTTATCACTCCATTTCTTGACTAAACAGAAAAATGATTCTGCGTTTTCATTCCCTTAAAATTTCAGAAGCAAAAACAACTTTTTAAAAAGGTGTATACAAGCACAAGAAGTTTTTTCCTGTCAGTTTGATGGATGCTATTTGGAGTCGGTGACCCACCCAGTAACGGCCTGGGGTCAGGCCCTGCACATCCCGAAGCTGGCTTCGTGGGCTAACGGTGTCAGAGGGCAGCCTTGGAGCCCTGCTTTCCACTGGCCTTCACATCCTGCTAATTGCTGTGCACTACTCATTAAAAGCCAAGCCTGGCAAAATCAAGGAACTGAAGGGAAGACGGAACTTTCGTTTAAGGAGCTCTGCAAGAATACAGCCAACTAAGGAACCGTATGAGCTGTAGACCATGGGGAGAAGCCTGTTCAGTGGGGGCAGTGCACGCTCAGATTGACCTCAGAGCTTACTGGGGAGACAGCCCTCCACAGGAGCCTTATTCTGAAATCACTGACCTTTGTTGCTTCAGAGATTTAGACACAAGCAAGCACTAATTGATTGGAAGGGTCTCAAGAAGATTCAAATATCAGGTGGTGCTGGACTTTGGACTAGCAGACATTTATTTCTAATCTCAATATACTACGCTCTCTGTTCTGCAATTGCTATTTACTATAAAAAGCATAGTTTAAAGAATTCAATTAAAACATCTGATATGAGGTTTGATTTCAGTTTATAAAGAGAAATAAGGCATGCACAATTTCCTTAAAAAACATACGGTGCGATCCCTGATATCTGTCACATAATGTTTATTATGTCCCTTTCTATAAGACATTCCGCAATATTCCCTATTGCTGACAGATTAGTGAATTTTCTATTAAGTTATTTTGAGCTCAAAGTCCTTTATGCCAAAGCAGAACCTTGAGCAAAATTAACCTTGGGCACACGGAGTAAGCAGTTGCTGTGATAGATAACAAGCTCTTGCAGAAGAAATGGAAAGTTTTCCAGGCAGGAGAGTCACTCTTCCTTTTCTTAAAAGCGGTAATACGAGACTGAATTGGGACCACCATGCCCTTTCTGGGGGAAAGAAAGCAATGTTTCTTTATAATCAGTAATGCTTTTATACGTGTTATCTGACCCTTACACTGAGTGGAAGAGCTTCTGGGACAGGATCTTTAAGCCTGTAAATAATCAGGAATGTTTATGCTCACGGACATTAGTGGGGATTTCTCACCTACATGAATGAGTGCAGAGAGTAAATCAGATAAGGGAACCTGTGTCAAAACCTCGAGAGAGAACAAGGGGCCATTTAATCTACATCTAGTTCTAGCAATACCATTCTCTGTTATGTAGGTGGGCTGAGCTCACATTGGCAAAGTCTACTATTGCAGTCAGTGAGTTACTCTATGATGTATCTGTACATGGAGATGCATAACCCTTCCAAGACAGAGTAATAGGCTTGCGTGGGAGCACACGCCCATAGATGCTAACATTTCATTGCATTTCAACAACCAAACTGTACTTTTCAGTTTTGTCTTCTTGCCTTTCAAATCCTATCCTGTCATCCCCTGCTGAGCCCTGTCTAACAGCATCCCCACTCCCTGAGGAAACCGAACACATATGTTCTAGAGCTCAGCCCTGTACTGCTGTGCTCTCTCTCTCTGCTGCAGCCATAGGGAACTGCCTCCATGCTCAAGGACTGAGCATATGCTGCAATTCTTTTCTCTGACCTTCCCCTTCATGGAGCTACTTGCCAGAGGGAGGGCAGGCTGTTGGTCATCGGAGTTCAGGGAGGAGAATCTGGACACTCAGAAGAGCAACAAAGAGGATCAAAGGTAGATTTAAAGTAGTAATTGATAACCAGTGTTGTTGAAGTGGAGCTCAGAAAAACTGCAGCTATCTTGGTGCCGTCCCCTGGAGATTCTCTGTGAATCTGTAGCTAATGCTTACTAGGTAAGGAGTGACTAGCTGCTCACTGGGACCTGCGGTCTATTAAAGTTGAGGTGGAAAAGAAACTCTATTATCAGGACCTGAGCCTCTTGTACCACATCCTCTCACTGCACCCAGGCAAAAGTGGACACAAAAGAAGAAGAAATAACAGAAGAGACCACATTACAGTAATGCCTACAACTGACTTGGTTTGTCTTGAATACTTGAAAAACATAATGGAGATTCTTGGAGAGAGAGGGAAAGCTGTAGAACATTCAGCAGGCATGGGATGCTTGGCCCTCAATGAGGCATGCCAGTAAAATTCGTAGTCACAGCCCGTGAGTATGGTGTTCCTACCATGTGCAAGGCACCACGGAATGTATTTAGGCAGGTGAAGAAGGCGATGGATATAAAAATACCTCTGCTTGCAATGAGTTTCTGATTAAGTGGAGGGGAAAGCAATGCAAGGAATTTAAGTGTAAAAAAGAAAGATTAAAATGCATGCTCTAAAACAGCAGAGCAATGTGCCGCGGGGAGAGCAAAGCAGGAGGAGTTAATTCTGAGCGAGGAAGTGGCAAAAACTTCACCGAGAAGTTGCCATCTGAGTTGGTTCTTGAGACCTGGTATGGATGGTAGGCGCAGAGGATTAGTTGTGAATTTGTCTTTACCCTTATTTATGTACATAAGTGAAAGGAGCATAAAACACTTGGGCTTGAAAAGAAAGAAGGTGTTGGGCCTTGAAAATAAGGCTAGGACTTTTAATGATGTTCTATAGGCAATAGGAAGCTACTGTAGGTATTTTTTGAGAAAGATGAAATATTAATTTGTTTTGTCATCCATTCCACAACCATTTTTTAAATGATTCTTATGGGTCAGTGCTTTATTTTCTTCGCTGTTAAAGCAAATGCCGTGCAATCAGTTGGCTTAAACAACAGGAATTTATTGGCTCAGGGTTTTGAGGCTAGGAAAAGTCCAAAATCATGGTGTCATCACAGTAATGCTTTCTCCCAGAAGAGTGCGCTGTTCTGGGGCTGGCTGCCAGCGCAACTTGGTCTTTGGCTTTTCTGTCAAAAGGCAGTGCACATGGCGGCCTCTCCAGGCTCTTTTGAAACCCAGCTTAAGATCCTGTCTTTCTGGAGTACATAGCTCCAATCTACCATAGTCAGGTATTTTTCTAAGAAAACAGACATGTTCTGTTCTTTCATGGATGTTACCCTCTGTGGAAGGGGAAACAACAAATGCATAAGTTTAAAAAAGAAGTACAGTGGTATATGAGTGTCACGAATGAGGGGAAGAGGCAAAGTTTGACACAGTGGTTGGGAAAGGACTTTAGCAAAGATGATTATTAACAGGGCCTTAGTTTCCAAACATCATGGATCCATGAAGTAAGTCTTCTGGCCCTTATTATCTTCTTCCCTACTTAACCTCCTCAAGGAGTAAGGATGGCTTAAATTATGGGTTTCTCTTCTTTAGCCCAGCCTGTAAGAAAGTCCATGTAATCGCTCTGCTCCTGCATGCCATAAACTATGCAGACACTCTTTGTCCTTGAGAGGTGGCAGCTGAGAATGGAGGCGCAGCCTTAAATTCGGGGTAACTGTAATTCATGCTGGAAAATGGTGGGGCACCCTATCTTAGGCTCAAGTCAAGCTGGGTTTTTAAAAAATATAACAGGAAATATTATTGCTACCTCTCTGATCTGCAGCTTAGGAGGAGCTGCCTATTTTTAGTGGCCAAACTTTTTATTTTTAACTGCTGGTAATTCATTTAAAAATGTGAAAGCACTGTGCTTTCCACAGGAATAACAGCAGAACAACAAACCAACAAAGTCAAACAGCTGAGAGCCAGGAAGAGTCCACACTAAGAATGGGCTACATAGGGAGACATGGGCCTAAGCAGGGAGCCCTGTAAGAGGAAAAGCAGGGGATGGTGAGGGCAGAAGTAATGGGAATACTAAGGAGGAAGCTAATGAGGGATAAGTCCAAGAGCAGGGGGGTGAGTCTGCCGGAAGAAAGAGCAGGGTCAACGAGGCAAGTGGTTTTCAATAGGCCCATTCCCCCCCCCCCACTCCAGAGCAGCCTTAGGTTCTGGGATTGGTGGAGCTGTGGATCGTGTGCACTGCTGCCCTCTGCTGGTGCAAAGGAACACAATGAAATGGGACCTATATCCTCCAAGTTTACGTACTGTCATAAGCCTGGAGAGAAAATGTTATTAAAGGAAGATGCTACCCTAATGACAAAGGGACAACACTGACTTGAATGACGGAACACTGGTTTTAAAAAGGGGGCTGCACATTTCTTGTTACTCTAGAAAATTTTACATGAGACTATATATGTTGAGTAGCTATCCCCAAAGCAGAACAAGAAAACCTCTGATATTCCTCCTAATTAAATGATTAAATGGTTTCATTAGAGAAAATTATATTCTGCTTTCAAATATAATTGCTGGGTATGGGAATAAAAAAGGATCAATATTCCCAATTCTATAAAATCTGTGTCAGTTGATTGTAGATAAATGAAATATTTTATGTATTTTTTGAAAGAAGCTAACTAAAGGATGTAACAACCATTGTCAAATTAGCTAAATTTGCTCTCCTGGTTTCCAATTATCAGTTCTCTCCAATAATTGAAACTATTCTTAGCAGCCAGGAATATAGTTTCTCAGGATATATGCATATATTCACTTTGATTTAAAAAGTTCAGTGTTAATTAAACTAATGCCAACTATGCTAACAGTCTGGAAATCTGACAAATACCAACTTAAATGGTATCTACGGCAATACACAAATACATGGAGGCTCGTCTGATTTTGAAAAGGCATTTTACAGATTTGAACATACAGTACATTGGACTATAGCTGCTCAATTTATCTTAGAAAGTGTGTCTATAATATCCTGGCTAGAGACTGCCCTGTCGAACATTGGCTTTACACAGGAATAGGCCAGATATTGCTGAGAAGATGTTGTATTGAGGTTGGAGTCCCAAAGTGGCTCAGGCAAGCTTAGTCCCATCAGCTTCTCCTCCCATCCTCTGATGCTCACATTTGGGTAGAGCTTGGACTTCCTTCAGGAGCAGCATTCCATGGAACTCTTCTCCAGCTTGTGTGTCCCTCTTCTTGCCTGAGTTCTATATACCAGAGTGGTGTGAAGATTCCCCTTTGCCCCAGTTATCTCTGAAGCTTAACCATATCCACTAAGTCTTCACAGCCCCATACCTTACTCTGCCATCAGTTACAGCCAATATGATGATGAAGATTCTAAAAACAGGGTTAGAAAACTGTATATATTACATATTGGGTAAACAGAGAATAGGATTAAAGTCAAGAAAACTTGTGTTTGTTCCTGGATTTGCCACTTAGTAGATGTCTGACTTAGGTCTATTACATCGATCTACCATTTTATGTTAATATTATTTTAATGATATATTTTGAAGATATTAGGTTTGAATAAAGCATAAAATAGTAAAGTTAATATACATATTAATGAATTTTAAGAAATTTAGTAAACATACTCAATGGAGAAAAACTGAAATCTTTCCCCCTAAGATCATGAACAAGACAAGAATACCCACTTTCACTTTTACCTTTTCTATTTAATATTGTAGTAGAAGTTCTAGCCAGAGCATCTGGTCAAGAAAAAGAAAAAGAAAAAGATAGAAAAAAAAAAAAACACCCAAATTGGGAAGGAAGAAGTAAAACTATCTCTATTTGCAGACAACATGGTCTTATATAGATAAAATCTAAAGGAGCCCACTAGAAAACTATTAGAGCTAATGAGTTCAGCGAAGTGGCAGGGTACAAGATCAACATATGAAATTCAATTGTGTTTCTGTACACTATTGTAGCTGTTGACCAATTTAATCTAATTATGAATTCCAAAAATATAATTGGATCATGCTTGTAAACTGATCTGTTAATCTGGGCATGATTAGGTTATGATTAGGGCGTTGACCGGGCCACTAAGGCATTGAGCCCCACCCCTTGGTGGGTGGGGGAATTGAATATAAAAGGCATGACAAAGGACAGAGGAAGCAGTTTTTTTGAGAAGCAGTTTTGGTATTGGAGAGAAGGCCCCAGGAGAAGAAAAGCCAGCCATTCACCTGATCGTCTACAGCTGACCTTGTGGAGGAAACAGGAGCTAAGCCCGGAGAGAAATGCAGCCCCTGGAAGAGAGGAACCCAAGAAGCCTGAACCCTGGCAAACATCGGCAGCTGTCTTGTTCTGACACGTGGCAATGGACTTTGGTGAGAGAAGAAACTTACGCTTTCTGGCCTGGTATCTGTGGACTTCTACCCCAAATAAATACCCTTTATAAAGACGAACCCATTTTTGGTATTTCACATTGGCACCCCTTTGGCTGACCAATACAACTATCAATGAAAAATGTGAAGAAAAAATTTAAAAAATTTATTTACAATAAAATTTAAAAATAGAATATCTAAGAATAATTTAACCAAAGGTATAAAAGCCTTGCATACCGAAAGCTACAAAACACTGCTAAAAGAAATTAAAGAAGACCTAAATAAATGGCAAGACGTCCCATGTTCATGGATTAGTGGAGTTAATATTGTTAAGATGTCAATATCATCCAAAGCAATATACAAATTCATTGAAATACTGATCAAAATTCTAGCAGTTATTTTTACAGAAATGTAAAATAAATTCTCAAATTCATATGGAATTGCAAGGGGTCCTGAAGAGCCAAAACAATTTTGAAAAAGAAGAATAAAGTTGGAGGACTTACATATCCCAATTTCAAATTGTACTACAAAACTACAGTAATCAAAATAATACAGTGGTGACATAAAAATAGACAAATAGACCAATGGAACAGAAGTGAAAGTCCAGAAAGAGTCTCATACATCTTTGGCTAACTGATTTACAACAAGGCTGAGAAAAATAATCTCTCCAATAAATGATGCTGGGCAAACTGGATATCCACCTGTAAAAGAATGAAGTTGGATCCTTATTGTATACAAAAATCAACTAAAAATGGATCAACAACCTAAATATAAGGGAAAAAAACATAAAATTCTTAGAAGATAGCAGAGGGACAGTCATTTTCATGACTTGGGATTTGGCAATGAATTCTTAGATATGACAACCAAAGCATGAGCAACTAAAGAAGCTATATATAAATTTGACTTCATCAAAATTAAAAACTATTGTGCCTCAAGGGAAATTACCAAGAAAGTCAAAAGATGACTTGTAGAACAGGAGAAAATATTTGCAAAACACATATTTGATATGGGCTTAAAATCCAGAATATAGAATGAATTTCTAAAATACAAAACTAAAAGACCACATAATTAAAAATTGGGCAAAGACTTAGATAGAAATTTCTCCAAAGAAGATATACAAATGGCCAATAAGCATAGGGAAATACGCTCAACATCATTAGCCATTAGGGAAATGGATATAAAAAACTTAAGGAGATACCACTTCACAACCATAAGGGTGGCCATTATTTTTTTTAAAAGATGAATAAGAAGTTTTGGATATGATGTGGAGAAATTTGAACACTAGCACATTGTTGATGGGAATGTAAAGTGTTGTAGCCACTGTGGAAAGCAATATGGCAGCGCCTCAAAAAGTTCAACAAAGTATCTCCATATGACTTGGCAATTCCACCTCTGTTTATAAATCCAAAGAAAATGGAAATCGGGTCTCAACACAGATTACACACCAATGTTCATAGCAGCATTATTCACAAGAGCCAAAAGGTGGAAACAACCCAAGTGTCTCTCAACAAATGAATGGATAAACAAAATGTTAAGTATGCACAATGGATTATTATTCAGCCATAAAAAAGAATGAAGCTCTGAGACATGCTGCAACAAAGCAGAACCTTTAAACTTTAGGCTCAGTGAACTGAGCAAGGCACATAAAGGCAGATATTACATGATGTCACTTACAAGAAATGACCAGAAATAGCAAGTTTGCAGAGATAGAAAACAGATTAGACATTACCCAAGAATGGGGGGAGAAATGGGGCAGTGTGTATTTGTAACAATAAAACAAATTTTAAAAAGTGAATTCAATTAAAAAGAAGAGGAAAGAATATAAAGTAGCCATTTGCAAAGTTGAGTTGTGCATAGGCTTTGATTTTCAAACTACAATTCAGGCAAATTAATGAAATCATGGTTTGGATAACCAGGATAAAGCACTAAGTTCTTAAGGAAACAGAGGGTAAAATTTTTGCACTCTCAATCTTTTTTCCAAACTACCCAAGTTCTACACAGTTCTATATCAGCAACTATGTTTCTTGATTCCTTTTAAACAACTTTTCCAAGTGTGGATAGAAGACAGTCCATGGTATGCAAGATTCTGGGGGCTTGTAATGGAAGAATATTCTACCTTTCCAGCCGCTCATCCTCCTCCAAGCCCTCCTGCATCCCTCTGTCCATCTTTACTCCACCTACATCGCCCTGGGGGTGAGGGGATGGAAGGGATGATTTGGGACCTCTAAAATCCCTGCACACAAAATGCTCCTCACAAACGCCAGGACTCTGGAGCCTCTTGATTTGTGGGCCCACCCAGGCTCCCCCAATTACTGTGAATTTACATAGTTTACATAACTGAAAACTATGCTTAATGGTATTCTGTTTATAAATTCAACACAAAATTTTAAGTACCACTGTTATTCACTACTCACTACCATAGGAAGCTTAGTACAAAAGAGACAGGTTTTATTTTAAAAAGCTCTTCTGTATAACCCCTCGAACAGAGAAAAGATGAAAAGGGCTTTTACTATCATAAAAGAGGTCTAGATTAGAAAAATGAAAATACTGAGGGCTCTCAACTGTCAAATATGGTAGAGAGTATAATTGAGGATCCTTTTTCAAAGCATAGTTATGCATTGCAAGAGAGCTATCAGATTAGATTTAAATGCTGGGTGGACCAGGCTGATCTTTTGCTTTGTTTCTAGTACCCATTTTTCTATTTTTTGAAGGTATATAATTTATGTTTTTTTTATTGGTGTATCTTCTTTAGTTGTTAATCATCCTTCCACATTCAAAAAGGTTTTCAAATAGCTGAATAAAGTATTTATAACTTGGCATAGTGATTGGAAAGCAGTAGGGAGAAAGCCCAATTTATTGGTACGTGTTAGTATGCTGAGTGTTTTCCGTATTAAAAAAAGAAATTTAGTAAACATAAATTGGTGAGAAAACATGGTGTTATGGAAAGAGCATAGACTTTTAAGCTAGAAAGATACATGTTTGACACGATTCTGCTACCTTCTAGTCTTACGCTGTGAGGGAGTAATAAGGTGATGCCATCACAGACCCCGGGACAACAGCTGGCCCTTGGCGGGCACGCCGCCACGATTAAGCTCTTGGATGCGCTCCTAATAGTGGCAACGTGTAGCTGACTACAAATAGTGCTCAACCTTGTCGATACAAACGAGCTAGTACAATTTTATAGTATATTATGCTTTACAAATGGTTTTTATATACTACCTTATTTTCGTGACCTTCCTGGGCAGATATAATCAATCTTATTTTACCAGTGGAGAATCTGAAAATGAAAGGTTATATGATTTGCTTAAGATCACACATTGCCATGATTCAAAGTGATATTTTCCTACTGCAAGTTCAATGTTATTTCCATTATATCATTAAAAAAGGGGGAAAATCTGAGACCTATAGTAAACCATACCAATCCTCTGTTTCCCTAGAGTCATTTTAATTTACTTTTTTCTTGCTGAGGTTTGAAGCTAGGACAGAATTCTATTTTTCCAGGGTGATTAAGTAACAAGGTGAGAAATTATACCACATCCATCTTTATTCTTACTCTGCAGCATATAGCTCAAAGCCTGGGATGGATTAGGGGACCCAACTGAAGTGGTAAAAACTACTGATCAAAAACGTTGCATCTGAGGCTTGGTTTTGATGCACCCCATTTATATGATTTATGTAGTAATTTAAATGTTTTGTTTTGCTTCTTGATTGTGTTTTCATAAAAATTCATTCAAATGCTAAAATTTCACACTGATAAATTATATCTCAGGAAAACAATATATCAAACTTATATTTGTTTGGTATAATTATGACAACTTTAGAATCTTTGGCAATATGATATAATAAAAAGACGTAATTCCTGGGCAGGAATTAGGAGAACTGGGATTTCCATCTGCTTTCCAGAACTGGCTTTGTCTCTAACTAGGTAGGAATTCTTGGGAGGAACATTTAAGTGTTCTAGCACTGAGCTTCTACATCTGCTCAGTGGAGGTGACAGTAGTTTTGGCATTGCCTGTGTTGTGGACTTGCTCTGAGCATCACGAGGCTCAGCATAACAGTGGCTCAAACCACTCACTAGCTGTGCAGTTATAGGCAGCCCATTGAATATCCATCTGTAAATAGACACAATGACAGTACCTGCTTTCTAGTTTCTTAGTAAGCGCTATGTGTTTATTAAATAAAATCTTGTGTGTGTTTGTATGTGTGCTTCTGTGTGCATTTTGCAAATTTCTACATTTTTATTTATAAGATCAGACCAATTAGATTTTTTTCCCCAGGTGCTACTCTAATTAAGTTTATGTATACTATGTACTTAAGTCTCAGTTTTCTCATCTGAAAAACTGAACTAAATTGTCTTTATGTTTATGTTTCTGACCATTAAATACTCTGAAATTTCCAGTGATCACTAAGACAGAGTTTGTAAATATGGAAATCAAGTATGAAGCTACAAATTAAAAAGGTATACTTTCCTTCCCACATTGCTATTGTAAATGGGATCTTTTGCCTTATATATTAAAAGACTTTGTATTAGACTAGGAAATTTATTTACTAGATATTATAATCTGCTTATACACTTCCTGCTCACCTAACTTACTAAATTCTTTTGTTTATAAGGTTTCTCAGTTGTTTTTTTGGACCTTACAGGTACATAAAAATATCATCTGCCAAAAACAAAAAATAGCACCTCAATATAAATTTTTATACAGAGAAGTTGCGGGTTTAAAGAAAATTCATGCATGAAATACAGGGTTCCATAGACAAAACTTTAAATTAGTGTGTTACATTTGTTACAATTGATGAAAGCATATTTTATAATTGCACTACCAGCTGTAATCCATGGTTTACCTTGGGGTTCACTCTTTGTGTTATTCCATTCCATGACTGATTTTACAATTTTTTATTCCTGTCACAAAACCTAAAATTTCCCCTTTTAACCACATTCAATTATATAATTCAGTGCTGTTAATTACGCCCACAATGTTGTGCTGCCATCACCACCATCCATTACCAAAACTTTCCCATCAGCCCAAGTAGAAACTCAGTACAATTTAAGTATTTACTCTCTGTTCCCTACCCTCAACCCACCCCCTGGTGACCTATATTCTAGATTCTGACTCTATGAGTTTGCTTATTCTAATTCGTTCCCATCAGTGTGATCATACAATATTTATCCATTTGTGCCTGGCTTATTTCACACAGCCTGATGTCTTTAAGTATCATCCATATTATTGCATGTATCAGAACTTCATTACTTTTACAACTGAATAATATTCCATTGTGTGTATATGCAACATTTTGTTTATCCATTCATCAATTGATGGACACTTGGGTTGCTCCCATCTTTTGACAATTATAAATAATGCTGCTATGAACATGGGAGTGAAAATATCTACTCGAGTCCGAGTCCTTGATTTCAATTTTTTTTTTTTTTTAGTATATACCTACAAGTGGGATTGCTGGGACATATGGTAATTCTATACTAAGCTTTCTGAGGAACTGCTTAACTGTCTTCCACAGTGGCTGCACCATTTTATATTCACACCAACAAGGAATGAGTGTTTCTCCTCTTCTATAGACTCTCCAACAGTTTTGATTTTCTGTTTTTTTTTTTTTTTTTAATAGTGGCTATTCTAGTGGGTGTCATATGGTTTCGATTTTTATTTCCCTCATGGCTCCTGATGTTAAGCATCTTTTAAAGTGTTTGGGGCCATTTATATTATTCTTTGGAGAAATGTCTATTCAAATCTTTGCCCATTTTTAATTGAATTGTTTGTCTTTTTGTTGTTGCATTGTAGGATTTCTTTATATATTCTGGATACTAAACTTTTACCAGATTGTGGTTTCCAGATATTTTCATTCCATTGTGTAGGTTGTCATTTTATTTTCATGATAAAGTCCTTTGATCCATAAAAGTTTTTAATTTTGATGAGGTCTCATTTATCTATTTTTTCTTTTATTTCTTGTGCTTTGGGTATAAAGTCTAAGAAACCATTCACAAACACAAGGGCCTGAAGATAGTTACCTGCATTTTCTTCTTGGAGTTTTACAGTTCTGACTGTCATATTTAGGTCTTTCTTTCATTTTGGGTTGATTTGTATATATGGTATGATGTAGGGGTCCACCTTCATTCTTTTGCATGTGAAGATCTTGTTTCCCAGCATCTTTTGGCGAAGAGACTATTCTTTCCCAATTGAGTGGCCTTTGCCTCCTTTCAAAAATCAGTCGGCCATAAGTGTGAGGGTTGACTTCTGAGCTCTCAACTCTAATCCACTGGTCTACATGTCCGTCGTCGTCACAGTACCATGCTGTTTTAATTTACTCCAGCTTTGTAATAAGTTTTTACATCGGGAATTTTGAGTCCTCTAGCTTTGTTCTTATTTTTAAAGCTGGCTTTGACTATTCAGTGCTCTTTACCCTTCCATATAAAATCTGTGATTGGCTTTTCCATTTCTGCAAAGAGGATTACTGGAATTTTGATTTGGGATTTCATTGAATCTGTAAATAACTTTGGTTAGAATTGACATCTTAACAATATTTAGTTTTCTGCTATTATTTCTCGGAATATTCTTTCTGCTCCTTTGTCTCTCTTTTTTCCCCTTCCTCTTCTGAGATTCCTGTAATGCATATATTGGAATGCTTGATGGTGTCCCACAGGTTTCTTTGGCTATTTTTGGTTTTTGTAAATTCTTTTTTTCATTCTGATCATCAGCCTGACTCATTTCAATTGTCTTCAAGTTCACTGATTCTTTCTTTTGATCTCCAATCTATCTTTGAAAACTTTCTAGGTTATTCTTCATTTCAGTTATTTTGGTCTTAAACTATACTCTTTCTTTTTAGATCCTTTTTTAACTTTTTATATCTATTTAGATTCTCATGTTGTTCATTCATTGTTTCCATGATACCCTTGTTCTTTCTCTACATTTTCCTTCATATCGTTGAAATATTGAAGATACTTTTTAAAAAGTCTTGTCTGGTATGCCCACAGTCTGTTTTTTTTTTTTCCCCTGAGTAGTATCAACTTTATTTTAATATTTATATTTCTCTGTACTTTCTGGATTTTCAGAAATGAGCATTTGTTATTTTCTAAATCAGTAAAAGCAAACAAATTAAAACAAACAAAAGTTCTCCAAGAATTAGCTGGTGATATCTAGTTGTCCTCTCTCTTTCATTTTGATCCTCCAATTAATTCTTTTTTTCTTTGTTTTTAAAGAAGTTTTAGATTACATAAAAGTTATATAAAAAATATAGGGGGTTCCCATATACCCTACCCTCTTCCCCCTCTCACATTTTCCCACATTTACAACATCTTTCATTAGTGTTGTACATTTATTAAAATTGAGGAACACATATTGAAGCATTGCTACTAACCATGATCTATAGTTTACATTATGGTTTACACTTTGCATTGCACAACTTTATAGGTTTTGACAAAATGCATCATGGCCTGTATATATCATTGCAATGTTGTGCAGGACAATTTCAATGTCCCCAAAATGCCCCATATCATACCTATTCTTCCCCCTCTATCCTATCAGAACCTCTGGTGTCCACTGCCTTTATGTCAATGATACAAGTTCTTCCATTGCTAGAATAATAATAAGTCTACTTTGGTTCACAGTTGCATTTCCCCTTTATGTTAGTTCATTCTTCATTCTTCAGGATTTGGGGATCGTGATGCCCACTCTATTTCCAATTGAGAGGGGGCTTAGGTCTGGGACCATGGGCAGATGGATGAAACTGTCTTGTTTGCAGTTGTAGATACTCTCTTTTGTTGGGGATGGGTGTTGTTGTTTTTTTAGGGTAAGTCCGATAAACTGGAAAGTAAGTGTTGGCTGCAACTCTGCTGAGATTCAGGGTCCATCCAGTATATAACAGTTGGTTGTCTTCTTGATGTTTCTGCATTTTTATCCTATTCCTTTGGATGGGCCATCATTTAGTGTTTCTTCTCTTATGTTGTAATCTTGTATTGTGCAATATATCTTTAATGTTTTAAAGGGCTAACTATAGGATTTAGTCTCTGCACTGTATGTTCCTTAATATTGTATCTACCTCCTGTTATGACATAGATTTCCTTAAGTCCCAGGAGCTAACAAAAACCAACAATCAATGCAAAAAAACATCTTTCACAGACTTTGCAAATTGGTTCTGCTTTGATCAGTGCTCTCCTTCAGTGTTCAGCCCTCCTATTAAGAAAATAGCCTTGGAGCAATATCATCCACATGGTGACATAAGACATCCCTGAATAAATGTCTCCACAGATTCAGTAAGTAAAAGGGCTTGCTTAGAACTCGAGAATGGTAGAAACTGGAGAAGGATTCCACAAATGCTGAATCAAAGAAAAAGGAAAATATTAGGTAGAAAATTTTGGCCCCAGACCTGTCAATAAACTCCCTTTCCTTCACTCAATCCCACACAGTTTGGGAGATGCTTAGAGGCAGAGACTTGGATCCCTCCTACCTCTAATAGGAAGGCAGTGATAGAGCCCTATGAATGTCCAGGCAGAGGGACCCAAGTCCACAGAGACCCAGGGAAGAGCACAAGCTGATGAAGAGTGCAGCATACAAAAGGGCTTCAAGGAAGGAGAAAGAGAGAGAGAGAGAGAGAGAGAGGAGAGAATGAATATGAATGGGAAAACAACTGCAGCTAGAAAGTGCAGTACTCATTCAATCCAGTTTCTGTTGCTGGACACCTAAATGCAAAACGGACTTCTCTGGAGTGACCCAAATTTTTGGATTGTTGCCATATGGCTCCCAGGAGAGGATACCTTACCAGGGAAGAAATTGAATGCAGAAAATCCTCACAGAAAAAAAGGGAGAGGTAAAATAAACTGCTGTAAGAGAAGAGGGTCCCAGAACTTAAAATTGTAAGGAAAAATGGGACACTGAGTGAGGGAAAGCATTAAACAAGTCATAGGAGCTGGGGAGAAAATTCTGCACAAAAAACAAACAGAACAGATCAAGATTCTCAGAGAAGGAACACAAGAAAGGAGTTTTCTCCTGAGGTGGCACAATTACACATTAAGTAAAATCTTAACAATTTTACCATATATTGAGGACAATATTCAGATGAAGAGTTGCTGAGAAAATCCGATTAACCATGGGTTAATCTAAAGGTCTAGAATAAGTTGGACCAAGTGTCAAAGAGGAGCCTTCATACAAAGCCAACCAACAATAAACTCCAGACAAGTGGGAGAAACTGACCACAATAATTAACTCAAGATAACCAGGTGCCTAGATATCAGAAAAAAAAACTACAAGCCATACTATGAAACAGGAAGATATGGCTCAGTCACAGGAACAAATTGAAACTTCAGGAGACACAAGATTTGTAACAACTAATCAAAGATATTCAAATGAATTTCCTAAATCAATACAAGGAGGTGAAGGAAAGACCCATAAAGTGGTAAAGGATATTAAAAAGAAAATGTGCAAGCATAAAGAAGAATATGAAAGTATAAAAAGAAACATAGATATTATAGGGATGAAAAGCACAATAGTAGAGATTAAAATGCGCTAAAGGCATAAGACAGCCAATTTGAACAGGCAGCAGAAAGAATCAGAGAACTAGAAGACAGGGCAATCGAAATAATATAGACAGAAGAACAGAGAGAAAAGAATAGAAAAATAGAGCAGTGTCACAAAGATTTGAGTGACAGCACGAAGCACACAAACATATGTGTCATTGGTGCCACAGAAGGAGAAGAGAAGGGAAATAATGAGCAAAAATTTCACAACTCTTCTGAAAGACATAAATGTGCTTGTACAAGAAGTACAATATACTCCCAAAAGAGCAAGTCCTAATCCTACTCTGTCAAATGCCAAGGGTAAAGACAGACTTCTGAAAGCAGCAAGAGAAAAGCGATTCATCACATATAAGTGATCCTCATAAGACTTAGTGCTGAATTTCTCATCAGAAACCAGAGGTGAGAAGGCAGTGGTATGATATATTAAAGGTACTGAAAGAGAAAAACTGCCCAGTGAAAATTTTTATCTGGCAAAACTGTTCTTCAAAAATGAGGGAGTGTTTAAAATATACACAGATAACTGAACTGAGAGAGTTGGTCAACAAACGGCCTGCCCTACAAAAATTACCAACAAATTAAACAATCCAGCAGGTTGACAGGAAAAGACAGGAGAGAGTGTCCTGGAGTAGTGTGAAGAAATGAAGATCATCAGTAAAGATAACTAAAAGGGTAAATGCAAAACCCATTAGGACTGTATCCTCAATATACAACTGTAATATTTATTTCCTGTAAGATTCAGAATACAATTGAACAAGAAAAAGGCATATTTCATGATAAGGGAAGTACAAAATATAAAGTGGTAAAGTGGGGACAAAAACAACATAAAGAGAAGAAACAGAGGGATATGGGAGTAGAGAACATTTATTTTAATGGAACTAAGTTACTATCATTTCAAATGAGTAGGTTATGGGTGTAGGTTGTGTAATATAAACCACAGGGTAGTCACAAAAAAGTAGTTAAAAATTTATACAAACAGAAATGAGGAAGGGATCATACATGTAATAAAAGATTAACTATAGAGAAAGAGAGGTTGGAATAAAGTAAAGAGAGACAAAGAGAAAAAAAAAAGAAAAATATATTACATATAAAAACCAATGGACAGAATGGCTGAGTTAAGTAGTGACTTTACAGAAATAACCTGAATGTTAGTGGATTAAACTCCCCAATCAAAAGACGCAGAATGGCAGAATGAATAAAAAATCATGACCTAATTAGATGTTGCTGACAAGAGAATTACCTTAGAACCAAAAATAAAAATAGGTTGAAAGTGAAAGGGTGGAATAAAATATTCCTTGCAAATAGTAATCAAAAAAGAACTGTGATAGCTAACATCAGACAAAATAAACTTTAAGTCCAAAGCTTTTTAAGAGACAAACTGAACAACATATATTAATAAAAGAGGCAAGCCACCAAGATGAAATATCAATAATAAATATTTATATGCCTGACCATGGTGCCCCAAATACATAAGAGAAACACTAGCAAAACTTAAGGGAGAAGCAGGCATCTCTACAATAATAGTTGGAGACTTTGGCACACAATTCTCAACACTACATAGAACATCTAGACAGAAGAGACAGAAAGCTTGAATAATATGGTGAATGAGCTAGACCTAACACATATACAGAGCATTGCACAAAAAGCAGCAGGACATGCATTCTCCTCAAGTCCTTCTCCAGGACAGGCAATGTGTTGGGCCACAAAAACATCTCAAGAAATTTAGAAATATTAAAGTTACATGAAGCGTCTTCTCTGATCATAATGTAATGAAGCTGGAAATCAAAAACAGTCAGAGAATTGGAAAAACACAAATATATGGAAGTGTAATAAAACTCTATTAGATAATCAGTGGGTCATAAAAGAAGTTGTAAGGGAAATCAGTAAATATCTTGACATGGATGAAAATGAGAACACTACATATCTAAACTCATGAGATGCAGTGAAGGCAGTGTTGAGAGACATTTCTAGCCCTAAATGCTTACATTAAAAAAATAATAAAAAGCTAAAATCAAAGCCTTAACTGCAAACCTGGAAGCACTAGATAAAGGACAGCAAATTAATCCCAAAGCAAGCAGAAAGGAAGAAATAACAAAGATTAGAACAGAAGTAAATGAAATTGAGAACAACAACAAAAATATAGAATTAACAAACTAAAATTTGGTTCTTTGAATAGAACAATAAAGTTGACAAACTTTTAGCTAGATGGACAATGAAAAAAATGAGAGAATACGAAAATAAATAAAATCAGAAACAAGGTAAGGGACAGTACTAACTACTATATACCACAGAAATAAATATAATCTAAGAGGATACTATGAACAACTGTATACCAACAAATTAAACAATCTAGTTGAAATGGACAAGTACCTACAAACACACCAAAAACTACACTAACTCTAGAAGAAATCTAAGACCTCAACAAACAAATTATAGGTGAAGGGATTGAATCAATCATCAAAAACCTCCCATAAAAGAAAAGTACAGGACCAGATGTCTTCACAAGCAAATTCTATCAATCATTCCAAGAAGAATTAATACCAATCCTGCTCAAACTCTTCTAAAAAATTGAAGAGGAGGGAAACTCCCTAACTCATTCTATGAGGCCAACATTACCCTAATACCAAAGCCAGATAAAGAAACCACAACAAAAGAAAATTAAAGTACAGTTTCTCTTATGAATATAGATGCAAAAATTCTCAACAAAATTCTTTCACATTGCATCCAGCAATGTATCAAAATAATTGCTAAAAGAAATCAAAGACAACCTAACTAAATGGAGGGATATTCCTTGCTCATGGATTGGAAGACTAAATATCATTGAGTTATTTCTACCCAAAATGATTTACAGATTCAATGCAATCCAATAAAAATTCCCACATCCTCCTTTGAAGAAATGGAAAAGCCAATTATCAAATTTATTTGGAAAGGTCAGGGGCCCTGAATTGCCAAAAATATCTTGAAAAAGAACAAAATTGGAGGATACAAACTTCCGGACTTTAAATCATATTACAAAGCTCCAGTGGCCAAAACAGCATAGTATTGGCACAAGGATAGACATTACCAATGGAATTGAATTGAGAGTTCAGAAATAGACCCTCACATGTGTGGCCAGTTGATTTTTGACAAGGTGGCCAAGTCTGCTCAATTGGGAAAGAACAGTCTCTTCCAAAAATGGTGTTGGGAAAATTGGATATCCATGTGCAAATGAATGAAAGAGGATCTCTATCTCATACCATATACAAAAATTAACTCAAAATGATCAAAGACCTAAATATAAGAACAAGGAATATAAACTCATAGAAGAAAATATAGGGAAGCATCTTCAGGATCCTGTATAAGGCAATGGTTTCTTAGACTTTATATCTAAAGCACAGGCAATGGAAGAAAAAATAAATAAATTGGACCTCAAACTTAAAAACGTTTGCCCATCAAAAGACTTTGTCATGAGAGTGAGAAAACAATCTACTCAATGGAGAAAATATTTGGAAACACCGTATCTGAAATTAGTTCAATATACAGAATATATAAAGAAATCTAACAAGTTAACAATAAAAAGTCAAAAAACTCAAGTAAAAAATGGGCAAAAGACTTGAATAGACACTTTTCCAAGAGGCTATACAAACAGCTAAAAAGCACATGAAAAGGTGGTCAACAGCAATAGCTATAAGGGAAACGCAAATCAAAACCACAGTGAGCTATCATTTCCTACCCACTCAAACGATTACTATCTTTAAAAAACGACAAGTTTGGGAGGAGATATGGTGAAATAGGACACTCATTCATTGCTGGTGGGAATGTAAAGTGGTACAGCTGCTGAGGAAGGGAGTTTGGCAGTTCTTCAGGATGCTAAGTATAAAACTACTATATGACCCAACGGTCTTGCTTCTGAGTATCTGCTGAGAAGAACTGGAAGCAGGGACTAGAACAGATATTTGCACACTGGTGCTCATAGCAACGTCATCCACGATTGCCAAAAGGTGAAAGCAGCCCAGGTGCCCATCAACAGGTGAGTAGATAAACAAATGTGGTACACACAGGCAATGGAATATTATTCAGTCATAAAAAGGAATGAAATTCTGTTGCACGCAAAAACATGGATAAACCTTGAGGATGTTATGCTGACGGAGATAAACCAGACACAAAAGGACAAATATTGATCTCACTGATATGAACTAAATGCAATAAGCAAACTATAGACGGCCAGGTACTAGATTGGGGTTAGAGAATGGGGAGTTGATGCTTAATTTGTACAGAATTTCTGTTTAGGTTGATTGTGAGGGTTTGGAAAAGTTGATGCTGTTAGCACATTCTTATGAAAGTGCTACATAGCCCTGAACTCTCTTGGTTAATGTGGTTAAAAGCGGACACTTTGGGTCATACATACAGCTAGAATAAAAATTAAAAGGTAAAGCATTGGACTGTACAACACCGTGAACCCTGTATAGATGATGGACTAAATTTTTTAGTACAAGTATAAGAATGTTCTCTCATGAATTATAACAAATGTGTGACACTAATTCAAGGTGCTAATAATAGGGTGGAGCTGAGGTGGCTCAGTGCTTGAGCACCAGCTTCCCATAAACAAGGTCAGGGGTTCAATCCCCGACCCCAGTACCTACAAAAAAAAAATACACGTAATGTAACTATGACCTAGTTAATAGCAGTGTTTTAATAATTTTTCATCAATTGTTACAAAGGTACCTACAGTTAAAAATTAGTACAATTATAAAAAATTGCTATAATCATTTTTAACAAATGATTCACACCATTGCAAGGTGTTGGTAATGGGGTGATGTATGGAAATTTTACGCATGATTGGTCTGTAAACCCACAACTTCTCTATTTAAAAATTTTTAGAAAAACATTGTGAGAGAGTATCTTTTTCATGAAAGGTACTCAAAAGAGATCTGTTACATTGAATGTGATTCAAAATTGACTATGGGTAATGTGTGGGATAGTTTAATTTAATGAAAAGTAAAAGGAAGATCAGCAGAGGTAAATTTGAAGTGCGTGGCCCCCCTGTCATTTCTGAGCCTGTGTCTTGTCCATGGCGTGCGCTTGTCGGTGGCCTTAGGAATTTCCTCATTTATAGGGATTCAAATGCTCCCTCTACTCCCTATAAAACAGAATTTCTCCATCTCCTGTGTGCTCTCTTGTAGGATTTAAAGCAGGTAAGCCTTTGCTGCAGGCTGCTTTGACTTGTTTCTTACACTGGTTTAGCTGTCCCAGGCCTCTTCTGCCTGGAGGAAAAATTCTGGAAGGGAGCCAAAGAGGCATTTCCTGGTTGGTCTTTCCGGCTGCCTCCCAGCTGATTGGCTGATAGGACTTACTCTGCTTCTGCCAGAAAAGGGCAGGGACCCCAAACGGGAGCACAGGCTGGACCCACAAAACCTGGGGAGGGGCCAGGGGGCACCGGGAGCGTCTCCTGTGGTCTCTGAAGCTGTGTGTTCTTGTTTTGGTACGTTTTCAGTAATTTTGAGGGAGGGTACTATTTCCGTTTTCTAGGATGCCGAAATGCAATATATGAAGATGGGTTGGCTTTTACAATGGGGATTTATTATCTTATAAGCCTACAGTTTCGAGGCTGAGAAAAATGTCCAAATCAGAGCATCATCGGGAGATGCTTTCTTCCTGAAACCCGGCTGACACGATCTTGGACTCAGCTGTTATATGGCAAGGCCCACGGCAAGGCCGTGGTGGCGTCTGCTGGTCTGCCCCTCCTCCTCCAGATTCCATTGCTTCCATCTTCCTGCTTCTCTGGGTTTCTCTCTCTCTCTTTGTCTGAATTTCATTGTCTTATAAAGGACTCCTGTAAGAGGATTAAGACCTACCCTGGGTCATGCGTTACCTGAAGTAATCTCATCAAAAGGTCCCACCGACAATAGTTTTACAGCCACAGGAGTGGGACCAGCTTTAAGAACATGATTTTCTGGGGCACACACAGGCTCAGGCCACCACAGGCACTGTCTTTAAGACTCCTCTGCCTCTTTGGCTTGAGGGGATTGGAACAGTGACTGCCCTCAAAACCAGCTTGCAGTGATCTGAAGCAGCTGATTAAAAGCAGCTATCAGACTTCACAGCCCCAGAACTTGGAGGACTAAGTCTTCGTATCACCAGGAACTCAGACTGCAGACCCCACTGTTACCTGCCACAGTGAGTGGGGGATGGGGGTGGTAGCCACTGCACTGAGGGTGAAATTCACCAGTATTTATTACAATTTGCCAGCGTATTCCTCCAGTTCTTCCTTGGATGCTTCACAATGTTCTACTAGACTCTGGAGTTTCAAAATAGTTGATTTAGTCAATTCTTGCCAGTTTAGTAGTTGTTTTGGTGGAGGAAGCTTCCTATTCTGCCATCTTCCCACAATCTTCTTCCTGCATACATTTTTAATAGATATTCTTACATGTGTTTATTCTTTTAGCTTAAATAAGGGTTACCAGAAAGGGGGTATAAGTAACTATTTTATTTCTCCAGGAGATTACAAATTTATTTAGCTCATTAAAATTTGTACAAACTTCTAGAGGAAAATGATGACATGCTATAATTCACGAATACACATGTGACTTGGTTTCTAACATTCTCACCAGGAATTCACTTATTTCATAATTATGTCTTGGTCTTCTTGTGACTGAATGACACAGGAGAGGAGAAGGCATAACTAGTCAAGCATTCATACACCCTAGGAGAGGTATATAGTATGCCTCCGTTTTCACTCACGTTACAGCTTCTGCTTGTGGACTTGTTACATGCTGAGATTCACAATAATCAAAGCAGAAAACAGGGGTGATGGGTTCAAAATGCTGACTTAGGCAGCACCTGCTTTTCCGTTTTGCCATATGAAGTCATAAGTCAGAATTCTGTCTTTCTCTTTCAATGCTGGTGAGGCCCATGGCTATACAAGGCATGAGTACACTTCAAATAGGATAAAATTCCAGAGGCCAGAACTCTGCTTTTCTTCCCCTCACTGCTACTTTTGGCCATGCAGCAGGCAATGAAGGCTGCAATTTTCATTATGATCAATGATTCTTCAACAGTGCTTTCTGAGGGTTGTCAGCCTTCTGGAGTCATGAATTAAGCAGAATAACAGAAGGTAGCATGTCGAAAGACCATAAGCTGCCCCCGGGCTATATCTGCAGCATGAGTTCTGCATAATGTTTCCAGTTGGTATGCGATGATGCATGAACTTAAACTAAAAGAACAAAAAGCTAGATGCTTTTTTTGCTATAGCCAAAGTGAAACCTGCAGTTTCAATGTACTTATATTCTTGAAAATGGCATTTTAAGGACCAAAAATTTACACAATGTTCTTTGCTTTCAATACATATAAACACACCTTATAAATGTAATGGATCCAGATCCATGTTTATACCTACCATGGGCTGTGCAAATACTTTAAAACTGTTTCAACATCATCTGAACTCCACATGTATCATTCCTAGCTCCTAATTCCATATGTACTCAAGCATTGTGATAAAAAGGAATCACGACAACTCTTAGAAAAGAAAATATGTTTCCCAGTAAACACTAATCCCTTCACATTAGCACTTTGGTAAAGCTTGAGAAGACACCACTGGTAGAAGGAAATGGTGAATGGAGTCCTAATGCAACAACACGGGTGAACTCAATTATGCTGAGTGAAATAAGCCAGACACAAAAGGACAAGCAGTGCATGATCGCACTGTTATGCACTGAGTAGAATGACCTAACTCATAGAGTCAGCCTCTGGATATAGGTCACCAGGAGATAGACTGGGGATAGGGAACAGGGAATTGATGCTTGATTTGTACAAAATGTCTACTTAGGTTCACTGTACAGGCTTGGAAGTGGATTTTGGTGATGGTAGCACATTATCGTGAGTGTAATGAACTGCACTGAATTACGTATGAGGATGTGACTGAAAGGAAAAGTTTTGGGTCATAGATGTTACTACAATGAAAGTTAGAATATAAAACATGGGACTATATGACACAGTGAACTTGTTTTGGATGATGGACTGGGGGTAATTATACAAGTCTAAGAATGAATATAACAAACGTGTGACACAAATACAAGGTGTTAATAACAGGGCTTTATATGGGACCTGTTTACCTAATGTAAATTATGGACTGTAGGTCATAGTAATACTTTAATACTCTTTCATCCCTTGTAGCAAAGGTGCCACATTAATGCAAAGCCTCAACAATAGTGGGGTATGAAAGAATGTTGTAATTTACATGACTTTTCCGTAAATCCATAACTTCTCTAATTAAAAGTAATAATTTAAAAGTATTATGCTTAGTGGAAAAAACCTGACACCCAATACTAGATATTTACATTTTATGTAAATACTACATATTTACATAATGTAAAGATAAATAAATCTATAGCGATAAATATACATTAGAGGCTATGTAGGGCTGGGGAAGGTTATAGGAATTGCAAGATGACTGCTCAGGGGTGAGGGTTTGTCTTTTCAGAGTAATGAAAATGCTCTAAAATTGATTGTAGTGATGGATGCACAACTCTGTGAATATACTAAAAGCCACTGATAGTATACTTTGGATGGATTATATGGTATGTGAATATATCTCAATAAATTTTTTTTTTAATGATAAAAGTAACAAGATAAATTTTCTAATCAGAGATATGTGCAAAGATTTCAGAACAAAGACACGCTCCTCAGTATTGCTTCTCCTAAAATCACTAGAAACAGGCTTAATGTTTATGGAGGTTGTTAAACATGTCCACAAATTTTCTGATACTTCTTCAATCAAGAATTTGGGTCCATGCCTCCTCTTCCTGCATCTGGGCAGGTTTGTGACTGCTCTGACCCACAGTGCATGCCAGAAGTGATTCTATGTGAATTCCAAGGCTAGGTTAGATTAGAACACGCAACTTCTACCTTGTTCTCTTGGAGCACTTGCCTGTGGATCCCTAAGCCAACATACAGAGTCTGACTCCCCTGAGACGGCCTGATGCGAGGAAGCCCAGGCCACACAGAGAAGACATGCGTGACTGCTCTGGTCAACAGGACTGCCACCCCTGAGGTGGCCATTATGTGAGGAAGCCCAGGCCACACAGAGAAGACATGCGTGACCGCTCTGGTCAGTTGCTCCAGCAACGGTCTCAGACAACAGCCAGCATCAACTGCCAGACATGTGAGTGAAGAGGTTTCCAGATGGTTCCAGCCCCAGCTGTCAAGACTCCCCTAGTCATCCAATCATCCCAGCCGAGGTCCAAAGCATCTCCTCTGTGCCTTGTCCAAATTCTTGACCCACAGAGTTCCACAAGTTTAAAATGTCTGCTTTGCACCATTAAGTTTGGAGTTGAATGTTATTAAGCAACAGAAACCAAAACAATGTCCAACTACAAAGCACTGGTTAAACAGATGATGATCTGTGTATATAATATGAAGTACTATGTGATTATTTACTTAAAATCATGTTTAAGAGGAATATATAATGACATTGGGAAATGTTCATGATAAAGCACTAAGTGGAAAAAAAGCAGGTATGTAAAAAATTAATAAATCTTGGGACATCTCACTTGCTATATAATTTAATGTCATCTTGAAACTTAAGTTGTTTTAGTGCTCAAGACAATTATGTCAATTCTTTTAAAATATGAAAACTAAAAATATATTTCCCTTTAGTTATTCAGAATAATGTTGAAGAATGAAGTTTAATTACATTTTTTTCCTGTATCATACAAGGTAGTTATCAGTAAATTGTCAGAGAAATTAATTCTTCCTTTTAAAGGATAGAATATACTTTACCCCCATGCTTAAAATATGAGAAATGGCACAGTATAGATTTTGACTTATGGAGGAATCTGCTTCTGATCAAAAATCTCATTTCAACTTTTATCTATTATGTCCTATTTCTTCCATTATTTATTGTAAAGTTACTTTAAAACAAAACAAGACCAAAGAAGACGATCAACCAAAGAAAAAGACAGTGACCTCTGTCCCCCTTGGTCCTTTTATTTCCACACTCCCACTTGCCTTTGCAGCTCCTCTGTCTCCAGATGTGGCCAAAACATGGAGCATTTATACCAGTCAGAGGACGTGGGTCTGGATGCTACGGAGTCCTGCCACATGAAGTTTTCCTTTGGCCAAGAAAAGTTTCTGTTGAAGGCAAAGGCTCTTCTAATACATGGTCTTAAAAAATTAATCTGCTCCTTCCAAAAAGTTCTCCATGTCTTTCAATATACATCCAGTTCAGTGAACTTAAAAACCATCAAATATCCCTCCCATAAATAGTGATCCCTGTCTAAGAGTGCTACCTTACTATGTAGTGCATTGTTTGGTTTATAGGTAATAAATAATAAAACTCTCCATGCATGTAAATTTGATAATCATTATGTATCTAACTGATGCATGGAAAGCTACTCATTAAATTACTCCATAGTCCACCAGTGCGGTCTGTACCACACTTTGCTTTGTCTTGTACTTCATTTGTGAGCTTTCCAGAGTGCATGCTCACCATAAACACGCTCCAGGGCCTCTAAATATGTGTGCCTTTTGCACCTTGAAAGTCTCTCCACATTTTGGAGGACATGAGGACACTTTGACATTTAATTGTATTTTTTAAAAAATCAGTCAGTCACTCTTAGGAGTTCATCAATGACTGCTGCACTTGATACAGTCAGTGCATATTAAATATTTCCTGAGGCTTGTGTACCATTATTACAAGAATTAGGACAGTTTTCTGAAATACATCCTAGGGACAGCGGGTTCCTTCAGATTCACCTCTCAATATTGCCATTCCAGAAGGCCACAAAGGACGACAATCATATTTCTTGCCACCGAGAAAACATTGTTTTGCACAGTCTGTTCACCTTCGTATGTATGCAGCCCTAGCAGCATAGAAGAATAAGAACTGGGGCACGGATGTGGCTCAAGTAGTTGGGCGCCCTCCCCCCACAAGGGAGGTCCCGGGTTCGGTTTCCAGTGCCTCCTAAAGAAGACGAATGGACACAGCAAGATGAGTGGACACAATGAGCAGAGACAACGAGCAGGCACAGTGAGCAGACGAGCAGACAGACGAGGGAGCCATCTTGGGGGGTGGAGAACAAGGAGTGTCTTTCTGTGTTATTTAGCATCACAATTCTATACAAATTTAAAGGAATAAGTTTTTAAAAGACCATTTCTGTTCATATTGAGATTTTAGAGTTTTGTTCAATTGGTTACTAAATAAATCCCTTTTGCTTTCTCTTGAGGGGTCCTTAATTTCCTCTGTTTAAAGTTGGATTAATTTTAAGAATAGTCATTTTAAAATTGGCCTCACTGATTTGTCCAAATCCAATTTAAAAAGTCAGGATGCTATATCAGTCAGTTGTTGAATAATTTCTCATGTGTTTTTCTCTGAATATATGTATATGTGTCACTTAATGCAAGGAAATTTCAACTTACAATAGCAGATTTTAATATAAGGTTTTAATTTTCAATATTTTCTTTTTGGACATAATATTATGTAAAGGAATGCGACAATTATCTCTGATTTAAATCACAATTTTGCTTCATCTGCAGGCTGTGTGTTTAAGGAATTCAATTTATGATGCCATGTGGGGATTCTTTTCAGGTCAACTGTATATCAAATAGCTCAGTGGTTTTGGCAGGAACTTGTTGGCATTCAGGGCCATTGCTGGAGCTGTGCAAAGCAGTCCTTTCTGGTGAACAGAGTCCTCAAAATTCATGTGATGCAGTAGGTGTAGTATGTAGATTCGGAATAACCAACAAAACACTTCTCTGTTTCATTGGGGTTGGGTCACGGTAATTCAGAGTGGACACTGTCAGCTATTTTCAGTCTTCCAGTTATTTATTTTGGAGGAGGGCATGGTAAAAATCTCTGTTGCAGAAAAGGTTTCCATTTCCTTAATACAGCAGTTTCCCTTCTCCATCCAGCTCTATTTTAGTGGGCAGAGAACACAAGAAATACTAGCTGCCAAAATGAAAGCCTGGCAGGAGGGAACAAAGGTCTTTGCCCCCAGGCTGAAAGTGAGCAAGCTTTGCATGTTCAACTCCAGTGACTGTACAATGTCAAAAGCTGTCCCCCATTACATTTTCTAATACCACATAAAGCATATGTCCAGAGCAGTCAGGAACTCCAGGCATTGCTTACATCCTGTCAGGGGCTAAAAATGCAGGATTGCATCTCTATGGACAACTATTTATATTCCCCACTTCAGAGCCTAGGAATTTGCTGCTTTGCCTCTTTCTCGAGGTCACCTGGTTCTTGGGCAGGATCTAAGATGAACCCCAGACTGGCCCACCTTCTATCTACACTCTCCATCTGCCACATCTGACTGACAGTAGAAACTCACACATCTTCGGAGACACTTCTGGAAACTTCTGGAAGTGTGGTAGTTAGACAACAGTACCTCAGTAGCTCTCCTACAAAAAACTCACAAAACTTACTAATTTCCTCTCCAGAATTTCAATAGAAGAGAGGCATGTGGTTTCTAAGGATCACAAAACTTTGCCCCAGCCACCTCCTTCCAAGGTCTGCTTTGGTAGAATCAGACCCCGTTTTGCAATGTGAATATGATTGACAGTGCTTGTCTTGGGGGTCTCAGTCAAAACTGAGAAAGAGGAGGTCCATACACTATAATTTAGGTCCACAAAGAAAGAGCAGGTCCATGTTCCCTAAAATGGCTCTGCTCTTGCTTATAAGTCAACATCTTAGCAGAGACCTGGATATTTTGGAATTGTCAGTTAACAATATTTCAGTTCCTTCCAGTCTAAACCATCTCCTTTCAATTTAAATATTGAGTCTATTGGAAATACAACTCCCTATCAGGTATTTTATGTAAATGACCCCCTGTGTCCGGGGCAGGAGGTGCAAGGGTCCTTGGACGCAGGCTGGAGTGGCGAGGCGGGGCTCGCTCAGCCTTTGTCGTGCTGTGCCCACACCTGCCCCTGAACCCATGGTCATGCCCTTGAAGCTCTGCCCAGTGGGGGCCCCTCCGTCCTGGCCCCAGGCCTTGTATGGTCCTGTGTTCTCATCTGGTCTGCGTCGCCTCACTAGGACATGTGGGAATTTTTTTCTGTGCTGCATAGATATCATTACCTTGACATGATTCCAAACTATATGCAATTTCTTATAAAACCAAAATACAACAAACTCTGAAATCACTATCCAAGCTGTCAGGATTACTGGTTTACCATTCTCCCCTAGACTGATTATAAATCTCTGGAATTAACTGCATCTAAACGTTCTTATCCTTCAAGTTGGCCCCTCTCCCCACATGGGTAGTCTCTTTCTCCTGACTCCTTATGTTTTTCATTTTGTTAGATAAGATTTCAACCATGGACTGAAACTATATCACATGTTTTCTCCTGGATGTTCACTCCCTTAATTCCCAAGTAGAGTGGACATCCAGCTGGTAAAGGGGAATAATCTAATCACCGGAGTATAGAGTCTGGACTCTGTCACTACACAGTTTTGAACAATAAACATCCTGCTCATCTCAACAATCTTATTACTGAAAGCGGAATGCTTTTAGATGCAGCACACACGCCGCGCTTCTTCGAAGTCTGTGATATATGTGACGTGCTTTAGAACCCAGAAAAGCTCCTTTATAACTATGTTGCTTTATAATGTATAAGGAAATTTCACATTCAGATTTCTCATTTAATTTTTACAATAATGTTTTGAAGTGGGAAGAGAGAGAAATTATGTTCACAAGGTATATATGTGTATGCCAGTAATGATACCTAATATCTCCATTATACATATAAAAAAGGCCTTTAAAATTACGATTTTCCTAGATTTCGGACTACGTAAATGAGCCAGGACCATCACACATGTGTTTGATTTCCTGTCTGATGAGCCCCACTAGTTCCTACATTTTCACACATTTCCTTTAGCCTCTGTCTCTGTTATTGGAGCAGAAGAGCGCTGTCGAGGGCAGATGGGACAAAAAACTTAGCTTCCCTCCGCTGACGTGAAACCTAGACAACCATATATAATAATATCACATTAAGAGAGCCACTCTGTGAGTTGAACATTCTCTCTCCCACCTATTCCTGGCACCACTTGTAAGGGGCCCGTGGTAGGCAGGATGACGGTCCCCTAAGATATCTAATGGCCTCGTTTCCAGGACCTGCGAATGTCTCACCTTACATGACAAAGGGCCACTTTTCAGACTGATTAAATTTAAGGAATTTGCAGGAGCGAGGGAATCCCAGGTGATTGGGTGGTCCCGAGTAATCACAAGGGTCTTTAAAAGTGGAAGAGAAAGGCTGAAGACAGCCCGGAAGGGGACGAGGCTATGGAAGGACCGTCCTTCGCACGCAGCTGGCTTAGGAGATGGAGGGAGGCCCCAAGCCGAGGAACAAGGGCAGCCCACGAACCTGGACAAGGCAAGGAAATGGGTCTCCCCCTCGAGCCCCCAGAAGCGAGTGCAGCCCCATGTTCAGCACAGTGAGGCCGTCAAGCTTCTAACTCACAGAGCTGCAGGTAAACCTGCTTTGCCTCAAGCCGCCAAGTCTGCGGTCATTTGTCACAGCAGGCGTGGGAGGCCAGCACAGGGTCTGCTCACGTGACTGTCCCCACCAACAGGAACGGTGACACTGCTCGTTTCCACTCCAGCCTCACTGCTAAGCAGAAGCTCATCTCGGTTCTCCAGAGCGCCTGCACTGAGTCAGTCCCATAGATTTGTTCTTGATTTCTTCCTAAGTCCCTCGGAAATATGGAAAGAAGAACGTGATGCCGGACACACATCCTGAAGGTACAGCCCACCAGGTAAATGTGCTAAATACTTTTTTGATAAATTAAAGCCAGCTGGCAAAAATGATTTACAGGTACAATGAGCTGAAAGAGATGTTCTCTGAAAAACACTGTATTTTGGGCACCCCCAGGTTAGGAGAAGAAGCTTCTGCTTATCATAACTTCAGGCGTATGTTTACATACTAGTAAAGAAAAATATCCTCTTGGGGATTTCAGACTTGTTGCCATGGATGTTGTTTGCTAACACTGACTGTTTTTCCAAAGTGCTCATAAGAAACTCCGTGCTGCCCCCCATATGTTCTCCCGTCAAAGCTGCGGTGGGCCAGCAGCCCGTTCGGCCAGTTCTCCAGGTTCACACGTCTCTGTTTGACCACACATTGTACTGGGGAATTTGGTGCACAGAACTTCCATCAAGATAGAAAGTACAATTTGAACGTCGCTGGCTGTGTAACAATATAGTGAGAGATGAGGTATCTGAAGGGTTGTTCTAGATCTAAGTCCAAACACTTGTTACAAAACACCTGATTTCTTCGCTTTGCTTCGAAACACTCATCACACCAAAGGTTCCTTATTTTCAAATTGTAGTCGTTATACGTTACTTGTTGACTTTGTAATTGCTAAAGCTCTCTTTAAATGCCTACTTCAGTGTCTGGTATAATTCATGCTACTTTGAATGAATGAGTGAATGAATAAATGATTCAATGAGATGCTCCTCATCATTGTCACTTATTCTAGGTTTAAAACTGATAAAACGTCTATTCTCTTACTCACGTTGCTAAGAAGTAGTGCTTGTCCTTTAGGAATTGGCCTCCACACACTTATCAATGCCACATTGTCCCTTGGCCCTACATTCTTCTCTCCATCCGTGGCCAATCCCACCACCTGTGCTCTGGATGGCTCATCGGACCTCCCTGGGAAAATTGCCTCATTTGTGCCCTTCTGTCTCTTTCAGATCTTCAACCATTCCCTCTTGGCTAGATCATTCTGCTCAATACAAAAAAAAATTCAAGTGTTTCTAATTACACAAATTTTCTCCATCAGCCTTTTCACCTTACCGATAGAACCAATCTTACCTAAAGAATGGCTGGAAATGTCCGCTTTCCTCATTTCACATTCAATCTAATTTCCATTTTCAGTACTTTACTGAAAATCTTCTTTGCAAGATCATCAATATAATTTTCTGGACACGTATATCCAATGTACACAGAGCAAATTCCTGTGCTACCTGCATTTGATGCTATCACTCTTTCCTTCTAGAATTTTTTTTTTTTTTTTTTACTTTCGGGCTGCCAATCTCTATTTTTCTCCCGATTCTCTGACCACTCATTCTCAGAGCCCCCTTACCGTACTCTCAATGTTTAGATACCTAGAGGCAGTCCTGTGTGTTCAGCTTATCCTGTGCAATTGGCCTGAATGTTCTCACCTACTGCTGTGATTTCAACTACAACCAGCTTGCTCATTACTTCCAACCCTCTGGTTTTAGCTTCAGATATTTAGCTGCCTTTTGGGAATTGCCATTGGATGTCCATCTCAACTTTTATCTCAATATATGCAAAATCAAATTCATTATCCTTAGGTTATGATGCCTACTCCTTCTCATGTATCTTTCATTTCAGTAAATGATGCCATCTCCTCTTCTGCTGTCCTGGGCAAAATTTTTGGAGATAGCTCCTCTCTCATCCTCTATATCCAAATCATCATCCCTTCTCTCTATCTAAATCATTACTATCTTTCTAGTGAATCATTTTCTCCTTTCTTCCTGCCATTATCCCTATGGTCTCCTTCCTGTGTGTCCTGGGTTACTGGGTGAGAAAACACTAGGTGGAGATCACATAGATCCACAAATCATTTCAGAGATAATGTCTGTGCAGCAAAACCGAAATGGAGAACCCAGTGCAGCCAAGTACCAATCCCAAGCTCTGAGCAGAGATGCAGAAACTCCATATGACGTAACAGAATGAAAGAGACCTATCAAATGGGTTTTGAATGCGGGGCAAAAGCACAGTTACCTGTGGCTCTGGAGAGCCATCCAGGGGCTGGCATCAGGATGTCTGCAGTCTGCATTTTAAGCACAGTGAGGAGGTGTGGACAATTATTCTAGGCACCCATCACCTTCCTTCCAGCACCTGATGTCTGCAGAGGTTGACAACTTCCTGCTTTGCTAACTAGTCCGAGCCTTTTGAGATACATCTCCCACTGCTGTCAGAGTAACATTTCATGTAAATTTCATTCAACACTGATTATACCAGTGGACTTTCAAAAAGCCTTCAATGGCTCCCTGATAAGTGGAATTAAGACCTGAACACTTGGCAGGTCTTGCAAGGTCTGCGACTTGGTCCATATCTTCATTTCTAGCTGACCTTTCTCTTCTCAAAAATCATTTATGGAACTATCTCCAGCCATAAGAAATGCCTTTCAGGGCCCCTAGTGCTCTTTAGAATCTCTGTGTTTTTACTATTTCTGCTCCCTCGCTCCGCAATGCTTGACACTCTGCTGGCCTTGCCGGAATCGACCTCGACGTGCTCTCCTAAAGAAAGGCCAGTATCCTCGCTCTGGTTCCCGAGAGTTTCACTCCAACAGCCTCTCACCCCGATCTACTCTCCATCCACACTGAACTTTACGAGGACTAGGATTACATCTTTTTTGTTGTTATTGTATTTCTACTGCTCTAAAAAGTGTCTAGTGCACAAAAGACACTCAATAAATGTTGTAAAATAATAGTCAAATGTCCTTAAAATGTTTCTGTGAAGTTCAGTCTAATAAGAATGGCAAGTTGAGCCCTTGGAAGGCAGGGATGGGTCCTAATTAACGTTTCCTTCTCATATACCTCGACAGTACATCATGCATAAAGGCTGTGAGACAAACAGGTAAAGCCAGCGTAGCACAGCTATTCAAGTCTGGGTTTGAATCCTTATTCCAGTTCTTGAAAGACACACTCTGGAACCACAAATCCTCCTCATAATTTTCTACACACATCTCTTCATTCCATACCAGACCTCATTTTATTTCTATTTTGCTATTTTTTTCCTGCTTAGTTGTTTTTATTTTTCATCACCTTTCTTGCCCTTATTTCTCTTCTGAGTGAATACACGGGTACATACATGTGTGTGCATGTCTGTATGGAAGCGTGTAAGTGTGGGTGATTTGCCAGCCACAAGACCCCTGAGTGTAGCTGAGAAAACTAGAAAGCAAAGCTAAGGCAATAAAGTCCAACACAGGCCAAGAATGCAAAAATAAATAAAGTAATAGAAAACGTATGACTAGTTAGTACCTGTGAGTATAGCAGCACTAAGGGGCTGTCATGTGACTTTTTCTCTTTTTACTTTCTAGATTCTGATTGTCCTCTTTTAACTCCTCCTTCCCCGCTCCCCTCACCATCTTCTCCAGTCTGCCAGGGCTGCGATGGCACATTTCACAAACCTGCTTAAACATCAGGGATTTACCACCTCGCAGCGATGGATGCCAGAAGTTCAAGTCCAAGGAGCTGCAGGCCTGTTTCCTCCTGGAGCCGTCTGTCCTGGTGCCAGCACTCCTTGTGCTGCCCTGGCTTGTGGGAGCCTCTCTGCCTCCGTCCCCAGGAGAGCTTTCCTTCCTTCTCTGGCTTCTCCTGAACTCCCCCTGTCCACAAGCCCCTCAGCCACGCTGGATCAAGGCCCACTCTGATTCCACATGGCCTCTTCCGAGATGGATCTTCAGGTCCCGCTCACAAATGAGCACACGCCCAGAGGCCAGGGTGAGGGGGCCAACGTGTCTTCGTAGGGGCCATGCCTGACTCCACCACTGCCCTCTCCCTTTTTCTCTTCCTTCTCCCCAAAATCATCTTTTCAGCGCTACTTTAGCTTGTTGTTCAAGACATGTTTCTTTTAACCTGTGAAAGGTGGGGGAAACGGGTTTTTCTTCTTGCATGGGCAAGAAGTTCACTAAAAGCAGTGCCCAGGTCAGCTGGACTCCCCTCTTTTATGGGGTTGCAGAAGTGTGTCTGCAGCTAATTCACTGAGATTTCTTTTGCAGGGAAGGGGTGGAGGAGGAAGCAAAATGGGAGGGGCATTTAGGGCAAATTTTGACTGAGGTTGTCCCCCTGTGTCCTGACGCTTTTCTTTCATATCATTATCCGTATGTTTTCTTATTACTCTCTAGCTTCTCTTGCCACCCTGATGCCATCTACAAAACTCTGCTGTTGATAGTTTCCTCTGTTTTAATAATTTCAGTGAGGTATTTCTTAATACCTCCATACATTTAGGGATCCATTAGAAATCATAGGCTTCCATGTAATAAATGATGTAGAACAGATTATTTCAGCAGATAAATACAGGGCTCATTCTGTACTCCTCATTTAATCACATTCCTCACCGAACATGAGTCCCAATAGGGACTGAAAATACAAAATCTTCCCTGGCATTTTTCTGTTTGCTTTCAGTCCTTTTATAAGAATTGATGTCTCTTAGCATTGCTTTATCTTTAAGTAGTGGCATAGGGACAACAATTTGTATTGTTACTTATTTTTTCAACAAGGGCCAGTATCACCTGTATCCTTTACTGACACTCAGTTGATTTCTTAGTAATAATTGAAATATTTTTTTATATCTTGGGCAGGCCGTTTTCACTTGCAAATAATTTTAAGAGACTGACAAAGGTATAGAATTTACAAGATCTGTGAAAGGATCTTATTTGGAAGTATCTGAGCAGTGGTAATGAGCAACCCCCTTCACAATGAACACTGAATCAACTTCACTGACATCATAAAAATGTTAACTTAGCTACTAAAAACAAGGAATTATGGGGGCAGCGAAAGGAAAAGCAGTTGTAATACAGGGGCTTTTTCAGGACTTGGGAATTATCCTGAGTGACATTACAACGACAGATATAGGCTATTTTACATCAGCATATAACATGCAGAACTGTGTGGGAGAGAGTGTGGTCTACGATGTGAACTGTGGTCTATGCTTAGGGGCAAAGCCCCAGGATGTGGATATCCATTGCAGGTGATGTGCCACACTAATGAAGGATGCTTATGTGGGCGGTTGTGGCAGGAGTGGGAGGTGGGGAACATGGGAGTCCCTATAATTTTTGTGTAACATTTATGTAATCTAAGCATCTTTTAAATTTTTTTAAAAGATTATTAAAAAAACAAAAAAAACCCACAAGGAATTAGATTTAATGTCTGTTAACTGATGACATTATATCACCTCAAAATAAAGTAAATTTGTAATATGTCTTATCCGCTTGCCTTTGATAAGGACTTTTTTATAAAATTTAATTCTGAAAAGCCCACTGGCAGTGGTGGCATCCAGTTTTTCCAAACCTTTATTAGTTTTAAAAATAACGTGTGTCTAGAATCTAATGTGATTTAAGAAAGATACCTAGTCCTTGAATAATATCCCCATAGTTAAACGTGTTTCTACATGTACTCTACAGACTACAAGAAATAATGGAATTATCTTCGGAAGAGAACAGATAAACAATAATCATCTCCATCAACGCAACTTAAAAAACAAAAAGGATAACACTGACCACCTTTCAAGGTGGAGAGGTTGCTAATGCCCAGCAGGTCTAAATACTCTGCTGCATAGGAAATGACGAGAGAAATTTGGCTCTATGAATTTATTTCTAAATATCTTTATTCAGAAATTGTATCTGAACTCTCTCAGGAAAATACTTTGTGAAGAAGAAAATCCATGCATATTGTCATTCCTTCCAAATGAAACTGCCATTGTTTTTCCAATGATTGGAAAGATAGATTCACAAATTGTTTAAATCACTTTTATGATTGAAGTTCAAGCAGAAGAAGTAAGTTTTGTGATCAGATGTGAGATTGAGTTCTACATTTTTAGTTTGAAGGAAACTACACCATGTATTTCCTTTAACTAATAGAAATAAAAATTACCATTTCCTTAAAGCTGTTGCAGCATTTCACCATAAAAAGAATAAACATTCAAAACTGTTTCTGCATCCCTGGGGTTTAGGTATTTTTACTTTATGTAACACCTACAAAGATTCTTAAGAGTTTTGCCTTTAAGTTATCCTGCTTACTGGGCTATAAGTTTCAGCCAGGTAAATGATAATTAAGAATGCTGTCTAAAATAAATATTGTTTTAGTTATTATTAACAATAAAACATTTCAAGACACATAGATAGGACTTGATGATTATTTCATATCATATCTATCTCTGTTGCTCCAGAATAGTGTATTTAATAAAGACAATGTATGTAAGTTGCAGGCTAAAACTGAATTTAAATGACTCTATGTAATAAAAGTAATAAATATAAGACATTCGTATCACAAATCTGGTCAAATTCAAAGACATAACAATGTATCAACTATCATCACTTTTCTTTATTTATTTTTCTGGAATTTCTAGCCAATTCAAGTAAGTGAAGCAAAAGGTACAAAAATGAAAGAAGGCACACATTTATATATATATATACAGATGTTTTGATTGTATGTTTAGAAAAGTTAAGGAAATCTCTTGAAAATAATAGGAGTTTGGATAAAATTTCCAATTACAAAAAAGGATTACTAAAACCCATAGATTTTCTGAGTATATATTTTTATATTTTTAAATAAATGCCTGTTAAACTCCTAGGAGTCATCCTATATGGTAGGTGATTTGCATACTGACTAGAAAAGACAGAGATAATCCCTGGCTCCATGGAGCTTGAATTATAGGAGGATATAGAAAATATAGAAGTAAACATATAACTACAGGTTCTGAAACATTGCTGTGAAGAAAAGGAGAGCAGAATGCTCTCGTTAAATATCATTGGGGGAAGAGATTAAATACATGAAGGAATTAGATGATGAGGGATATATAAGTTAAGACATATATGGTGAGAAAGAGCCGGACATATAAGAGGCATGGTGAGTGCAGTGTCCTGAGTGGGAAAACACTTGGCACGGCCTAGGACCCACTGGCAGTGCAATGTCTGTGGAGGCTGTTAGTGAGGAGAGAGGCACATTTCACGCATTATGTGAGAATAGAGAGGTGGGCAGGGGACATTCTTTGGGAAGGAGTTTGGATTGTTTCCTCAGTGCTATGGAAAACTATGAAAAGGTTTTAAGCAGGTGCTTATAATGTGTGTGATTTTAGAAAATTTGAAGGGAAAATAGTTGCTATTTTGTAATAGAAACAAAAAGTACAAAATGCCCACAAATAAATCTAACAAGGAATATGAAAGATTTCTATAAAGAAAACTGGTGAATTTTAATAACAAATATAAAAAGAAGAGTTGAACAAATTAGAAGACATATACTAAATGTCCTGGCAACATTTAAAGATGTCAATTAGTCTCCAAATCTTGAATAAGTTTTATGTAATTATAATCAATACCTAAACTGGATTTTTAAGATGACAAAGTAATCTAAAAATTACAATGGACAAAACAAATAGGAGTGATTTAAAAAAGTATGAAAAAGATGACAAATGAAACAAGAAATGTACAGCCCAATATTGAAACATACTTTAAAACCTACAATAATTAAAATGTAACATTAGCAGAAAAAAATGATATGTCAGTGGAATATAAGAATCATATTATAGAAATAGACTTAAGTAGCTGGGTGTGCAGTATTAGAATAGATTTTACCAGTGGTGGCTCTTTAAGTAGGTGGGAAAATGACAAAAAATTATTAAATGAAGAGAAGAAATTGGGCAAATATTTAACAGAGAAAGAAAAACACATCTCCTTTGTTTATAATACACTAAACTGGAAGAAAATCTGAATGGCTTATAGTGTTAAATATTTTTTAAAACTCAAAAGAATCAAAATATGAGAGGAAAATTTTTTTAAAAAAATACAAGAGGATATTCAACTTATGTCAAAGCAGGTAAGACGTTTTTAAAACATATAAGCAAAGATGGATAGATTCAACTAAATAAATATTATCATAAATCAAATCGAGAGTATCAATTCTTAATCCATAAAGAACTTTTAGAAATTAATACAAAAAAAAGACAACTCCTCTATTTATTTATTTATTTATTTATTTATTTATTTATTTATTTTTTTTTTTACTGGGAGGTACCAGGGATCGCACCCCGGTCTCTCCATATGGTAGACGGACGCCGAACCTTTTGAGCCACATCCGTTTCCCATCTCCTCTATTTAAAAGGGGGAAAGAATTGGCACATTTACAGAATGTAGATAAGTAGTCTGTAAATGTGGAAAAACTCAACCATATAATTAATCAGAAAATAAAATTCGGAAGTGGACATCACCATCCTGCAATCCCCAGGACTGGGGAAGGAACTATGGACTAGGGTGGACTTACTGGGTCTTCTACTATGGACATCGTGATTCTAGCAATGGAAGAAATTACAACATCGATGAGAACCAGTGGCCACTGGAGGCTCTGGGGGCAGGCGGAGGGGAAAAGAGTTATAACACGGGGGCTTTTTTGAGACTTGGGAACCATCCTAAATGACATTGCAACAACAGATATAGGCCATTCTATGTCATCACACAACATGCGGAACTGTGTGGAGAGAGTGTGGTCTACAGTGTGAACTGTGGTCCATGCTCAGTGGCAAAGCCCCAGGATGTGTTTATCGATTGCAATGAATGTGCCACACTAATGCACTAAACTGGAAGAAAATCTGAATGGCTTATAGTGTTAAATATTTTTTAAAACATCCTAATGCAGGATGTTTCTGTGGGAGGGTGTCGGGGTGTGGGGAGTGGGGCATGTGGGAATCCCTATAGTATTTGTGTAACATTTATGTGATCTAAGTATCTTTTATAAAATAAAAAAAAAATTATAAAAAAATAAAATAAAATTCAGGATAAAATGATATTTTCTTACTGACACAATTGGCAATGATCAAAGCCAAATTAAAATGCACAAGAGAGAGTGGAAAGAGGGCGTCTCCAACACGGCAGGCAAGAGGTTGACTTGATTATGAACTGTATAGAATACAGTTTGTAAAACAGAATAATTACAAGTTTTGGAGAGAAATTACGGAACAAAGACTGTACTAACCAAGATGGAGACCAGCTACATTGGCTTTTGCCCACAGAATTAAGTCTGGAGAGCTGTGCCCTTAAGCAGGTGGTGGACACAGGGAAGGCTGGGCTGTGGGAGGGGGCTGGAGCGGAGCTTCTGGAATGCTGGGCCTCCTCCAAAGGCAAGGACGACAAAGGAAGGGGATCTTTTTCCTCAAGTTGGAAACCAGGCAGACTGCGGGCTTCCCGGCCGCCTGCTCTTTACCTACTCCGCTGCGATCACCTCTCTGCACACACAGAGCGCTGCTGCCAAGACTATTATTCTGGGAAAGTTTTGTGAGGAAACAGACCTGTGCAGCTGCGAGCAAGCCCAGGGCAGTTTCAGACGCTGCACAATTTAATCCCTTGGTTATAGATGTGAACAACCAACGAGGACACACCAGATGCTCCAGGAAAGCTCTGGTGTGAAAGAGAAGCACCAGGAATTTAAAAAATAGGAAAAAAATTGAAAAGGGACATATTCACCAAAGCTGTATTTTCCATCTCTTGAGTTGAAGCTGAGTAGTTTGCTCTAAATGCACATTTCACGTGCTGGGGAGAAACACACACACACACACACACACACACACCAGTGAAGCCCTTTTCTCTAAGATTCCTTCAGATTTTTTTGCACCACTTTAGTTCCATTCAGGTTTCAAAGCCAGGCCCGGCTTCCTCTGTACACAGTGCTGGGGCAAGGGGACTCATTAAATAGTTGGTATTCCCAAGTAAGTTCCAGTCTAATGCCAAGGAACTGACAACCAAACATTTTCCTGACTAATCCAAATATTTATTCTCGGCATGCAAAACTTTAGGACCTGTAGTATTGATACAGCTGCAAGACATGGATTAGCTATAAATCTCACTTTGTGAGCACTCAGTTTAGCTTTGTTATTGTCACCTGGCATCTTCATCGATGTCAAAATAATAGCCTTTAAAGTGAGGCCCTACAGTTTTCCTGGTGCAGTAAGGGCAGTTCCACTGGGTGAGCTATCTCACCAAAGCTGCAGAATCTCTGACAGCTGCTGCAGGATGGAGTGGGGTGAAGGTCACTTCCTGAAAATGCTCAGGTTTTTAAGAATTTCCCTGGAATTAGGGGAATAATTGAACTCAACAAGCAATCAATCATATATGAAGGATGAGAAGTGTATCTGAGGACCACAAGGAGTTAAAGTACAAATTCAACCAATTGTTTAGATTGCCTGGAAGTAAAATATTTCATTTCAGAGACATTTATGTGGAGTGATTTACATGGAGTTGAGGCTGACAATAAAGGGATTTTTTGTCTTCCCTTTAAGATCTTTGTAGATAAAGATCAATGTGATAAATTAGGATCTTAAGAATTAAAGACCCCCTTCCAAATTTCCTAAATTTCATTATTCAAGAAATTTATATAGACATATTAAAGTATTTAGTTGATTTTTTTCTTAAGAAGGATTACTTCTTTCAGAAACTAAAAAAACATATTTAATATATTGGCTACTTTTGGGACCTATGTTAATTTTAAGAACTAAATTTAAAAGATAATAAAAAAGTGATATGTGATAATTACTACTTAGGATACCACTAAGATATTTAGTTGGTAATTTGATTTTAAATTGCCTGGTTTTCTCTTAGATTCATATATTATTAAAAGCAATTTTATTTAAGCTACTATATTAAGTGCTAGGGAAACATAAAAATAAATTAAAAAAAAAATGGCTTCACACTGTCCTTCAAGACACTTCAAATTATTTGTAGTGCTGGGCAACTCATAATTGTCACTCAGCATCCATTGTCTGCTTCATTTTTTTTATTACAACTTTTTATTTTTAAATAATTTGCCCCACAGGAAATTGCAAAAGTAGTAGAAAGAGTTCCCTGTACCGTTAACTTAGCTTCCCAGGTGATACGATCTTCCACAACCACAGCACGTTGTAAAAACCATGAAATCAACTGTGGTGCAATTCCATTAAGTCTCAGAGAGACCTGATTGAGATTTCAAGAGCTGTTAAGTGCGTTCTTTCCTCTCTCTCCCTCTTGTTTTCGTACAGAGTTCCCTGAAATCTCATTGCATGTACAGACTTGTTGAACCATCACCGCACAATCAGTGTCGCGTTTAGGACGCACAACTTGTCCGTCACCACAAAGACACTCGTTGGGTTGGCCCTCACGCTGAGGTTCCTAACCTTTTTTTGTTCCAGGTCCTCTTTGCCAGTCAGGGGAAAAGCACGGACCCCTTACTAAGCCCACACTACACTGTATATTATTTAATAAATACCTCACACCCGCACCAACACATCCCCACAGGGATCACGTTCTTCCGAATTTCAGTTCAAGCTCATGGACCCCTGGTAAAGCTCCCCTGCCCCTTATTGGTCGCATCCTTCAACCAAAACTCTAACCTCTGGTCAGAACTGAGTCGTCCACCATGTAACTTCTCCACGCCGAGACCATCACATAACCAAGCACACAGTACGTTTGTAGATTGCCCTTTTCTCACTCCGTGGAAGCCCCTGTGTCTTTCTGTTGAATGGATGTCAGCAATGGAGGGCTCATGTGTGGTTGTCAGTTTTGGGATAGTACACATAAAGCTACGAGTTCCAGATGTGACCAGTTATTAATTTCCCTAGGATAACTATGCAGGAGCACTAGGTTGTAGGGGAAGTTTGTGCTTTATTTTGTAAAAGCTGCTGAACTGTTTTCCAGAGTGACTTCACTTTACATTCCTGTCAGCACCGTGTGAGAGATCCAGCTGCTCTGCTTCTTTGTCAGCACTTGGTAATGCCGGTATTTTTTACTTTAGCCATTTTGATAGTTGTGTAGTTGCATCCCATTGTAGTTGTAATTTACACTTTTCTAATGGCTCTTGACACTGAACATTTTTTTATGTGCTTATTTGCCATCTGTATACTCTCTTTGGTGAGATGTCTGTTAAAATGTTTCGCCTATTTTCTAATCAGATTGTTTTCTTATTGTTGAGATCAGAGAATTCTTTATACAGTCTGTATAAAAGGTCTTTCCCAGACATATGATTTGAAAATATTTCTCCCAGTGAATGGCTGTTTTTCAATTCTCTCAACAGTATCATGCACAAAGCAAAAGTTCTTAAGTTTGATGAAGTCTAATTTAACACATTTTTCCTCCTAAGGATTGGGCCTTTGTTGCCATGTCTCTGAACTCTTCGTCTAAGTCTGGAACAGGAAGATTTCCTCTTGTTTCTTCTGGAAGGGTTTCCGTTTTACATCTTACCTTTAGATCCAGGGTCCACTTGGGATTCGCTCTGTGTAAGGCGTGAGGTTGAGGTCGAGGTTTGCGTTTGTGCGTGTGGAGGTCTAGTCCTCAGTCACCATTGCCTGGAAAGACCATGCTCCGACTGAATTGCTTTTGTGCCCTCATAAAACATCGGCCGCCTGTGCGGGCGCGGGCCTAGTTCTTTATCCTGGTGCACTGGTCTACTTGCCCATCCCAGGGCGAAATCCTCTGGAGGCCGCTGTCCCCTGCTCCTACCTCTTCAGGGTCCCTCAGCTGCTCTCTGGGGCTGCAGGCGCCCTGCCCTTCTGGGCTCTCCCAGGCGCAGGGCAGAACAGGGAGAGGCCGTGGGGTGGCCTCGCCCCCTCCTCAGACAGAAGGCTCCCCTTCCTCGGAGTTCTAGGCCCTGCGCCTGTGCCTGGGGCATGAGAGAATGTGAAAGGAAGAAAAAGCGTAAAACGGGCGATTTCACCCGCCCTTTCCCTGGGACGACACAGGCCCCCCAGGGACCTTCTGCCCAGCGCGGCCTTCGCCCACCTCCTGTTCCCAGCTGCTTTGGGCCAAGCCAGGGGACTCAAGGAGAAAGGGGAAGCTCACGCCGCTGTGGTGGCACTTCAAATCCTGGTCTTGCCCCCACATGTCATTTCAGAGTCCTCCGGTACCTGCCCCACGTAGTCTGTCCACGTCTGGCAGCTGCTTTCAGGGGAGACACAGGACTGGGCTTACAACATCCTCCTCAGCCGAACTCTCAGTTGACTTTTTTCACCCTTTTCAATAACCCAAGCAATAAAGAGAAAAATGTGATTTGAAACTTAATGTAAAAATCATGGGATTTCAGGGCTGATGGGGACTTATCACCGATACTCAGTCGACAAGCTGAGATAAATGATTTGCTCCACGTCCTTCTCAGCTCTCTGATGTTTCTATGGACTTCTGACTTTCTGATAGAAACTAGAAGACATATAATTACTTTCTCTTCTTTCATGGAAACTATTTAACATTTTGGAAATGAAAACAATTTCCACATAGCTTGACTGAGTTAAACTCACAAAACCTCACTTTGTTGAGTTAATGCCTGAATTAGGATGCAGTTTCATGTAGAAATTAATAATCTCAAAGCTGCAAATAATCTCTGTACTCTGACGTCTCTTTTGGTTTCTTCTGTGGGTGGTTTGAGCAGAATATATTGTTTGAAAGAATGTTTACGCATTGTCATACTTAAACCATTTTGAAGTCTGAGTGAAAACAGGCTTAACAACCAACTTCCCCTCCCCCCTTACACCTCATGGTTTCAGACGAGGTCTGAAAACATATCTCTTGCAAAGAGTTAAAGAAAAGAATTATCCTTCAATGAAAAAGTCTCATAAAGCTTGGCTTTACTAATTGTCTATATTTTCTCTTCTCTACCAATGGTCAATTTTCAACCTACAGCTTAAGATTTCTCTAACATACACACACAAACTGAAAATTTGACATAATAATATGAATAATTCATGTTAGTCATAGTAAAAAGGAGAGTGAATGTACTTTTGTTTTTCGAAGTGAAAACTTATACTCAAAATTGTTTTGGATGAGGATGAGGTCTTTCTTGATATCCAAGAAGAGATTCTAAAGCCTGAATAGGAAAGTGATAGAAAGACCCCACTTAGGGTCTTTGACATACTTAATAGAGCATTTGGGTGGAGAGCATGGAATAAATAGGGGGTGGACTGGGCAGAACTGGCATATGATGGATATTTGTGCCACTACTGTAGCAAAGAGAATGGAATAAAAGGGCCCAATCCAAGGAAGAATTTTGAAGGAAAAAAACAATAAGACACAGTGACAAATGGATTTTAGGAGATGAAGGAAGACAAGCACACACTATTTAATGATTTTGAGGTTATCAGTCAAGGAACATCAACCATGGAATTTGGGTAGTTTGGGTAGTTTGAAAGGTGATATGGACATGGGCAGGGGAAAAATGAGTCCAGTTGGGATATGCAGAGTTTGAAATATCAAGGGCACATTTGATGGGAAAATAAATGTTGCAAAGAGGCCCAGATGAGAGGATGGGACAAATTTAAGTCAAGAAAATGAGTGACTCTAGAGGGAAAGAGAGCAATCAAGGGAAGATCCTGTAAGACTGATGAAAAAGAAGCAGCAAGACAGAGAGAAGGTCAGAGGACAGACAGAAATGCTCAGAGTCCAGAAATTAAGATGGCAAGGGAGGCTAACAAAAAGATCTGGAGAAAGTTGAAAAAAAAAAAAGCTTTGATTAGCAGAGTGTCGCCTGGTGGAAGTGGCCAGAATTCAGAAGAAGAATCTTGGTGAATGAAAAATGATGGCAGCACAGAGAGAACAAAGTTTCAAGACAGTAGCAGTGGAACAAAGGTGATTAGATGGTTGCCAAATGGATGGTAGGTACACATGAAGAGCTGAACATGATAGAAGGTAGAAGGAAAGAATGACTGAAGGAAAGAGATGGAGAGGAACTGGAGAGGAAAGGGAAAATTTAAGATGTAGTTTCAAAGTATCAAAAAGCTTTCTAGTTCATAGGCTTGTCCATAATTGAGGGGGCTGCCTTGGTCGAGAATTCATAAAGATATTTCCCTATACATCATCTATCATCCCTAAATATAACATTCTAGAGATATGTCCTGTTTGCTCAAAACCAAGAGTCATCCCAGTGATGAAATTTCAGATCTGTTAAGGAAGTTTATTGCAGCTACAAAACAAACGGGGGTTGGGAGGAGGTGGTGGGAGATTTTAGACCTCAAGGAGACTTTTTTTTTTTTTTTTTTTTTAGTGGTTTCAGTTTTTTAAGTTTATTTATTTATTTATTTATTTATTTATTTATTTATTTATTTTTGTATTTGCTTACAAAAATGTTATTTTTATATATATATATACATATATTTTAAGAGGTGCTTAGATTACCCAAAATATTACACGGAACCCACTGGGATTCCCATGTTGCCCACCTCCCATACCTCCCACCACATCCCACACAAACATCTCCCACAGTGTGGCCCACCACCCTCAATGAACTTACACATCCTGGAGCCTTGCCACCAACCATAGACCACAGTTCACACCGTAGACCACACTCTTTCCCACTCAAGGAGACTTTTGATACTTCAGAAATTCCTCTGTGTAGCTTTTTATTTAAGTATTTCTAGCCCAAAGCAAAAAAAAAAGGTTGACATTCTGGAATGTGCCCTGTATGAGTCAGCCAAAGGAGTGCTGATACAAATTACTAGAAATCTGTTGGCATTTATAAAAGGGTATTTATTTGGGGGTAGAAGCTTACAGTTATCAGGCCATAAAGCATAAGTTACTTACCTCACCAAAGTCTGTTGCCACATGTTGGAGCAAGACGGCTGCCGAAGTTTGCCAGGGTTCAGGCTTCCTGGGTTCCTCTCTTCCCGGGGCTTGTTCCTCTCCACAAGGCCAGCTGTAGACTATCAGGCAAATGGCTCTCTCCTTCCTCATGACCAAGCTCCTCTGTGTGCTTATTTCCCCGGGCTCCAGCATTAAAACTCCAAACTCCCTTCTCTGCGGTGAGGTTTTTCTGTGAGTCCCTGCCCACCAAGGACAGGTGAGTCCTACTGACGTGGCCCAATCAAAGCCTTAATCATTTATTTAATCAAGTAAAAGTAAAACCTCTGAATCCACTACACTCTAAAACACTCAGAGGAAAAGACCAGTTTACAAACATAATCCAATATTTCTTTTTGGAATTCATCAGTAATATCAAACTGCCACATGCCCAATGGCACTTTATGGCATTTATAAATTTTGAAACACATCGACAATCCTAATAATTGTACTAAAAGGAAATCTTAAACCATTCTGTCGATAATTTGGGGAGAAATGCAGTAACAAGGATTCCCTGGGTCACATATTCTCAAAAATAATTGATCTGTAGTAAGTACTGTTCTTATTCCTAGAAATAGTCAAGCACAGAGAATTTCATCAACTGAAAGTTTAGCTATCCACATGTCTATAAGAGGCACAACTTAATAGAGAGGCCATGACGAGATCACATTGAAGAGGCAGCAAGATGAAGTAAAACTGCAAAATCTTAGCAAATTTGTTAAAAATAATCACGTAATGGAAAGATGTGGACAGTTTCATTTGAATTTTAAGAACTATTTTCCAAAGAACCTCTAGTAAAGTATTCCTTATGTTTAATTAATCATTAGTAGGTTTACAAGTGTAAAGTGAAAACTGATCAAATTATAAGGGAAATATGACAGAATTACTTCTACTTTTGCCCTTCTTTCCCTCACTAAATCTAAGAAGACATATGTGTCTGTGTTCCCATGACTAGCTCCTTGATCTAATAAATTTTCTGTCCCACAGTGGATGCGGACACCTCTGTATTGTTTAATGATTTTGCCGGTGTTAGTTTACTCCTTGAAGCTAAAGCCAATGGATATTAAAATCATACACACACAGTTTAAGGATCGAGTTATTATTTTCCTATTTTCAGAAGAAGGAAGAACATCAAAATATATTCATGAACTAGAAACTACTTTTTATAACAAAATCATAGAAGTAATTGTCAACTTGAATATTTCCAGTAGTGCCTTGCTAAAAATAACTCAGGTGGTTCTAAAAAATGGACTTGTTCTATTTTTGACTTTGTAAAGAAAGCCGTTTTTACAACTTTTAAAAAATATTTGCAATAAATCTGAACATGCAGCATACCATTCAAACTTATTAGAGTTCTTGACCCTATTAAATTTTGCCTATTATCTCCAGAATGGGTTAATTTGATTTTTTTTTACGAGGTACAGGGGATTGAACCTAGGACCTCATATGTGGGAAGCAGGCACTCAAACGCTTGAGCTACATCCGCGCCCCTTGAATGGGTTAATTTGAATGAATAGTTCTCTTTAGACTTTAAAAAATTCGTCCTTCTCATGGATCTAACTCCTAAATGTGCAGATTGAAATATAAATGTAAACAAACACTATTCAAAACACTATTTCAGTGGGTTCTAGAATAGTTACAATGCTCAGAAATGGTCCCCTCACAGCTGGCCCTGCACCCGATTATTTACTACCCTTACTTTGTAAGATTTGGAGATCGGGTCTGAATTATAATTATGAGGTGGTATTGATTATATTATTGTCTTGTTCACAAAGTGAGAATATGCTTTTATGGTTACAATAGTGTAAAGAAGCAGATAACCAAATTTTGAAATGGGTGGTTTCCCTACATTAAGTCAAATTGATTTTTCCTTCCCAATGCTAAGAAAAGGTTATTTTAGAGAAAATAATACAATGGAGATTCTGTAAACATGTTTAGCTGAAAATATCCTAAAGATATACTGTACTTCACTGGAAGATATAGAGGAATTCCAGTTTCAGGTTCAAGGTTCTACTGACTCCTTTATTTCCTCAATTTTTCTAATATAATTAAGATTCTGCCTGGACTTTATATACAGTCTCATGGAAAAGTTATAAAATTAATATAAACATTGGAAAATTTTTTCTTTTGATCTCCATGAAAAGATTTCCATTATGCTTATAAATAAATGTCAAGTTTGAAAGGCCAAGCAATTCAAGTCAGATCAGTATTACTTTCTTTTATGGTTTGCTCAAGCAGGTGAAAAGTATGAGAGAATGATCTTTGCAAAAGTAGTTCCAATTTTCATCAGCACAGGCCCATTTTGTGTCAGAGGGTAAAACCTGCCTGATGAGATCTGCTCAACCAAGCCATTAAAGAACTTTCGCTGCTCTGGCTCCCTCACATTTAGGATGCTAAACTTTTACAGAGACAGGCTGTTTGAAGCCTTCCTAATTACTTCCATTATTAACCAAAGAGGGAGTACTAAGGCTCAGCCTTTATAGTAATTCTCAAAGTTCCCAGGGCAAATTACAATGCAATCAAAAGTACCTTTCTCTGGCTTTATGGCCTGATTATTATTTAGAGTCTCTCCTGCAGTGAACTCAAAGATCATGCAAATGTGTTCTCTGGGAAAGTCACTGTGTAGATGAGTAATTTGTTTTGTAAGAAGCTCAAATTTATCAGCAGTCATGGAAAATTTTTATCAATGCTTTTCTATAAAGTAGGAATATTATTATACTAGATCCATTCTATCTCTGACAGAAAGCTTATCGGGAAGCCATAAATGCCTATTTTAAAATATGTTGGCTCATGTTCTTGTGCTGTATTGTATTATTAATTCATGTAATATTTTCTCTGGATTCAGTATCACGTCATAATGAAAACTGAAATAACTCTGGAAATGTAAAGTATATAGTCTATATCTAAAGTTCAGAATTTGTAAAAACTAAACAGACAAGTTAATTGGCATAAATACATACAAATTTAACTGGACAGAAGTGACCTCCTCCATTTGCTAAATGCAATATCCAAAATGCTAACAGAAATTGTATTTGCCAAGATATTCATAGTTCATATAGTGGTGGAGTAAATTGTAACTACAGTTATTCATTTATTTATCCAATATTTATTGAGCACATAGTTTAGATCCTGAGATATTGATAAACAACAGTCATTCTCTCCTTATAAGGAACTTATATGGTCAAGCAGAAACAGAGAAGCCGTTATTTCCAGTAAATGAAATAAACTATAAAATAGGGATTTACCCAGGATGCTATTGGCACACTTTATCCAACCTGTGTTTTTCAGAGCAGGTGTCAGAAATTAAGTGATGTCTAAGTACGTGCTAACTAGGTGTAAGGTCCTGGAAGTGGGCTGCAGGCAGGGCAGCCATTGGAAAGGATGGCATCAACGTAGATTCAAAATCCTGTCAAGCACAATCAATATGGAGCTTGGGCGAGCTGTAGCACTGCCAGAGAAGGATGGGATCGCATTTTTGTTTAGAAAGGTCATCCTGGCTAATGTGTAGAGAATGTTTTAGGGCAGGAGTTCTTAACCAGGAGTCCGTGAGATTGAATTGAAATTTAAAAAGAAACACTATTCTTGTAGGGACGTGATGGTGTGGGTGTGATATATTTATCAAATAATAGACAGTAGAGTGTGGACTTAGTAAGGGGTCCGTGGTCTTAACCTGACTGGCAAAGGGGTCCGTGGAGCACAAAAGGTTAAGAGCCCCTGCTCTAAAGAGAAGAAATAACGGAATTAGGGAGACCAGTTTCAGCTAGAAATGATGCTGTCCTCATCGCGGAGGTTGCTGAAGAGCAGAAGACCATGCAACATGCATTTACATCTCAGGATATTCTATTATGAATGTGTGTTTTCTGTTATGAATGAGTCAGCATATGCCATTTTAAAATGGCCAGTGATTCCAAGGAGCCATTTACTTATAGAATTATTTGTCTGATTTGTAACAACATCATACTTATCTCCTAAGCCCATTGTCTGCCTAGCATCTCAAGTTTCTAGAATGCATGCCCTAATAAAACATTTATCTTTATTTTCCAAAGTGTGACTAAATACTATCGCTAATCAAAACCATGTGATAGCCCATGTCTATGTAAACATTTACATTTTTGTGTGAAAAAATAAGAAATCAACTAAGGCTAAGATAGTTGATTTTGCTGATATTAAAAACAGTAAAGCAAAAGGAGAAGGAAACAAAGGTTAAGAAAACGTAAAGGTGTAGAATGACATGGAGATCTTAACTAACTAATGGATGTTTGAGGCAAATATAAGTATAAGGGACATGCAGGAGAAATGCAAGAAGAGAGAAAGAGAGGCAATTAAATAAAATCTAACATATTTTAACTATTGTCTACTCATAGCAAAACCACCATTTGAATCATATTAAATATATATCTATAATTTATATATATATATAATAAAAAATAATGAAATGTTATTCCAGAAAACAATATAGCCTGGGGGGAAATTCGTTCAGTAAGAAAAATACTGATTTTAGTTCTTCAGGCAAGGCACATAACCTCTTTGGGCATTAATTTCCCATCTGTAAGATGACAGAACATACCCTACTATGCATCTCATGCATAAATGTATAAAATGAGATAATATTTTTGAAAGTGGCTTGGAAAAAGTAAGCGCCAGGTGTTCTATAATGATTCATTGTAGAAAGTGGCCTTATTTTAGGAATTGAAAAAAGGCAGGGTAACAAAATTCATTTCAACTAAATGGAAAACAATCTTTACTGGAATGGGAGGTTTTTAAGGTTGCAGAAAGAACCAGTTTTATATGAACAATATGTCTGAATCCATGGACCTTCTGTGGACTACAGGAATCAAAAAAGTTATTTATTGTAATATTTGTAGTAAAAACAATTCCCCTAATATTTCTTGTGCATTTACCATATACATATGTTTTACACATGCTCCCTATTTTCAGAGAAAGTCAATGTTTTCATTATATACACTTACATTGTTATTGCAACTGTTTTCTAGGTCTGTCAATAAAATTTGGCCTCACACATTGGTAACACATTCTTGAAACTATGTTATAATTCTCACTGGTAATTCTAGCTTTTTTGTATATACAAATGGTCCAACTTTATTATGTCATTGCTATGATGCCTCATACACATCCTGAGATCATTTAGGTCACAAAAGATTAGATTTAATATTCAAAGAGCAACTTAAAAATAATTATGAATCATCCGTACAAATGGAAGACTCAGATAACTCATATAGTTTAAATATGCAAGTAATAAAAATGTATTTTGTCATAACCTCCCTGCTACTGAATGTTCCTTGAGTTTCTGTTAGCAGCAGGACTCACAGTATTATACTTTATTTTCTGCTTATTCTTTTGTCAAGAAGCTAATTTAAAATGAAATGATAAAAACTCAGTAATCACTAGAGGAGATAAAAAAAAAAAAAAACCAGCCAGCATAATTCGGAGACTGGAAAACGTCCCCTGGAAAACATGTTGGTTGTCTTAGCATAACATGTATAACCTCAATATGGGGTTCTCTCCTCCCTGCCCAGCCAGGACACAGACGGGATTGGGGCCCCAGGGCCATGGGTGCTGAGCGGCTTGGAGGGGGCAGGAGAGCTTCGCGGAGGCCGGGCGAGGTCTCCCCACCCTGGCTGGAACTTCACGCGGCCACCCGGCCCGGGAGCTCCCCAGGACGCCCTCGAGGGTCAGGCTGCTGCTGCAATGCGCCCCGACGCTGCAGCGAGACACGCCGGAGCTCCTGCTTCAGGGCAGCGTCCCTCTGCGCCGCGGCCAGTGGGGAGCCAGGGGCGCGCGGGGCGCGCGGGCGTCCCCCGAGAAGGAGCCTGGCGGCTGGGGGGCGGGGGGCTTCAGAGGCAGTGGCAGCGCAGGAATGCTACTGCTAGGATGATAAGGGCAGGCCACAGGCGCACCCCCCCCCCCAGCTCCTTTGAAATCCGCCCGGGGTCAAGCCTGCGGCACTCCGTGTGGCGTGCGGCCCTGCGTAAGGAAGACCAGTGCGCTCCTGTGGGGCGGCGACCTCGCCTGGCTAGAGGGACATCACAGGGATCCTGAAATCCACTCCTTTCGGAGGCAGTTGCAGGGCCACAGCAGGTGCGCACGCTTCTAAGATCAGAACCAGGAATGTTCCAGGCCACTTTCCCATTTGCATCCGCCTTTGCCTGTTACCTCCTCCTGTCCACACCTTTACCAGCCCAGACTCAGAGAGTTAGATGGAAATCCTCGCCACCAAGCATAGACGTTGGTAAAGAAGGCAGGTCAGCATGATACAAAAAGAGGGGGGCACCAAGGGCCACGGGACCATTTCCCGGCTGCCGCTGGGGTCTCTCACAGCCCTAGCTTGCAGACTATCGGGGTGTCACATGGGGTTATGAAGGGGACAGGAGAATCCCACGATTGGAGAGAAAAGATCTTAACATCACACTCGGAGGTGAGCTGCCAGCCCTCAGGCCAGCCTGCAGGGGCCTAAGCCCCAAACCACCATCCCAGCCAAAAGTAGCACCCCTTCACCCCACAGCACCCTACAAAGACTCTCATTTCCCGCAGGCCTCATGGCACAAACGAAAAGGGGTTTTCCCCCTTCATTTTGATACTGTTTGCTAAAAAAAGATCAGAAACAACTGGTTATGTAAATTAAAGTCCATCCATATCATACCAGGGGATATGATTAAAATATTATTGAGACAGCTCTCTGTGTAAAGATATTGAAAGCACACCACTATATATACATACATAATATAAATATAGAAATATACATACTTATGTATTTTTAAATTGTGGTATCATATATACAGCCCATAACTTCCCATTTTAACAACGCACAAGCATACAATTTAGTGCCATAATTACATTTACAATGTTGTGCTACCGTCACCATCATCCATTAGCAAAACATTTCCATCACGCCAGACAGGAACTCTGCACCAGTTAAACGTTGGCTTCCCATTCTCTGCGCCCCTCCCATTTCCAGTAATGTGTCCTTTACTTAATCTCCATGAATTTTCATGTTACAATAATTTCATGAGATTATACAATATCTATCCTTTTGTATCTGTCTTATTTCACTCAACTTATTTCACTTATTTCATGGTTCATTCATATTTTAGCATGTATCAGAACTTCATTCCTTTTTATGGCTGAGCAGTATTCGTTTTATCTATACACCACATTTTGCTTATCCATTCATCTGTTGATGGACACTCGGTTTGCCTCCACCTTTTGGTTATTGTGATGTACCACTATAAACATGGTGCTCAAATACGTTCATGCCCCAGCTTTCAATTCTTTTCCATTCTCCTATTTGAGTTCAAGCTCTCTTCGTCTGGCCATGCATCAATGTCCATAAGTTTATCTCCATACTCCCAATCAGTTTCCCTCTGCTGCTAAAGAGAGCTGTGCGCATTCCTCAGACACCAGCGTGCACAGGGCAGCGTCACTTGCTGCACTGCCTTGGCCTCTCTCACACACCATACACTCCATCCAAAGCCTTGGACTTTAGGGTTCCAAGAGCAGAGCCATAAGGCTCACTCTGTACCTGTCCATCTGTGATACTTATCTCCAGACCTAAATTCTCTCTTAAGTGAACACTTGAAATAGATAGGATTTTCCCATAAAAATCTATTCAACTTCAGTTAGGATTGTAAACTTGAAAATAACAAAGCATGACTACGGCAATGACAATTTAATAAGAAATATTGGGGAATCAGAGACTTGATGAAAGGTAAAAGACAAGATTTGGAAAAATGTGACCCTGTGCCAATTACTCCACATTCTTTGAGCATGATATTTTCTATTCACATGGGGAAAATGTTAATACCTACCTAAGAAGTGGTTGTAAAGATTGCAATCTTGGGAGAGGGACAGTTTGAGTATGTGCATTCTTTTATATTTACAAGAGTACCTTCTAAAACTTTGAATATCACCACTAAGAGTATGAATAAATGTTTTTTAAAAAGGATTTTGGGTTTCTCATATGTTGCATTTCTATCAAGATTAATGCTTTCACTGAATATTTTCACACTACAAGGTAACTGTCTTTTCATCATTTTTACAATGTTCTACATTAAAAAAATCATTAACAAAGCTAAGGATGAGTAACAGACTGGTAGAAAATATTCTCTACGTGCATGTGTATATAGAAAGACATATAAAACCTCATAGGGAGCAGATGTGGCTCAAGCAGTTGACTTCCCACCTCTCACATGGGAGGTCCTGGGTTTGATTCCTGGTCTCCTAAAGAAGACAGATAAACAATGAGCAGACCACAAGAAGATATCAAACAAAAATGATGAGCAGACAACAAGCACAATGAGCAAAAACAAAAACAATGAACAAACTGATGAGGGAGCTATATGGGGCAGGGGGGAAACAATCAAGACACACACGTAAAATATATATATAAGCCTTATGGTAGGATGGGCAAGGTGGTGGCAGAGTAAGAAGCTCCAAGAGTCAGCTCGTCCTACAGGGCAATTAGCAATTACCCAGAGCTATCTAAAGCACCTGTTTGGGGGGCCAGGAACCCAGAAGAGCATCCTGCAGCATCCTTGGAAGAATGGAAGGAGGAGACTGCCCATCTGCAGGGAAGATTCAAGAGTAAAGCCCTCCACACCTCGAGACTGATGCTTATCCCCCACTGGTGGGCAAGGTGCTTCAGGAGCTATTCCCTGGCTGGAGCTGGAAGCTCCTTCCCAAAAACGGGGAGAAAGAGACAGCCAGGCTCTAACCTCAGCTACTGATTAGTAACTTTGGCTGTCTAAATTCCATTTCTAAGAACAGCTAAAGTTTGAACTTGTTCAAGTCAGAAAGAGGCTGGTAGCCACCATTTTAACCCTGCCCCTGGCATGAGGGAAAGCAGGGCTGATTGAAAATCACAGTGATGATAAGGACCGGTTTCATTCCACCCTGTTCAGATTGCTGTCCTAGCTTGGACTCCAGCCCCATCTCTGGCAGGGAGGAAGCTGGAGGACCTACACCAGCTTCTCTAGGAAACTGCAGTCACTTTTGGCCCACATGGACTAGATTGTTGGGTACCTGTGGCTCCATTCCTGCCTGTAGTAGGAGAAGAGGGGAACTCGTGCTTCATCAGTCTATCTGGGCAACTTCATCAGTTTTGCCCACATGACTTAGTTTACTGCCCACACCTGTGGCTCCATCCCAATCCCAGGCTGGGTAGGAAGGTGCATGGAGCTTCATCAGTCTCTCTGAGAAACTGCAGACAGTCTTGGCTCACATGGCTGGTATTATTACACACAGCTGCAGCTTTGTCCCCACCCCTGGCAGGGGAGAAAGGTGGGAGAAGCTTTATCGGTTCCTGGGGCAATGCAAGCAGCTTCAGTATCCATGGCTTACAGTACCAACTGCACTCTTGGCTCCTACTCTGCCCCCAACAATGGAGAAAGGGCAAGAAACAGATGAAAAAAAGCTGAAAAAATCAAATTGGCTAAACACGAGTCATTATAAATCTCCAAAATAAGTTGAACCAAGTATCAAAGAGGAGCTGTAGCAGAAAGCCAATCAATTAGAAAGCCTTAGACTAAAGTAAAACACCGAGCCCAGAATAAATACATCAAAAGTAAATCAGATGCCAACAAAAAATTACAATCCATACCAAGAAACAGGAAGAAAAATTACAATCCATACCAAGAAACTCCCTCATCTAAAGACACAGAATGGCAGAATGGATAAGAAAATATGAGCCATCTCTATGTTTTCTATGAGACTCAACTTCAACACAAGGATACAAATAGATTGAAAGTGAAAGATTGGAAAATGATATTCCATGCATGTAATAACCCAAAAACATTTTTAAAATGCTGGAGTAGCTATACTTATATCAGATTAAATAGACCTTAAAAGGAAAATTGTTATTAGAGACTAAGAAGACATTATATATTCAAAAGGGGTGATTCACCAGGAATAAATAACAATCATAAATGTATATGCCCCTAACCAGGATGCCCCAAATTACATGAAGCACACACTGGCAAAACTGAAGGGAGAAACGGATGTCTCTAAATAATAGTTGGAGACTTCAATACACCACCTTAATCATTGGATAGAACATCTGAGCAGTAGATCAGTAAAGAAACAGAGAATTTATGTCTATTATTTGAATAATAGATATATACAGAAAAGTGTATCCCAAAAGAGCAGGATATACATTCTTCTTAAGTGCTCATGTTCTTTCTCCAGTATAGACCATATGTTGGGTCAAAAAACAAATCTCAATAAATTTAAAAAGATCGAAATTATACAAAGCACTTTCTCTGATCATATTCAAATGAAGCTGGAAATCAACAGGCAGAAAAAAGGAAAATTAACAAATATATGGAGATTAAATAACATACTCTTAAATAATAAGAGGTTCTAAAAAGAAATTGCAAGAAAAATCAGTAAATATCTTGAGATGAATGAAAACAAGAACACAACATATCAGAACCTATGGGATGCAGCAAAGGTAGTACTGAGAGGGAAATTTATAGCCCTCAATGTCTACATTAAAAAAGAAGAAAGAGCTAAAATCCATGACTTAAATACACAGCTGGAGGAACTAGAAAAAGAACAAACTATTCCCAAAGTGAGAGAAGATGCAAGTAAAAACAGAAATGACGGGGGGACATTACTACTGATCCTACAGAAATAAAAGAGATCATAAAAGGATACAATAAACAACTGTATGCCAACAAACTAGACAATATAGATGAAATGGACAAATTCCTAGGAACACAGGAACAACCTACACTGACTCTTGAAGATATAAAGAACTCAATAAACAAATCACAAGTAAAGAGATTGAAAGAGTCATCAAAAACCTCCTCAAAATGAAAAGCTCTGGACCAGATGGCTTCACAAGTGAATTCTAACAAGCATTCAATGAAAATTTAAAACCAATTTTACCAAACCTCTTCGAAAAAATTGAAAAGGAAGGAATGCTACCAAACTCATTTTCCAAAGCCAATATCACCCTAATACCAGTCATATAAAGATATTACAAAAAAGCAAGTTACAGACCCATTTCCCTAATGAATATAGATGCAAAAATCCTCAACAAAATACTCACTAGTAGAATTCAACAACACATTAAAAGAATTATTCATCATGATCAAGTGGATTTTATCCCAGGCATGCCAGGGTAGTTCAACACAAGAAATTCAATCAGTGCAATACATCACATTAAAACTGAAGAAGAAAAATCACATGATCATCTCAATTGATGCAGAAAAGGCATTACAATACAGCATCCTTTCTTGATAAAAACACTCCAAAATATAGGAATTGAAGGAAACTTTCTCAACATGATAAAGGGCATATATGAAAAACATGCAATAAACATTTTGCTCATTGGTGAAAGACTGAAAACGTTCCCACTGAGATTGAGAACAAGACAGGGATGCCCACTGTCACCACTGTTGTTCAATAAAGTGCTAGAAGTTCTAGCTGGAGCAATCAGGCAAGAAAAAGAAATAAAAGCCATCCAAATTGGAAAGGAAGAAGTAAAACTTTCGCTATTCACAGATAATGTGATCCTATACCTAAAGAGTCCTGAAAAATCTACAACAAAGCCACTAGACCTAATAAACAATTTCAGCAGAGTGGCAGGATATAAGATTAATATGTAAAAATCTATAGTGATTCTATATCTATTAATGAGCAATCGGAGGAGGAAGTCAGGAAAATAATTTCATTTATAATAGTGTCTAAAAGAATCAAATATATAGGAATTAACTTAACCAAGGACATAAAGGACCTGTACTCAGAACACACTGCAATGCATTGCTAAAAGAAATCAAAGAAAACGTAAAGAAATGGAAGGACATTCCATGTTCATGGATTGGAAGACTAAATATTGTTAAATTCTACAGAAGTACATAGTATTCCACCAGCTTTTTTTTTAAGAAATGGAAAAGTCTATTATCAAATTTATTTGGATGATGATGGACATGGCCATCCAAGGGAATGGAGAGAGTCTGCAGCTGCAGGCAGGATAATCCCATCCATCTTATCCATGGGATATAAGCCCCCTCTCACTTGGAGGTAGAGTGGACATCACCATCTCAGACTCCTCAGGATGGGGGGAAGAGGTATGGACTAGAGTGGACTTACTGGTATTCTGTTATAGACATATTGTGATTCATGCAATGAAAGTAATTGCAACATTAATGTGGAGCCAGTGGCCACTGGACGCTTTGGGGGCAGGGAGAGGGAAAAGCAGTTGTAATACAGAGGTTTTCGGGACTTGGGAATTATCCTGAGTGACATTGCAATGGCAGATATAGGCCATTTTTATATCGGCAATGACATACAAACTGTGTGGGAGAGAGTGGGGTCTACGATGTGAACTATGGTCCATGCTTAGTGGTAAAGCCCCAAGATGTGTTTATCTATTGTAGGTGATGTGCCACACTAATGAAAGATGTTTATGTGGGAGGTTGTGGGAGGAGTGGGAGGTGGGGCACATGGGAATCCCTACAATTTTTGTGTAACATTTATGTAATCTAAATACCTTTTAAAAAAATAAAAATAAAAAAAATTATTAAAATAAAAAAATAAAGTGATATATGGAGAAAATACACACTCAAAAAATTTATTTGGAAGGATTAGGGGCCCCAAATAGTCAACACATCTTAAAAAGGAAGAATAAAGTTGGAGGACTCTGCTTTCTGGACTTAAAAAATATATTACCTTGGTAGAGTGATTAAAACAGTATGGTACTGGCATAGAGTTAGACATATAGACCAATGAAACAGAATTGATTGCTCAGAAACAGACCCTCACATCCATGTTCACCTGATTTTTGTCAAGGCTGTCAAGCCCACCCAGCTGGGCCAGAACAGTCTGCTCAACAAATGGTGCTGGGACAACTGGATAGCCATAAACAAAAGAGGAAAAGAGGACCCCAATCTCACACCTTATGCAAAAACTAACACAAAATAGGTCAAAGACCTAAATATAAAAGCTAGAACCACAAAACTTCTAGAAGAAAATGTAGGGACACATCTTCAAGACCTGGTGGTAGGTGAGGTGGTGGTTTCTTAAACTTTACATCCAAAGCATAAGCAATGAAAGAAAAAAAAAATCGATAAATGGAATCTACTCAAACTGAAACATTTTTGTGCTTCAAAGGACTTTGTCAATAAAGTGAAAAGGCAGCCTACTCAATGGGAGTCAATAAATGTTTGATTTCCATCCTAATTAAAGAGATCATACAACTCAACAATAAAAAGACAAGCAACCCAATTTAAACATGGGAAAACAACTTTATCCAGAGAGGAAATACAAATGGCCAAAAAGCACATGAAAAAAATGTTCAATATTATTAGCTATTAGGGAAATGCAAAACAAAACTATAATGAGATATTATCCCACACATCATAGAATGGCCATTATTTTTTTTTTTTAAAATAGAAAACTACAAGTGTGGAAAGGATGTGGAAAAATAGGAACACTCCATCACTGTTGGTGGGAACGAAGAATGGTGCAGCCTCTGTGGAGAAAAGTTTGGCGGTTCCTCAGGAAGCTAAATAGAGAACTGCCATATGATCCAGCAATCCCTCTACTAAGGATTCTATCCAGAAGAACTGAAAACAGAGATGTGAAAAGACATTTGCACACCGATGTTCATAGTGGCGCTATTCAAAATTGCCAAAAGGAAACAACCCAAGTAGCCATCAACTGATGAATGGATAAACAAAATGTGGTAAATACATATGATGGAACACTATGCTGCTGTAAGAAGAAATGAAATTGGGACACACAGGATAACATGGATGAACCTTGAAGACATTATGCTGAGTGAAATGAGCCAGACACAAAAAGACAAATAATGTATGGTCTCACTAATATGAATTGAATATGAAGAATAAACACATGGGTTTAAAGTCTGTAGTATATGCTACTAGGAGACAGGATGAGGCTGAGAAGGTGAACTGATGCTTAATGTATTGAGAATTTTTAACTAGCCTGACTATAAAAGTGTGAAAGTGGATAGAGTTGGTGGCAATACATTATAGTCAGTAGCACTAACACAGCTGGTTTATAAATGGAATTGTGGCTGAAAAGGGTAGTCTAGAGGCATAAAGTCAATTGAAAGAAAGCTAGAGAATAATCTAGGGACTGTACAACCTAGTGAACCCGGTGGTATATGAGGATTGTGGTTAATAGTACAAATAAAAGAATGCTCTTCTATGAATTAGAACAAATGTACGTCGCTATTACAAGGTGGTAAGAGTATGATGATGCATGGGAAAATACAATTAATGTAACTTATGGGCTATAGTTAACAGCAGTATTGTAATAGTCTTGCATCAATGTCAAAGAAGCTACTATGTCAATGCTAAGAGTCAATAATAGGGGAATATGGGATTTTTTCTTTTGAACTGAGGAAAATGTTAAAAAATGTACTGAGGGATGACTGCACAACTGTGTGATAAAAGTGAGAGCCACTGAGTGTACACTTTGAGTGAATTGTATGAGGCATTGGACTGTATAACACAATAAACCATGTGGTGGATGATGGACTGTGGTTAACTGTACAAATATGAAAGCATTCTCTCATGAAGTATAACAAGTGTATAGTACTAATACAGGGTGTTAATAATAGGGGGTGTATGGAAAAAATACACCAAATGTACGCTGTAGACCAGTTAGTAGTAATATTTTAATGACGTTCTTTCATAATCTGTAATAAATATTCCACAACAATACAAGGTGTTTTGTTGGTAGATGGGTGATGTGTGAGAATCCTGCATATTATGCATCCTTGTTTTGTAAACTCACAACTGCTCTAATAAAAAATATATATTCTAAAAACAACAAAAAACCTTATGATAATGTGATTAATTTCACTAATAATCAGAGAACTGTACATTAAAAAAGCAATGGGAAAAAAAGAAATTAAAAAAAGAAAAAAGTAGAAAAAAAGCAATGGGATATACTTTTTGACTATCAAAGTACCAAAAATGATTGTTTAATAATTTCGAGTGCATGTGAGGGTCTGAAGACATGAGCACTCCTAAAATGCAGATGAAGTGAAAATTCAACCCCTTTGGAAGGAAAACAGAATGAATTCAGTAGAATTAGTATGCACATCCTCTGTTACTCAAGATTTCACTTGCCAGCGTGTAGGTCAGGGAAAAGAGCACGACATCTTCCCGTAGGCAGAGCTTGGCGTTCTAAGTGGTTACTCATAGGAGGATGGCAAATGGAATACTGTGTGGTAGAAAGAATGGGGTAGCTTTATGTACTTTACATGGAATAATGATAATTACAAAAATTAAGATGCAAAATGTGGATCATTTGATGCATGTATATAAAAAATCCATGCTCCTGCATAAACTACATACAAAACAGTATCAGACACTCCCAATGGTCTCTAAATTTGAAGAACACCCATAAAATAAGTTGTAGAGATTCCATTTCAAAGTGGCTTTCTGGGGTGGATGGGGGATTAGCAGTGATGAATACCTTTAGCTTCATCTTACTTTGGATGTTATGTGGAAGTCCTTTGGGTGATAAGATATAAACACAGATAGCTGTGCGATTTCATGAAAAAACATGAAAGACAATTTATTAGCTCAAAGGGCCTGGATGGGGAGAGGAGAGAATGAAGGCTGTGGAGGGGCCTGGGCTTTACCTAACCTAGGCTAGGGAGGGTGGGTGGAGGAGGGAAAGAGGAGGGTGGGCCCTGGGCTCTTGCTTTTATTGTAACCCAGAGGCCATGCAGGTTTGTTCTGATTGTTCCCTTGAGGCCACTGATGCTGTATGAGAATTTTATTTAGATTCACCTTGCTGGACAGACTGCCTTATCTGGGTCATGCCTGGGTGGAGAATCGCGTCACAGTGGCGCCAGCAGGCCCGTTTGATATATAGGCTGGATGGCTTTGGGTCACCAGCCATGCTCGATGGCATGCTGGGTGCAGGTGGTTGAGGAGCGAGAGCCAACAACCCCCTCTGCCCCATCCCTGGGTACAATTTTAGGATTAGCTGATCCTGTTTGAGCATTCCTGGGCCTGCATGGTGCTGCCTTGTGGACTGGTAGTTAAGCCTATGTCCCATGCAGCCATCAAAATATAAAACCCAGGATGACCATCACGCTGTGCCCGTGGTGAGCACGGCTTCTGGGGCTGTACTTGCGTCATGTCAGCTGGACTTGGCGCTGCTTCTCTCTCGCTGAGAGCTGACCAAGTGCTTTTTCTCAAGACTTGCTCTGTGCCTGGTGTCTGCCAGCCCAAATATTGTGTCTTGAATGTGTAATAAGCAGGGTAGAAAGAGGCCGTTTTTTGGCGTGACTGGCAACCAGCAGATGTAGGTTTTCTTCACTTCTAAAGGTGAAGCCGACCATTCCACGGCTTGGTTTGGAGGCGTACTTTCTGGTGGCTCTGGCAATGATGGGAAGTGCTCCCATGTAATTAATATGGCAACAGGAGAAGAATATGGCAACAGGAGAAGGGTTTAGCCACACTACCCAGCCCCTGGTAGAACTTGACCCCATCTATGGGAGGCCAGTGTTTGGCTTTGGAGCACAAGGCACGTCTTTGTTAAAAATTTTTTAATAAGAAGTCTTTGTTTTTTATTTTCACTTTTTTATTTTTTAAAAGATACTTCGATTACATAAATGTCACAGAGAATATATAGGGGATTCCCATATGCCCCTCTCCCCACATTTTCCCACATTAGCAACATTTTTTATCAGTGTGGTTCATTCATTGCAATTCATAAACATAAACATATTCTGGAGCATTGCCACTAAGCATGGATTACAGTTTACATTGTAGTTTACACTCTTTCCCATTCGACTCTGTAGGTTATGGCCAGATATATGATGGTCTGTATCCGTCTTTGTAATATCATTCAGGACGATTCCTGAGTCCCAAAAATGCCCCCTATTACACCTATTTTTCCCTCTCCCTAACCCCAGAACATCATGGGTCACTGCCTCCACAACAATGGTACTTCTTCCAATGCTAGAATCACAAATAGCCTATAGTGGAACACTAGGAATTTTATTTTAGTCCATAGTTTATTTCCCAATACTGAGGACTCTGGGATGGTGATGCCCACTCCACCATTCACTGAGGGGGTCTTTGATCCCATACATCTGATGGATGGGACTCTCTTGCTTGCAGTTGTAGATACTCTTGGTTCCTTGGTATGTTGTTTGTCCATCATCTCCTCACCATTAGTTGTCCTGGGTGAGTCATTGAATTGGAGAGTAGGTGTTACAACTCCTTTGAGATTCAGGGCTCAGCTGGCACATGGACAGCCCAAAGATTTAAGTCTCTTGGATGTACACCTACCAATTCTACTACTAATTACAGGTTCAAATAGGACAGAAGAGACATGCACAGGGAAACCACTGCTGAGTCTAACTCAGTCACACTGGGAAGCTTAAATACCAGATTAGGGCTCACTGGGAAGGGGACAAATTCCTGAGCTGTCTGCCCTGCTTATAGTGTCTGGATGTCTCCATATCCCTGAGGAGCTTCGCTATTTGGGGTCATATCTACTTTGGCTGTCAACGAGATCCTGTTGAGATGTGATTAAGCACTACCTCTGGGATGGCCTCCTGACTCACTTTGAAGTCTCTTAGCCATACAAACTCATTTGTCTTTAGGTAGCAATCCCTTGGTGCCAGGGAGGCTTATCCCTGGGAGCCATGTTCCATGCTGGGGGGAATTTATTGCTTTTATATGCTGAGTTTGGCTTAGAGAGAGAAGGTACATCTTTAGTAACTATTTTGGTCAGTGGTGGACCTAGAGGCAATTCTTTTTATGTGCCCACTCCACCAGGGCAGAGGAGTCTGTATGGGCTTAGACTGCTAGTTGATTGGGAAGCCTGGAGGGCCTGAGTGGGCAGTCTCTGAAGGACTCACCAGGTATGTCATGCAAAAATGAATTTTGGGTATTTTATTGGCAGTGTCATTAAGCAGTGACTCCAGCGTGGTGAGCGAGCATGTGTGGAAATGGTGGGGCTGAAAGCTGTTTCCAAATGTGGAGCCTCCACAAGGGCCTTTCTTGATTTCCATTGGCCTGAACCCATGCCTGCCCTTTGGCTGCTGCCCAAGAATTAATCCATGGGCAAAGGGTTGAGCATGAGGGGAAGCCAAATCCTCCTGTAATTTGGAAAGGCCCAGCTTGTCAACGTGGTGGTTTGGAGCTATGTACTCCAGAAAAACATGTTTTTAAACTTAATATGTTCTGGTGGGTGTGAGCTCATTGTAAGTAAGACCTTCTGATGAGGTCACTTCAGTTAAGGTGGGATCCCAGTCAGGGGGTCTGAATCCTCTCACTTGGGCAAGGCTCCCTGACCCTGTGCTCCTAAGCCTGGCTCTTTGGCACGCCGATACCACGCAGCGCTTAGCAACGCCCAGGCGTGTTGCCTGGGCATCTCACGTTCCTTCAGTAGGACACCTGCTGGGTCCTGGGTGGAGCTGGAAGAGCGTGCTCGGAGCCACTGAATTTGTCCATCAGGCCCTTGACCACGGTGCACCAAAGGTTGGACCTTCTCTAGCCATGGGGTTGAGGTCGAAGAGCAGCTGCAGCAACGGCAGCAACTGCCTAGGATGACGGACCCTTGTGTCCTTGTGGTCAGCGGAGTGCCTGTTACGCGGTCCCAAGCTCTGCCAGTGGAAATAGTCTATCAACCAGAGCCGTATAATACGCCTGGATGAGGCCTGACACCACAGCTCAGACTGTCCTCAATGCAGACCTCGAGCAGACCCCAAACAGCAGCGCAAGTCCCCCCAGCCAGGTGCCCCAGGCATGCAGGCCGGGAACTCTATTTTACGTGGGCCTCTAGGTCTTCACAAGACAGAAACCAATTAATTTTCACTGCTTTCCTGCAGTTCTGTGCTTCCCTTTGAGGGAGTGGTAGGGATTCTTGTCCTACCTCTTGTCCTACTAAGGCAGGTGGCCAAATTTAGCAGTCTCCAGGAGCTGGCCTGAGCCCCTCAGCAGGTCCCCAAGCCTGTAGGAGATCTACAACATGGTCACCTAGGCAACGACAGGCACAAAAACCTGCCACGCAAAGCCACGCTGACTATGCCAGCTCGCGGTGGAGCCTTCCCAGGGGGTGCAAGACACTTGGGACAGCGCGTTAGCAAGCCAAGAGCAGAAAAGGCAGCACTATCTGGCTGCTCTAGGCCAATGTCCAGTCCCCTGGCTCACTGCACCAATCTTTTGGATGTTCTGTGGAAGTTCTCTGGGTGATGAGACACAAACACAAATAACTGAGCTGCTGAGAATGCTGGAAAGGACAGCTTTACTAGATCAAAGGGAAGACTGGGAGCCATAGAGGGTCCAGAGCTTACCTAACCTAGGCTCCTGCAAGGTGCAGTGGGGGGGGGGCGGGGAATAGAAAATGACCAGGGGTCCCAGGCTATTGCCTTTATTGTGACCCAGAGGGGAAGAAGGGGGTTTCCCACAGAGGCTGGGCACTGGTGCATTAAGTGCACAGTGCGGAAAGTAGAAGGGGCCAGGACTGCGTGGAGAAGCCGAGGGCACCTCATCACCAAGCCATATGGAAATGGTGCTTTACTAGAAAGTTATGTGGCATGGAGGGCAGAAGCAGCAAAGATGTTTGGGAAAGCTGAGGGTGGCTGTTCCATCCAAACCACACGGAGCTACAGGCATTGCTAGCTGCAGCCAAACATAGGGCAATGCTAACTGGCCTCTCCAAAGGGGAACTGATGACTAAGCCAGCAAGACGGCGAGGCACCACATATAATTTATGCCATTACACGCCTACAAGGTTATACTCCCATGTGTATTAGTCAGGGTTCTCTGCAGAAACAGAATCAACAGGAGATATTTGTTAATAATATTAGATCTTATAAGAGTCTCTCATGCGACCATGGGGATGCACAAGTCCAGGTTCCTCAGGCAGGCTGCAAACCAGGGGCTCCGATGAAAGTCCGATAAAAGGTCCTTGATGAGTTTCTGGGAGATGCTGGCTGTCCAAAGACGAGCTGGGAAATTCTCTCTGAATGTTGAAATCACTTCCCCTTTTAAGGCATTCAACTGATTGGATAAAAGCGGCACCCATTGCTGATGCAATCTCCCTGATTGATGCAGATGTAATCAGCCATCTGCTCAGTAAACTCACTGGTGATTGAAGTCCATAAATGCTCTTGTATTACAATTAGCCCAGGGCTTGCTGGACCTAACACCTGGACACAGTTACCTGGCCGAGTTGACACATTAGCCTAACCATCACACCATGATAGTTGTTTAAAAAAGGTTTTTGAAGTATTAAGCTTTATTTCTCACATATTTTTTCATGAAGAAACAAAATTTTAATTTTATTTTTGTCTGTAAATCATCACTTGCTACTGTTCAGATACAGAATATATATTCATTAAACAGTGAAAACACAAATAGTGAGCTGATAGCTGGACTTTGCCACTAGCTCATTGACTATTTCAGGTTTGAAGAATTCAAGATTTTTTAATAATTTCAATCTTTTTAATATATTTATATTATTTATTTATTTATTCCCCCCTCCACGTTGTTTGCACTCACTGTCTGCTCTTTTTTTTAGAAAGCACTGGGAACCGAACCCAAGGCCTCCCATGTGGAGGGAGGCGCCTAATTGCTTGAGCCACATCTGTTTCCTGTCTGTTGTGTCTCTCATTGTGTTTCCTCACTGTGTCTCTTGGTTACGTCATCTCACTGCATCATCTTGTTGCATCAGCTTGCTGGGCCAGCCCTTCTTGTCAGCTTACTGTCTTGCTCGTCTTCTTTAGGAGGCACTGGGAACCGAACCTGGTACCTCCTATGTGGTAGGCAGGTACCCAACTGCTTGAGCCACATCCACTTCCCGATTCAAGATATTAAAAAGACAAATTTTCCCCCAAATTTAGGATTGCGGAAAAAGGTGAAAAAAATGGTTCATTAAATTAAATTAGGGCAGGTGACCCCTCTACACGCAATCCCTCATGTGTCTGCATGTGAGGTGTGTGTGGCCCAGGAGCCCTTGCTCCTGGGTGTCCTTCCCATATTATAGAGTGCAAATCAAAGGTGGACAGTGGAATGACTGTCAGGAAGATCTGTCTTAGCAGTAGTGGTGGTGGTGGGTGGGGTAGGAGAATGTTGGATCAAGTAACAGGATGCCCATGACACTCTAGAATGTCAGAGTATAGTTTTCTTGATACGAAAACAAGAGACAGCAAAAGCTCTGTGCTTTGCTTCACTGGAGACCACACAGGTACGTAGTGGAGAAACAGAGACCAAGTTTTAGAAACCGTGACATGGACGCAAACACCAGCCTCCAGGCTTTGGGCGAATCTGTTGAGCTTTATAGTTCAGAGGTGATGGGACTGGGCACGGCACCATCTGATGAAGTTCCCCAGATTCTCAAATGGTTCATGGCAAAGTAAATGAAGACCAACTGCTTAACTGGAAGAAAAGACATACTGAAAATTACCATACACCCTCTGATTTTAGGAATTAATTTTTCTTTTCCACTCCCCACAACCAATCCTGAGATCATGACACAAAGTAGGGTGGGATTATATTAATGATAATTTAACTCATAAGGTTTTTAGAAGAGTTTCCTGAGATTATGTATTTAAATGCCCAACATATATGTGAACCAAGGGGTTGTTTTGTGGGAGGAGCTAATTTGATTAGTTAATTTTGCTAGGCTCTCAATGACTCCGTATGTCTCTAAAACAGTGGTATCTGTGAGTTCAAGACATACCTTTCATGAACAGAAAGAGTTTACTGTACAATTGTATATTATTAAGGGTTCTCCAGAGAAACAGAACTGATGGAGGGGGAGATTGAGATTAATTTATTAGAGGAATTGGCTCTCTAGACCATGGGGATTGGCAAGTCCCAATTCCACAGGGCAGGCTACAAGATGGGAACTGTGATGAAGGTAGAATTATTCAATTCTAGAAGAAGGCTAGAAGATGGCTGGCTGGAGTAGAGATGGAAATTCTTTCTGACTTCTGAACTCCTCCATTCTGACTTTAAGATCTACCTCTGATTGGAAGAGGATGCTCCCTTCATCCTGAGGGCAGACTCCTTTGTTGATTGTAGATGCAATCAGCCATAGATGCAATCAACTGGACTATACAAGAAAATCACCAATGCACTTTCCTCACAGTAGCAATCAGGCTAAAGTTTGCTTGACCAAACAACCGGACACCATAACCTAGCCAAGCTGACTCAAGAAATTAACCATCAGAAGAGCAAAATAAATATTTTTGCCTTTTTTTGCTTGTTCAACCCAACTTTTCCCTTTATACACCACAAATAAGAGAGGAATATGAAATATCATATCTCTGAGATGGCCAATGGTGCTGCATTTCACCTAGAAAACGGATTATCAGAGATTGAAGAGAAAGTAACCCTGACACGCTGGATATGACAATAACAGCAATTAGGCACAGTGGCCTTGGTAAGGAGCCACCTGTGATTTGGAAATCAATAGTGTAGATGAAGTGACGAGCAGCCATTACCATGTATGTCCTCCAGGGCAGGGTCAGGCTTCCACTGTGGCATAAAATAGCATAAGTGAAGGAAAAAGAAAAAAGGCTGAATGTCTCTCTTCTCAATATCCAATAACAATATAACAATAGTAATACTGAGAAATTGCTGAGCTTAAGTCACATTCAGTGCATTTGATCCTCTGAGTTTTTTGATCTGGTAAAGCAGTTAGGTCACCCACACGTGAAAGGAGGAAATAAGTGGCTCCGGGTGCATCTCGTCATGACAGTAAATGGAGTCGGAGAACACTGCTGCCACCATTCCTGTTTCAGTTCCTGGAAACCAGCCTCCTCTGGCTCCAGTGCAGGCTAATCAGACTGCATTTGACCTCCCACCTCTCTCCTCCCCAAGTATTATTCCGCCCAAACGAAAACTCTGCTCACCAGATAAAGGCTGCCAGTCATGAAAAGTACAAATTGGAAACCTGGATTTCCTAGCATTAATGTGCTCAAAAGTTCATATTTAATCTATTCTCAGATCTATTATTTTTTTATGTCTACCAAAAGAAAGTTCTATTGTAGCTATTTCAATTATAAATTTGCTTCTACCCACTGAGTTTTATTCTTCTGAGCAAATGCTTGAACATGGTAGAAGATGTGGCAATGGAGTGAGGGTTTGATAATATTCTCTGAATTTAAAAAAATAGTTTAACCTATGTTAAACCTTTTCCTAATAGATATTGCACTATCACTTAGACGCCACTTTATCTTTAAAACGGCGTGGCTTTCTCACAGCTCCAGTGTCATTTCTAGTAAAATGAAGTTTTCATGGAAGACATTAAAAATCATGATTTAAATAGTGATATTGTTTTTATCTTTCATCAGGCTAGGAGTCTTCCATTTAGGAAATGTGACATGCACTTGTAGAATATTCCATATCAAAAATGCGTCCATTTGCTTTCATTCCAGAGCTTCACTTAGCGGCCAGGGGAGCTCCTGTAGGTCCCCTCGCCCCATCCCGCAGCTGCCTTCACTGCTGTTTGCAACGGGGGCGGAGCCCACTGACCAGCGAGTTTACTGAGCCCGGAGCCCCCTCGGCCTCAGCGAGCCCCCGGGTCACCCAGCACACCCCGGCATTTGGGGGAGAGCTGGCAGGAGGAGCTGGCTCTCAGCTCAGTTCCTGGGAAAGATCCCTTTGTAGAAAAGTAGACATTTCCCTCAACAAACGATCTCCTTGAGGGCCATTTAGCTTCTCCCAGAGCGTTTTGCTCCGAGGCTGAGGACACAAAAGGCCCCCCCGTCTCCCCACCTGCTGGCAGGCGGGTCAAAGGAGTCCTCCGGGCCCATCCGGAAGAACGGGCACGCGTCTGGAACTTTCCAGACCTTTTGCCTTGAAACGCTCGTTATCTGTAAAAACAATCCCTGGCCAAGGAGGGCTCGGGGAGTCTTGGGAGCTGCACCGCGGGGTCCCCTCGCAGCCCCCCACCGCTGGGAGAGCAGCTGCAGCCCCTTGGCCCGCGCCGCCTTCTCCGCCGGGGCCTCGGGTCTCGGCCTTGCGCAAGGTCAGCTCTCGGGCCACCTGCAGACCCCGCGCGAACCTCTCCTCCGGGGCCTGGTCGCTGTCACCCACGGGTGGCGGAAGCCCACCTGCCGAGGCTTCCGGAGCTTCCAGATCTGGTGCTGTTGGCCCAGCCTCACAGGTGGTCCAGGACCCGGCCTCACAGGTGGCCCGGGACCCGGCCTCACAGGGGGTCCGGGACCCGGCCTCGCAGGTGGCCCGGGACCCGGCCTCACAGGGGGTCCGGGACCCGGCCTCACAGGGGGTCCAGGGCCCGCCGCTCACCACAGGGGGTCCAGGGCGGGCGCAGAGGGGGTCCAGGGCCAGCCGCTCCCCACAGGTGGCCCAGGACCCGGCCTCACAGGTGGCCCAGGACCCGGCCTCACAGGAGGTCCAGGGCCGGCCGCGCCCCCCAGGTAGTCCAGGGCGGGCGCAGAGGGGGTCCACGGCCAGCCGCTCCCTCCCCACAGGGGGTCCAGGGCGGGCGGAGCCTCTGGGCTTCCAGGGCCTCCAGGGCACCTGCGGAACGCACGGGCCCGCCTCCTCAGCGCTTCTTCTCTCCCTCTCCTGCTTCGTCGTCGCCGTCCTGTGGGGCCTCTTCTCCTGGGGACAGCGCTGGGCCGTCTCCAGGGTCTCGGACCCCGGCGGGGGCAGGTGCGCGCCCGCAGCCGCGCGGGCCTCTGGCACTTCCTTTTTATCTGAGCTTCCAGGGCCAGCAGCAGCTCTTTTACTTCTCCTTCTTCAGTTGTTAGCTCTTTTTCTTTGTCTCTTAGATAAACTTTCTCGCGCTTCCTTTTTTCCGAGACCACCTGGCCTTCAGGTAGCCTCCCAGTAGGTCGACCTCAGTTACGGGAAGAGCTGCAGGGCCTCAAAATGAGGGATTCCGTCTCACCTGCACTAACACGTGAATATACATCAATATTCCAAATTCCCTAATATGCACTAACCTATTACGATTTTCTTAACACGGAAGGGGGTAGGCAGGTGAGATTTGAAAGAAACCCAGACACAGGGTTAATTTCTTAGCAGAGGCCCAGGGCGGTCCAGCTAAGAGGGAAGAAAACGGCAAGAGCTCAGCTGTTGGGAGGGCAGACGGGAGGGGCGTGCACCTAGGGGCGGCAGCAGGGACGCGAAAATCTCACGGTTTTACCGATGATCTAGTCTGCACAAGCGTTATTATAGTATCCTTCTGCAAAATTCCCATTTATAACAACAATTTACATTTTCATGCCTTTTCTCAGATTACGAAGCATTTTTTTCAGTTATTATGTCACCAGACTCTTACATAAAGCTTGCTCTTGTGATGGAGCGAGCTTTGACTACTTAATAAAGAAAGGGAGCCTAAGTGCCTGCCGTAGTTGCATCCATGATAAATTGAAGAACAGAGTTGGCCATGTACCTATGTCTTGAGTTTTCCTGAATTATTTAGATGTCATGTTATTGTCTGAGGGAGAAAACCTGTTTTTACAATCCTATAAAAAACATTTTGATACCACTTGATATATCAGACTCCTTAGGACAGCTATTCACCAATTTTTCTCTCAGGGTAGAAAAAAATAAATTTAGAAGAGTAAAAATAATTGAATCCAAATTTCTAAAAAATAAAAATAAGAAATACTTGTTCACTTAATATACACACACAATATAAATTTTAACAGATACAAAAGACAGAATTGAAAATTTTATTTTTCATCTGCCTCTTGCTGCCAACGGAACAATCTCTCTACACAATTATATCTCTCTAGAGAAGCTGTGCATGCCTGATTTCTTTCTTTTCTTTTCTTTTTTTTATTGTGGGTAAAAAATCAAATTTTTCACAATACAAAGCAATATTTGCAAAATGATATATAAATATATATGCATATATGTGCATTTGCTTACAAAAAATGTTATTTTATATGTATATGTATATATATATATATATATTTTATAAGATGCTTAGATTACCTAAATGTTACACAGAAATTACAGGGATTCCCATGTTCCCCACCTCCCACACCTCCCATAACATCCCACATAAACATCCTTCATTAGTGTGGCACATCACCTGCAATGGATATACACATCCTGGGGCTTTGCCACTAAGCATGGACCACAGTTCACATTGTAGACCACACTCTCTCCCACACAGTTCTGCATGGTATATGCTGATGTAAAATGGCCTATATCCGTTGTTGCAACGTCACTCAGGACAACCCCCAAGTCCTGAAAAAGCCCCTGTATTACAACTGCCCTTCCCCTCCCTGCCCCAAAAGTGTCTAGTGGCCACTGGCTCCACCTCACTGTTATAATTTTTTCCATTACTTGAATCACAATATGTCTACAACAGAATAACGTTAAGGTATATAAGGGGGAATAGCTCCAGAGACTGATGTCTTATCAGTGGGCTCTCCTTTGGAATCTGTGCTCCTGAGAGTGACAGAATTAGACTCAAAGAAGTCCTCCCTGCACGTGGTCCATCAGTCCCTTCTATTCAAACCTATATGTGATGCTGGAGTTTGTAGGTGTACTTCCAGAGACTGGAGCTTCTGGCCTGCCTACACGCCTGGAATCTCGGTGGAGCTGCAACTCCTACTCTACAGCTCAATGGACTCACCCAAGTCACCTGGTGAGGAGACGATGATGGACAACGGTCATCCCAGGGAATGGAGAGAGTCTGCAGCTGCAGGCAAGACAATCCCATCCACTGTATCCATGGGATATAAGCCCTCTCTCACTTGGAGGTGGAGTGGACATCACCATCCCAGTCCCCTCAGGATTGGGGGAAGAACTATGGACTAGAGTGGACTTGATGGTATTCTGTTGTAGACATATGGTGATTCAAGCCTGATTCCTTGTTGTTTTGCTTTTTCTTACTTATTAACACAACAATTTCACCCTACTCCTGCTAGTGTTAACCTTTCTCTTATCACTTAGCACACACAACCGCGCGCTCACCCTTCAGTCACGCCAGCACAGGAAGAGCCGCCTTGCTCTTTTTAACGGCTGAGTAGTGTGCCACTGCAGTGCTATCTCATAACTGAACTGGCCAGTTAGACACTTAGGCTATTAACAGACAAATCTTGTATAGACTTCACTTAGAATATGTATATATATATTGGATAAATTCCCAAAAGTGGAATTACGAGGCAAAAGGAATTGTGCATTTTCAATTTTGAGAAATATTGCCAAACTGCGTCTGCAGAGGTTATATAAATCTCTATTTTCACCAGTATGCAAGAGAATGCATGTCTGCCTCACGTTCCACCAACACGTTGTGTCATCAACATCCTGAACTCTAGTAATCTAACAAGTGAAATGTTATCTAACTGAGTTTTGATTTCTATCTTTTCCACTGTAAGTGTGGTGCTAATACTCCTTTATCCATATGGTCTTCCAGTTGTTCGTTGGACTATTCTCCTTCCAACTGATTTGTACAAATGCTGCATATGTTTAAATATTAACTCTATTTTTTTAAGGAATTGTAATTTTTCATTTCTTTATTTTGTTTATAAATCATTTCGTATGAAGATTTTTTTATTTTTATGTAAACATATTTTTTTTAGCTTTTTTTGGTATTAAAAAGAGTCTTTCCCAACTAATACTATAAAGAAATTATTTTACAATGTCATTTAGCTTTATATTTAACATCATTAATTAATTTTGGTATAAGGTATGAGTTATGTACCTCACTTTATTTTTTCCAGATAGTTATTCATTTATTATAATTCATATTATAAAATAAACCATTTTCTACACTGCCAGCTATTATAAATTCTCATACAGTAGCCATTTTACTAATTGTCAAACAATATCACAATCCTTACCTATCTATTTTCTATTGATCATCAGTCTAATATTTGAACTGTTCTTGTAAAAATGTTCCTTACATAAAAGAATAGTCATATTTATTTATTTATGTATTCATGTCTGCATTTATTTATGGTGTATATAACACATAAGCTGCCTTAAGTGTGTTTGAATCAAAATTAACCAAAATACAATCACATTCATCCTGCCCACTCCCAAGAGTGGGCTAAGGTAGTAGGTTAAAAACTTAAAATATATATGAAATAATATATACTTTATGAATAAAATAAGACAATATCTTTCAAACTGCAGATAAATAGAAGCTTTATTATTTTGGATTCAGTTATTATAGTTTAATATCTCATTCATTTGGCTTCAAAGTTTCTAAGAACTAAAGCAAAAGAGGAAATATAGAAGTATTATTTTGTGATAGAGGATATTTATTTTCTGGTAATTAATTCTAGGTAGAATATTGATCCTATATAAGGAATGACCAATAGCATAAAATAAACTTTTCCAAAAAAGTTAAATGTTCAGATATATCTCCAAATGAATATTTGTTATATTTCTCCTATATATAAATTCATGGATTAACATTGAATCATACATGGGTGAATATATTTCTTTAGGCAACAAGATTGTATCATCTAGACATGTTGCTTACTGATAATAAAATGATAAATTCTCCATTAGGCTTTTTTTCCCAAAACTAAAACTAAAACATGCAAATAGCTTTTGAGTATGGAATAATAGAATTCAAAGACTCTATAATGTTTGTTGATGATTAAAAATGTAAAAGCGTAACATATTCTTCCTCAGTCAAAGAGTGATTCAATTTCTGTAGAGACGGCTTATAGACCTGCCATTATGTACTTCCTCAAAACTTAACTTATTTATTTCTTGAATAAATATTTAGTTTAATTACTAGAATATGAGTGATAATTTTGGTCTAGTAGCTTCTTTTTTTGGAAAGTTTTCCAATAGCTTTCTTTTACTGATTAGATGTCACCGCTGATTAGCATCCTCATCATCTTAAGTCAAGTAACAGTATTTTATCTACAAAATGCACTATCAGATAGGTGAATGAGTTGCACTGTTGGAAAACTTGGTATATCCTACTTAACGTTTGGAGTTTATCTGAAAAATTCGGCCTTTTACTTTTGTGCATGGCTGATATTCAAATGCACAGGCACTAGAAGACAAGCCCAGGTCTTTCCGAGACTATTTCTGGTTCTAAGTTATAAAACCATGCTATAGACATAAAGAAGATACCCTTGTTCTCGCTTCAGTAGCATCTGGCATGCATCCAAGTCATCCAGCAGTTCTGCTAAAGGATTCAACCAAAGGTAAGATGTAGATGTAGTTTATATCCTTCTGAACATGATTTAGAATTAGAAACCCACTTGTCCAAATGTTTTTCTTCTTCTTCTTCTGGCTGCTGTATTATGAAGTAGACGCTGTAAAAGCATTAGTGATCTTCTATCTTTATTGATATTATACAGCTTCCTGGTAAATGACTTCTCTCTGAGGGCTCAAAGGCTCATGAGCATATGATATTTGTCAGGAAAACTCTTCCTATTGTCTTCGTGACAGGAACTAGTATATGTGAGTGATTTATAAGAGAATATCTACACAAAAATCTATTTACTCTTTTAATAAGATACTGATATATAGATTTAATCTAAAAGTTATTGTGAGAAATATTCTATAGTACAGCTTTCAAGAGGTATTCTACAAAGTAACATATTTGTTATTTTGTGACAATAGGGCCCCACTTTTTAAGAAAAAAAAGTAAATTATTTTCACTTCTCTTTGAGGGAATACTATGTGTGCAGTTAAATCAGATTTTAAAAATGGTAAGGTTTGGAGGATTCTTTAGTTAGAACAGGCCCCCAAATACTATTGTAGCAGCAGAACTCCTGGGAGATGAGTTGGTAAAAGTGAAATAATTATTTAAAATCCAAACTGTAATGTGAGTATCTAAAGCAAGCCAAGGACATACCAATAATTCTTGACATAGAATAAAATGGAGGAGTGGGACTTATATATGAATAAAACTATAAGAGTTTTAGAATTCCAATTTAGTTATCTAAATTGTTTTCCTATGTTGATCACATTCAGCTACTTAAAATGTATAATTCTACCCAAAAGGTAATTAGTCTCTATACATTATTTAAATGATATACTTTTAATCAAGATTTCAAATTCACTTGCTGTTCCTAAAATAATGAGGAAAATAAAATAGAAAGTTAGAATATTTATTCCACATGGAGCAATATAAGAGAAAAATAAATAAAATGTTATAAATGCCCTTTTATATAATAAATTTCTTTGAATAAAACAACTTCAAACATTTGAAATATAAATGGAGATGCAGGAAAATGCTTATTTTTGTCTCTGTTTTTATTAGTACATCTGGAGATATGATTATTCATAACAAAAAAGAATAAAACCAATTATTTTATAAAAACACAGAGTCCCGAGGAGTGATTGCAGATAGCACTGCATACCAAGGAGAGTTACTCTCCTTGAGAGCTCTCAACCCTCCATGTGGACGGCGGGCGTGGATGGCAGCTGTATGTCCACGGCTCAGCCCCGTCCAGAATGAAGCACCTTAAATGCACGGGAGACTCGCCGTAGGGTGCATGCTGCAGTGGAGCATTAGCTTAAAGGTGCTGTACCGCAGACCACCTCCAGGTGGGAAAGGGCCTTACTAGGCAGTGTTTTCTTTAAAGATGGCCATGAAGTAGTTCCACCTCCTTCTTGGCGACATGTTTTTGTTAATAACTAAAAATATTGACTGGAGATAGGAGCATAACCAGTCAGAGAAATGGTTGCCTGAATGAAATTGGAATAAAACACAAAAACAGTAAATTATCCCTAAGAATTTAATTACATTTTGAATATGAATGTTTAGGTGTAGCTACTTCTTTTTAATAACCGTAACTCTGTGTAAAATAAGAAAGAGGTCTTTCTTGTGTGACTTTGGGGACACAGGGAGAGTCATCAGGAGGCAGCTTTTGACAGTACTTCGTCGGTGTGTAAGAAGGAAAAATTGAGAATTTAGGAAAACATACATATTACTGCTGAAATACTAAAAGCCACATGTGCCTAAGCCACAGAAAATAATATTGGCAGGAGACAATAATCATGGGGATTGATGTAGGACTGGACGATAAAAAATTCATAAAAATTGCTTTGAAAATCCCAAATTTCCCGTGAACTATTCTTTGAAGACCAGTCATAAGTGGCGTATTAGTTAGAGTCCTCCTGAGAAACAGAACTGATAGATTATATACATATATTATATTAAGAGATTATTTTAGTAGTGATTAGCTCGTGCTACCATGCATATTCCTCAGGGCAGGCGGCAAGTTGGAAACGCGATGAAGGTGACATCAGTTTCCCCGGAGAAGCTGGCTGGCTGAAGTGGAGACCAAACCCTAACTTCTGAAATCCTCAGCTCTGCTTTAACATCTCTAACTGATTGTATGAGGAGACAGCTCTCATTTCTGAGGACAATCTCCTCTGTTGATTGCAGGTGCAGTCAGCCGTAAGTGCAATCAGCTGCCTGTAGATGCTAATCTATCTATGAAATATCCTACAGTAACAAGCAGGCCAAGCTTGCTCGACCAAACAACTGGACATCATAACCCACCTAAGTTGACACATGAACCCAGCCTTCGCAGGAGGCTTCTCTAGCTTGCCAGCTGCCAAGAAGTCCACAAGGACAGGCACCAAGTATCTCACAGCAGACAAACCAGAGCACTATGTGCCTCGTAAGTATTTGTTCAATGAAAGATTGAACTGGAAATTACTACTTTAGAGCATTAATCGAATGAATAGTGTAGTCTCTCATATTACAATGGCTTCTTTTCATTAGGTCAGTATTTCTATATAATATTCTCTCAATGACATCATCCTAAAGTTTTTCAAGAAATAGAATCAAGACAATATGTTTCTGATACTCTTCTAAGAACTTTCCATATGTCTCAGCATGTGAAGAGATGTACCATTCTTACATCCATTTCACAAATGAGGAAACTGAGGCACAAAGCTATTACTCATCAGTAGAAGATCGTACACTTTGGAACTGGTATAGTCAACATAAAACTCCAGGCAATTTAACTTGGAAAAGCCTATAGTCTGAACTACTATGCTCCAGTCTACTTTCACCAAAATCTTCAAATAAAAATTTTGTCCCCTCTACTGAAAAACGTTAAGGTAAAGCATAGTTATGTTAGATTTTTTAATGTACTAAATGAAGTTCTCCAACTATTCCAGTTCACACTCCAATTATAAAACTATATTTAAATAAAATAATCTTCACCAAATTTTATGAGTTCCTTAAAAAAGCTAAGCTAATCAATCTGCTTGTTCACTCTCTGAAACTCTATTTCAAGTTTGAGCTCTAGATGAAATTGCACATTGAAGTGAAATGCTTCTGAAGGATGCAAGCTTCACTTCCCGTATCAGAGACTGTGAGGTTTCTTAGTATATCCTGCCCTGATTTTAAAAAGTCTTCTTTCTACGTATTATTTCATGATTTTAGTAATATTTTCCCCCTCCATTTCTCCGAGCTGGTGGCTCTTTATTCCAGCAACTAATACTAACTAAACCAAGTTTGAAAGCCATCGCTTGTGACCAAGTTCCAGGGCGTCTCTTTCCCCTGCCCCTCAGACATTATCTCCTTTCACTGGTTTCTTCTCAGGGGCTCTACAGGGCCAACTAAAATAAAACCCAGGATGGAGCAGGCGAAGGAAGGGCAGGGCCCTTTGTCAGCAGGCAGCGTCATCTTGGGGAACAAAAGATGGTGGAGTCGGAGTAAATTAGGTTTATTCATCTTCCCCTGCTTGGTATACCAACTAGAACTCCATGCGCCTTAGGGCAATGGGAAAGAAATGAAAGCACTGTAAATAAAAGCACACAATTTTACGCTATTAAAATTTGTTTAAAGCAAAAAAAAAAAAGATCCTATGAAAAACTTCCCTTATGAACAAAGAGAGTCTGCAACTGCAAGCAAGAGAGTCCCATCCATCTGCCCCATGGGATCCAAGCCCCCTCTCAGTTAGAGGCAGAGTGGGCATCATCATCCCCAAATCCTCAAGATTAGTGAATGAACAATGGACTAACATGGGCTTATTATTATTCTAGCAATGGAAGATCTCTTATCATTGATGTAAAGGCAGTGGGAGGGAGAAGGAAGAACAGGTGTAACATGCGGGCCTTTTCAGGGCATTGGAATTGTCCTGTATGACATTGCAATGATGTATATAGGCCGTTATGTAAACTATAATGTAAACTATAATCCATGGTTAGTAGCAATGTTTCAATATGTGCTGATTAATTTTAGCGAATGTACCACACTAATGAAGGTTGTTGTTGATATAGGAAAGTGTGGGAAGGGGAGGGAATGAGGCATATGGGAATCCCCTATACTTCGTAGGTAACATTTATATAATCTAAAGCTTCTTTAAAAATAAAAATATTTTTAAAAAAGCAAATAAAAAACTTCCCTTGAGAAGCAGTTGAAGTTTGAAGCTTTACCACTTAGAATTGATAAGAATAGAAGGTGTGAGTTTAGACTTATTCCTGCACATCCAGAGTAAAGAGACATGGGCTTTGGGATGAGTGCAAAGAGGCAGCTTGAGAGGAAGAGAGCAGGAAGGCGGTGGCTTGGAATGCCTTTCCACTGCAGCAGGCTCGGCAGGCATCCCAAAGGACAGCTTTTAAGACAGACTGTGAGGGGTGGACAGGCACAGCTCAGCCGCTAGAGTTGAGTGACGATTTGGTCTCTGGTTCTGAGTTGCAGGGGTGAAATGGATACTGCTGCACCTTCCGTGTTGGGTTCTGACACAAGCCAACTGCAGACGACTTTTAGGTAGAAGAGAGATGAGACTGGCCCATGGCTATTAATAGCCAGAGTATTTGGAAGTAAAAGGGTCTTCATAAACATATAAGAAACTTCAAATTTCAGGTATGAAGGAAAAACGAAAACTGAGCCTTATGAATCTTTTTTCAATTTTTAACATCTTGCTTTCATGGCATTTTGTATTGCAGTGCAAATGTAGATATGTTTAATCTATATTTACCTTTCTAATTACTAAATACCTATTTTATATAGGTAAATGCATTGAATTTTAGTAAACTATGACTAGCCAGGAACCTTGCTCAGGTGCAGATTTTCACCATCCATCAAACAGAATACACCACTTAGTGGAAATTAAACAAATTGTAGCCATGAGCCAAGTCGTGATCCTCAAGTATGTGTGGGATTTGTTGAAAGAAATAAACCCAATAGTCACATAATTTCCTCTAGGGCACGTGGTACTTCAACGCCAAAGAGTTAGCCCACCCCCTCACTTTTACACCCTCAGGTACTAGAGTGTCATAGGCTCACTCTGTTTCTTTTAAACAGGTGACAATACTCTTCAGATACGAAATTCAATTTTGCTATGGAACCTGACCTTTAATTGGCGTATTTATACAGATGCTGAGAGCTCAACATGAGAAAAAAAATGAAAATATTTGCTTAAGGATTTAAGTCCTGGAGCTTCTGGCTTATTGCTTTACCCTCACCCATCCCATGATTTCCTCTTACCAACACCAACCACACACCCCACATGTTCTATCCTCATGACCTCTTCCCCCTCCCATTCTCTAGATCAAATCCAGTGGAACTCCACACTATGCTGTGAAACCCTTTTCATAATTCCTGAGCACTTACTCTGTGCATCCAGCAGGAGGGCTCTTTAATAGGCACAGTTCACCTTGGCCAGAGTTCCACTCCTACCCAGCTCAAAATCAGTTCATTTCAAAGCCTCTCCTCATTCATCTGAAATCCCTACATTTCCTACCATCATTGATGTCAGGAGAATGTCTTCAGAATTAAGCTCAAAGGTCATTTGTTCTCCAAACTCCTCCTCCACTGACATTTCCAGGGACCTGTGGCACCCTTGAGGCTTCAGGCTCAAAGCCCAGGACTATCTCACTAACCTAAACCTTGAACGAGGATCAGGGGCTTGGACCAGGAAACAACTTGGCCACCATTTAAGTCACTCTGTGGGTCACTAAAATTGCTCTTAGGCTTTCCCTGGGTTAATTCAAGCCTGTTTCAACCACAGGAACATTTATCCTCAGACCAAGATGGCCACCTGTGTATAATATACACTACACAATTTTTAAAGTCCGAGAATCCCTTTAGCCCTCCATTTCCAGCCCGCCAATTTTGCCCCTTGACTTTTCCCTGCAGGATGATTACTTATTTATTCTTTTTCTTAAGGATTTTACTGGTCACAAATTATCTTTCATAATTCTAATGTGAGGAAAAATTGTACATATTTGTGTGTATATATGTATGTGCATGTGTGTATATATATTTATTTATTTATATACAACTTGAAATAGGTTGTGAATGAGTATAGAAATTAGAAGTGAGGTATTAGAAAGTAAATTCTAACTACTTTGCAATTTTTCCGAGACCCAGCCCTGACCATAAAAATAGCCCACTCTTGGTAGAATGAAGGAAGGCGGAGTAAAGGTACTTTCCAGGAGCTGCACACACGCTGCCTGGATATATATTAACCATGGCTTGCACTCTTAAATGTCTATTTTAATCAGGCAAGGAAAATAATTGAATGAGGTAGGCAAGGTAAGAAAGCAACATTTGCTGTCTATGGTAAGCTGATGTGTACTTGCTCTGCCTAAAAGGTCATTTTTCAGCTCCAGAAGGTTCCTGGTATGAAGTGAATCCCATATTGCCAAATATTATAATCATTCAAAAGAAATCAGATTATTTTGTGAAATTTCTGGCTTTTTTCCCCCTCTATTTTATTGAAACGTAGTAATAAACCATATAATTCATCTAAAGTATGCAATCAATGGCATTTGGTGTTTCCTGCTTTTTAAATGTGGACATATTCAACTAAAAATATGATGGAGGGGGAGAACTGGCAAGATGGCGGCAGAGTAAGGAGCTCCTAGGGTCAGCTCTTGCTACAGGGCAGTTGCTAATCACCCAGAGAGCTATCTAAAACACCTGTTTGGGGGCTCCAGGAGACCAGAAGTGCATCATGCAATATCCTTGCAAGAATGGAAGAAGGAGACTGCCCATCTGCAGAGAAGATTCACCAGGGAGCACTCTACACCAGGGAGGCCAGTGCCCATCCTCCACTGGAGGCACAAGCCACCTAGGGAGAAGGTTGGACACCAACTTCAGCTACTAATTAGTAAATTCAGCTGCTAAAGTATAATCCTAAAAACGCTGAAGTTTGAACCTGTCCAAGTCAAAAAGAGGCCGGTAGCCACCATATTAACTGCCCCCAGCATTAGGGGAAGCCGGACTGACTGAAAATCACAGTGACAGTAGATACCGGCTTCTTTCACCCAGATCGGCCTGCAGGTCTAGCCCCACCTCTAGCAGGGAGGAAGCTGGAGGGCCCTGCCCCAGCCTCTCCAGGTAACTGCAGGTACATTCAGCTGGCACAGACTGAATAGTCGGAAGTCTACCAGCAACTGCGGTCATCTTTGTCCTGCACTGCATAAACCACTGCCCCCACCTGCAGCTCCATCCCCACCCCAGGTAGGGGAGGAAGGGGCTTGAAGCTTCATCAGTCTCTCTGGGCAACTACAGTCTAGGCCTGCACGACTTGGATTAATACACACAGCTGTGGCTCTGTCCCTACCCCTGGCAAAGGAGAAAGTTGGGAGAAGCTTCATCGACCCCTGGGGCAATGAGGGCAGCTTGAGCCTCCACAGCTCACAGCACCAACTACATCCTTGGCTCCTACTACACAACCAGCAAGAGAGAAAGAGCAAGAAAATCCTAAACTAAAGAGAGAAACTGCACCCAGAATAAATACTCAAGTAAGCCAGATGCCAAGACACCAACAAAAAATTGCGATCCACACCAAGAAACAGGAAGACATGGCCCAGTTAAAGGAACAAGATAAGCCTCCAGATGACATAAAGGAGTTGAGACAACTAATAATAGATGTTCAAACAAATCTCCTTAATAAATTCAATGAGATGGCTAAAGAGATTAAGGATATTAAGAAGACACTGGATGAGCACAAAGAAGAATTTGAAAGCATACGTAGAAAAATAGCAGATCTTATGTGAATGAAAGGCACAATAAATGAAATTTAAAATACAATGGAATCATATAATAGCAGATTTGAGGAGGTAGAAGAAAGGATTGGTGAGCTTGAAGAAATAGCCTCTGAAAGCAATCATACAAAAGAACAGATAAATACAAGAATGAAAAAAATTGAACAAGTTCTCAGGGAGCTAAATGACAGAAAGAGACATGCAAACACACATGTCATGGGTGTCCCAGAAGGAGAAGAGAAAGGAAAAGGGGCAGAAGGAATATTTGAAGAAATAATGGTAGAAAATTTCCCAACCCTATCAGAGGACATGGATATCCATGTCCAAGAAGCACAATGTACTCCCATCTGAATAAATCCTAATAGACCAATTCCAAGACACATACTAATCAGAATGCCAAAGATAAAGAGAGAATTCTGAGGGCAGCAGGAGAAAAGCACTGCATCACCTATAAGTGATACCCAATAAGATTAAGTGCCGATTTCTCATCAGAAACCATGGAGGCAAGAAGATGGTGCTGTGATATATTTAAGATACTGCAAGAGAAAAACTGCCAGCCAAGAATCTTATATCTGGCAAGATTGTCTTTCAAAAATGAGAGCGAGTTTAGAATATTCACAGATAAACAGAAACTGGGAAAGTTTGTAACCAAGAGACCAGCTTTGCAGGAAATACTAAAGAGTGTGCTATAGTCTGAAAAGAAAAGACAGGAGAGAGAGGCTTAGAAGAGAGTCTAGAAATGAAGATTTCAGTAAAAGTAAAAGTAACTAAAAGTCTCAAAAGAGTGATGAAAATAAAATATGATAGATAAAACCCAAAGGTCAAAATGGGGGGAAAAAAACTGCCTTTACAGTAATAACTTTGAATGTTAATAGATTAAATTCCCCAATCAAAAGACACAGATTGGCAGAATGGTTAAAAAGATATGAGCCACGTATATGCTGTCTGCAAGAGACTCACCTTAGACCCATGGATACCAGTAATCTGAAAATGAAAAGCTGGAAAAAGATATTCCACACATGCAGTAACAACAACAACAACAAAAAAAAACAAAACAAAAAACCCAAAATGGAGTAACTATAGCTATATCAGACAAAATAGACTTTAGAAGACACTAGTAATGTGCAATCTGAGGAGGAAGTCAGGGAAAAAAATTCCATTTATAACAGCGACTAAAAGAGTCAAATATTTAGGAATAAATTTAACCAATGATGTAAAGCACTTGTCTTCAGAAAACTACAACTCATTGTTAAAAGAAATCAAAAAGGACCTAAATAATTGGAAGAACATTCCATGCTCATGGATTGGAAGACTAAATATCATTAAGATGTCAATTCTACCCAAATTTGTATACAAATTCAATGCAATCATGATAAAAATTCCATCAATATTTTAAAAATAAATGGAAAATGTGGTTATAAAATTTATTTGAAAGGGTAAGGGGTTCTGAATAGCCAGAAACAGCTTAAAAAGGAAAAGCAAAGTTGGAGGCCTCTCACTTCCAGACTTTAAATCCTATTACCTAGCTACAGTGGTAAAAACAGCATGGTACAGGCATAAAGACAGACACATAGACCAAATGGACCTGAATTGATGGTTCAGAAACAGACCCTCCCATCCATGGTCAAGTGATTTTGACTAGCCTGTCAAACCCACCCAGCTTGGGCAGAACAGTCCATTCAGTAAATGGTGCTGAGAGAACTGGATATCCATAGCCAAAAGAAGGAAAGAGGTCCCCTATCTCACACCTTATACAAAAATGATCTCAAAATGTATAAAAAAAACTAAATAAAAAAGCAATAATTATAAAGCTTCTAGAAGAAAATGTAGGAAAATATCTTCAAAACCTGGAGGTAGGTGGTGGATTCTTAAAGGAGATAAGAGGAGGACTGAGATGCACTACTGATGTTTAATGTATATAGAAGTTTTAATTAACTTTACTGTAAAAGTGTGGAATGTAGAGTTGATGGTAACACATTATAGTGAGTAACAGCTGGTTTATAAATCAAAATGTGGCTGAAAAGGGTAGTCTAGAGATGCAAATTCCACTTGAAAGAAAACTAGAGAATAATCTAGGGATTGAATGACACAGTAAACCCAGATGTGGATAAGAATTGTGGTTGATGGTACAGATGCAAGAGTGTCCTCTGTGAGCTAGAGCAGATGGACATCACTATTGCAGGGTGGTGGGAATGTGGAGAAGCATGGGAAAAATACAACTGGAGGGACCTATGGACTGTGGTTAACAGTAATAATGTAATATTCATGCATCTATACCAAAGATGTACTGTGTTGATAATGGGGGAATATGGTAAATGTGTGCCAAAATACGCTATGGACTTGGTAATATCTGATGATAGTCTCTCATAATCTGTAACAAATGTGCCACCACGGTGTGGTGTGTTGATAGAGGGGTGTTGTATGGGAATTCTGCAAATGTGCATGATTGTTTTGTACGTTTACAATTTCTGTCATAAAAATATATTTAAAAAATAATAATAGGGCGGGTTGAGGGAAAAATACACCAAATGTAAGATAAGGACCATAGTTAGTGATAAGATTTTGATGATATACTTTCATCATTGTAACAAATGTCTCCTAACAGTGCGAGGTGGTGGTGGTGGGGTGATGTAGGGGACCCCTGTATGACGTTATGCACGTTTGCTTTGTAAGTTCACAACTTTTACTATAGACTTATTGTTTATGTATGTTCATATATAAATGATCTAATAATAATAGTAATAATAATCATAGGGTGGATTGGGGGGAAAATAAACCAAATGTAAAATAAAAAAAAAAAAAATACCATGGAGGCAAAAGCCAAGGAATGCAACTCACAACAATCACTGCAATAGAAATACGCAAAATGAATTTGACTCAAGAGTGCCAATTTATGATTTCTTTTAGTTTCTCAGAGACTGAGGGAGAATACAACCTGAGAGAAGCCACATGTAATTTCTCTAAGAGAATTTTGTAGACTTCAAAGTATGAACTCAAACATTGCCTGGGGAGGAAGACAACTAAAATAAAATACAATAAGGTTAATGGCCATGGGATGAAAAAGTCACTCATTCACTGTCGTATAGACAAACATGCAAAACTATTGGCCATAAAAACCAATCAGGCAGTCTGAAACAAGTAAAAATAGTAAAGAAAAAGAAAGAAACAAGCAAAAGTAAAACAGAGAAGTACTTTTTTAATTGAATTAATCTTTCAATTTCCTATCAGGACAGGGCTAGGAACCCAGAAATGATGACAAAAACAAAAATAAAACAACTTCTTTATGTATAATGTAGGAAAATCTTTCATTAATCATAACTTCATGTTAAGCTGCAGGTTTCATAGAAGTATTTGCTACAACTCTTTTTTTTTTCTTAGCACTGGTTGTAATTTATGCTAAGTTTAGGTGAGTTCCTGAGTTCTCTGTGACTGAATTTCTTAATAAGTTAATGAAAATTACAGAAATAATTTGTATGCTTACTTTGAGAAATAAATGAAATGTAACATTACATTTTTAAACAACAGGTAAGTATTTAACATCTCCTGGTGCTTTTGTTCTTGGAGAACATAACAGGTGCCATATGAAAGCTGTAAACAGGGTTATTGACCTATTTTATCAGCGACAAAGGAGATTGTTTTCTCTGGGAGGCTGGGATTAGCCTTCCTGAAAAGAATCATTGCATACCAAATTAGACTACACATTGTATTTCTGTCACTGAATGTTTTCCTTGGTTGTTGTTTGACTAAAACAAATTGGATGTAGGTTCAAAGTACATCATTCAGGCACCTTCTTTCCAAAGTGATTAGGGTCTTCCTCCCAGGAAGCCAGATAATTACACCTAATGTAATCTTGAAAGCGCCCCCGAGGCTTGTTCTCCTTGCGTAAAATGCGTAGGGAGTGGAGCAAATTGACTTTCTTGACCACCAAAGACATGGAGAACGAGGAACAGCGACAAAAGTGAGAAATCTAAACACCTGGATTTTAAGAATGACAGAGTTGAAAGAAAAAAAAACGTGACGTTTCCTTTACTATCATGCAAACCTCTAGAGATTTTTGCCCAAGTGTGGCACGGCACGTGGGAGGATGCCCCACAAAGCACTCAGGAAGCTTGGGGCCAGCCTCCAGCCCCGGCGCCTGACCACCCACCCTTCAGCATCCCGCCAGTCTGGCTCTGCACGCGACTGCCAGTGTAGACCAGAGAGGCTCTGGAGGGAAGAAGAGGCTTGGGACTGTGGATGGGGAGAGACTGCTAGCAACAGTCAGGAAAAAACCCCAGTATTCTTCGAAGGGAACAATCGTCCCTATTTCAAATATTCCTTAGAAATTCAATTCAGATAAAGTTTGGAACAAACTTTAAGCCGTAAATGATGATATTTTTATCTTTAATTTTTTGTTATGTTTTCTTTATTGCTTTGTGTTTGAAGAACTCTTACTTATCCTAGTCAGTATCTAATTAAGCCACTTTCTAGGTGTGTTTCATGCTTTGAACATATCTCAACTCAAATCTCAAGAATGGAGATCAAGTAAAAACTTTTATAGTTATTTTTGGCCTTATAATTATTTTTACTATCATTTTGCCAATTTCTAAAATATCTTCATGAATTTACACAAACAATTATTTTAATGGCTACTATGGTCAAAAACTTCCAAATTTACTTTCGTGTTTTTCAGATAATAATCTTTAAAGATACTTAAATATACCAATGGCTGTATCTTTTCCTTTACGTCAGAATTTGAAACAATTTTCAACTTTGAGACCATCCTTTAAAATCTGAACACATCAGATTGATTTGTGCTTTCTAACCTTGGCATTGTATATGATCCTATGTTACCCAGTGTTTTTCAAACAGTAGGACTGTGGGGAAACCCCACAGATGAAATCGTGTTTGCATTTCCCAGACAAATTTCCTTCCTTTTCCAAGGAGCATCTATGGAGTTACTCATCTCTTGTGCCCGCCCCCCCCCCGCCCCGGGAGATGGCTCCCTCATCTGTTTGCTCTTGTTTTTTTGCTTATTGTTTGGGCTCGTTGTTTTTGCTTGTTGTCTGCTTATTGTTTTTTTTTCCTTTAGGAGGCACCAGGAACCGAACCTGGGACCTCCCATGTGGGAGGCAGGTGCTCAACTGCTTGAACCACATCCACTCCCTGCTCATTTGTTTTTGCTCATTGTTTTGCTCCTTGTCTGCTCATTGTTTTTGCTCAATATCTGCTTGTTGTTGGTTCATTGTTTGTCTTCTTTAGGAGGCACTGGGAACTGAACCCAGGACCTCCCATGTGGGAGGCGGGTGGTCAACTGTTTGAGTCACATCTGCTCCCCCCCCCCCCATATATTTGTTCTTTCTTTTTCCATTTCTTCGGAGTGAGGTACATGATATTCTCACTCTGCTGGGTTTTTGTTGATGTCGTTTTTTGTAAAATCACATTTAGAGTTCAGCCTACTATAATGCATTTTGCTTATAATAATCTCAGTTTTTCCAACCATTTTTAACAGATGTATTGAGGTTTTAATTGATGAACAACAAACTACACATAAAGTGTGTAATTTGATAAGTTTTGACTTATGGATACAATCGTGAAACCATCATGACAATGAAAATAGTCCAAAAAGTTCCCTGGTGCGCCTTCTGCTGATCCTGTGCTCCAGGAATTGACTTACCTTAATGTTGCTATGGATTAGAGAGCCTTTACTAGAGTCTTAAAGAAATGACATCACATGGCATGTACCTAGATTATATACATAACATAGATCATATTTTACACTGTACGTGCAAAATCTGACTTCTTTCAATGGACACTTTCAACATAATGATTTTAAGATCCATCTATCTTACTGTGTATATCAACAGTTCATTATTTTGTATTGCTGAATAGTATTCCACAGGATTTTTATTCATTCACCTGTTGATGAACATTTAGATTGTTTTCAAGTTTGGGCTATTATAAATCAACCTTCTGGGAACATCCACGGGCAAGTCTTTGTATGCAGGTACACTTTCATTTCTCTTGGGTAAATAGCTAGTTGTGGAATAGCTGGTATACATGTGTTAAACTTTTTAAGAAACTCCCAAACTGTTTTCTAAAGTGACTGTACTATTTACATCTCCATCAACAGTGTATGAGAGTTCCAGTGTCTTCACATTCTTACCACACTTACGATCAATCTTGAAAAAAAAATTAGCCCCTTTAATAGGTATGTTGTTGGATTCTCTTCCTTCACAGAGCCAAGTTGCTGAAATCAACAGAACCTGGAAGAGAAGAGAAAGACCAGCAGGTGCCACTGTGGACCTTGCCAGGGACAGAGGAGCCCAGGGGCCCCGCAGCCAGTGTTCGGTCAGAAAGCACTGCCTCGATGATGCCTTGATTTGACATTTCCTTGGCCTCAAGCTGTAAGTGAATAAATTCCCATTGTGTAAGCCAACCCATTTCATGGCACTGCTCTGAACAGACTAGTAAACTAAAACAGATTCAGGTGTAAACCACCTCTCAGTAACCAAGCTCTTCATCATTTGCAGCACTTTTGGCTAAACTTCCAAAATCTGTGTATTATCAGTATATTTGTAAATATGACAACAGGTTGAAAGAAAATTAGAAAATAAACACATTTATTTTGGGGGAAAGGAAACCCCACGTTTTGGCACATTATTTTAGGCATTTGTTTCTCACCAAAAGCATTTCATGATTTTCCCCTATTCTTGCCTGGCCTGAAGCACATTAATGTGCAATATATATCTCTCTATATATCTATTTGGGTGGGCAGTAGTGAAACTCCTGCCTCCAGGCATGGTTAGCAAGTACCATCTTTTACTGTCTCAGAGTGAATTAGATTCCATGAGTGGTATAAAAAGTGCATGTCATATCCTCTGTTTTTATGGAGATCCCAGTTTTGAAACAATTAAAGATTACCTGTACTCAGTAAAAAATGTGTTAGGAATTCAAGTCTGAAACCTCATAATAGGATGATGAAGTCAGGCTCTAAACCTTGGCCCACTTCTTAAAAGATGCCCAAATTTTGTGAAGCTAGACAGATCTGTTATCATGTGAGACCTTCCAGGCCCGCTAGTTTTAGACTATGTTGAGAACAATCTCATTATTGGGAAGAGATTTTTTTTCCTAGAAAAATCAAATGCAAATGCCTTTAATCTTTATAATTATAAAATAACGCCACATAAAAGAGAGTCAATTATACAAAATATAGTTTAGCATGTGAAAAAAGTCTACATTTATATGATAAACAGGGCAAATATACCAGGGTCTCTTTCTATCACCATTACTCCAGTGTAGTTTAACGGAAAGATCAGGAGCTTGTTTGTTTTTTTACTACAAAAGATGTAGCTTTACAGACAAATCATGCAGAAAATACAGAGTTCCTATATACCACCCTTTTATTAACACCTTGGATTTGTGTGGTACATTTGTTACAATTCATGGAAGTACATTTTTCTAATTGTACTGCTACCTATAGTTCATCATTACATTAGGGTTCACTTGGGTGTTGTGTAGTCCTATGTAGTTTTAAAATTTTTATTCTGGTAGCATATACACAACCTAATATTTCTCCCATTAACTGCATTCAAAACTATAATTCTGTGCTGTTAATTACATCCACAATGCTGTACTATCACCATCACCAAAACTATTCCATCAACCCAAATAGAACTGTACAATGTAAGCGTTAACTCCAGATTTCCCACCCACCCTGGTAATGTTTATTCTAGTTTCTGACTCTCTATGCCTGACCTTGTGGCAGTACCATCCTGTCGGGATTATTGTGACTTTGCAATAAGCTTTAAGATTGAGAGGTGTGAGTCCATCTATTCATAGTTTTCTAAGAATTTTTATCAAGAAGGGGTGCTGGATTTTGTCAGATGCCGTTTTTACAACAGTTGAGATGATCATGTGCGTTTTCCCCTTTGTTCTGCTAATGTGAGGTATTACATTTTTAATTTTCTTATGCTGAACCACCCTTGCATAACTGCGATGAACCCTACTTGATCATGGTGTATAATTCTTTTGATGTGCTGTTGGATGTGGTTTGCTAGTGTTTGTTGAGGATTTTTGCATCTATATTCATAAGGGATTTTGGTCCATAGTTTTCTTTCCTTGTGGTTTCTTTATTTGAATTTGGTATGAGGATGACGATAGCCTCATAGAACGAGTTAGGGAGTGTTCCCTTGTCTTCAGTTTTTTTTGGAGAGTTTGAGCAGGATTGGTGCTAATTCTTCTCAGAACACTTGGTAAAGTTCACTTATGAAGCCATTTGGTCCTGGGTTTTTCTTTTTTGGGAGGTTTTTGATTACTGACTCAATCTCTTTATTAGTTATTGGTCTGTTGAGCTCTTCCAAAAAGACTATGAAAGAAGATTATGAATAGCTATATGCCAACAAATTAGATAACCTGGGTGAAATGGATAAGTTCCTAGAATCACACAAACCACCTACCTTGACTCAAGAAGAACTCGGTCAGGGGCTTTTGAATGAGCCTTGTTTTGTAATTAGGGTAGATTTCTTAAGCAGACTAAGCCTCCATTTCTTAGCTATAAACTGCTCTTTGCCTCAGCTTAGAGTGCTGTTGTGAAGATTAAGTGGGATGCCATGCGAAGGCACCCAGCACATACTCGAGGCTCACAAGATGTGAGTTCTAGGCTTCCTTTGTTCCTATAGCTGCTTCCCCAGAGTTTACAGAAATTGTTTTTCATTTCATGTGTGAGAGTCTTATCTCTATTGGGCTAAAATATCCTTGAAGACAGTGATAAACTTTTTATCTTCTCTGTAATATGAGTGGTCAACCAGTTATGGCAGTGAGAAGGTCTGGGCAGCTTCCTAACCGGCTTGAGAAATAGACTGGTCCTCCCATCTGCTGAGTGCTAGTGTTTCCTATCTATCTACCATCCATCCATCTATCTATCTCTCTATCTATCTATCTACCTACCTACCTACCTACCTAGCTATTATCTATCATCTATCTATCTATCTACCTATCTATCTACCTACCTACCTACCTACCTACCTACCTAGCTAGCTATTATCTATCATCTATCTATCTATCACCCTCTCTATTATCTATCTATCTATCTATCTATCTATCTATCTATCTATCTATCTA